>JARHVA010007844.1:107500-596707 GCA_037957365.1 Torreya grandis
AATCTGGGTAAAAATTAAGTCATTTTACCTCGAAAGCTCACCTAATTCTAGAAATTGAATGTGCAAAAAAATCACTAAGAAATTAGTATGCATGGAGGAAGGTCAAGAAGGCCAAAGAATGAGCTAATGTCAATGGTTTGATAATTGCCAGAAAACACAATAGTTTAAAAACTAGGAGATGGCTAAAAGTGCATAGAATTATGGAAATTAAGCACCAAAGATGTAAAGGAAAAGACTTACAACAATTTTCAAAACATCAATTAGATCCAAGAATTAATGATATTGTAAATGTAAGTCCACACCAAAATTCCAAATTAATATGATTGAATGTATGTATAAAAACATATAATAGATTAAAAACCACTTATATTAACTATACAATAAGGTGTGTAATAATAATATAATAAAACTAGAAGTTGTAAGAAAAAAATGGTTTTGATTTGATTAAAGATCTTATAGATGCTCAAAAATACCAAGAAAAGTTGATTTTTTTGTATTAAGACTTTATTCTCCACAAGAATAAAAAAAGTTGAGAGATTATAAAGTGAAAATTGTTGATAAAGAATTAACTGAACTCTAATTTTTCATAAAGGCCTTTAAATAAAGCACATGGCCTAAGAAGATTTTTTTTTTGGTTTTTAAAGTACTTAGAAAATAAAATTGATGTAATTAAAAACACATCACAATGTATAATGGAATAATGAAGACTCATATTTTTGAATTAGTTGATAAAAAAATCATAGAAAGAAGTGCCCAAAAAGGTGTAATAAAAAAATTGAAAACCAAAGGTGTTACAACCTATTAAAACTATATTACCAAGCTAAAATAATCCAAATAAAATAAAATACACACTTATTTGATGACCACATAGTTGCTTGACAAGCCAGGGAGCAAGGTTAAGAGCTATGCCCAAGAGAAATGCCACAAAAACCTATTTAAATCGCAAGGGAGGATGTTAGGTAGAACACATACCATATAGGGTACTTACGATGGAAAAAGAAAACAAAAAATATCAAAAAAGGATCAAGTGTCCAAGCTGTAAAAGTGACCATCTTAGGTGGAAGAAGTTATTTAAGACTAGTTTGGACAAAGGAAATACTATGTAGAAGATGCATTGAGAAAAAGGTGATGCTAATAGAATCAAGTGGCGAGCCAAAAATAAGGATTGCGTAGATATAAAACAAAGAGTATGGAAAAAAATAACTACTAAAAAGAGAGTAAACAAAAAACCAATGTAGACCCCAATAGAGAAGAATCAAAAAGAGGTTAAATACTAGGCTAAAGTAAAAAAGGGTTAAAAAAACCAAAACAAGAATATTATAGCCTAAATAAAAATAAAATGATTACATAAAATTAGAACTATCAAAGAAATCTAAAGACTGCCTAGAAATAAATAACAATATGAAAGCCTAATAAAAAAACTAGAGCTAAGCAATAAACCACATTTAAATAATAGACCATAATGATAAAATGAGTTATTTATGTGATTCATTCTATGAAAGAAACAAAAACTCAAGAAGGTAAGAAATCCTACATGAGATGTGTTATAGCTACTAAATAGAGAGGTTGATAAGTGCTCCTAATGAGCATCTGCAATAGTGGGTTAGATTACAAAAACTCAAGCAAGCATCTAAGGTTATAAAGAGAGACACATTTGAAAGGATTGCAAGGGTGGAGCCGTTGCAAAAAAATCCAAAAATACTCTAATTTTTTTCACGCTCTCAATGTCAATAAGATGAATCTAACTCTAAAACCATGAAAGAATTATGCCAAAAGTATTAATAATAAAATTGAAAGTGAATAAATGAAATAAGAAAGAAGCTAAGTTAACTCAAGGTAAAAACCAAAAATTAAGACAAGATTTTTAACATTTGAAACCAAATGTATTATAGAAAAAACCACATGATCTATTAGAAGGCTTGTTACCAAAATATCTATAATTATAATTTTTAGAGGCACAATGAATTCAATAAGAAGAGAGAGAGGGCTTTAACTTTCTAGTGAGAAAATGAGGAGAGAAAGGATATTTTAATAAAGAAAGGGGATTTACAAGGAATCCCATGATTACCTTACAAACCTCCTTATGTATGCCAAATGACCTATTCCCTTAGATAATGGAGAGAAGTGTGTGCTAAGTGGGGGAAGAAGTTACTTGTGAGAATAACTCTCAAAACCTAAAGGGGAACAAAGAGGTGAGTGAAAGCTCATAGAATTTAGATTTATGTGAACTTAGGATAAATAAATTATCCCAAATAAAAGGTAATTCTAACACCTATTATGGGTTTTATTTAGATATAAGTAGTACTTTTATTTATAAATTATAATTTATTGCATACTCTCACTACTTATGCACATTAAATTCAAGTTGATTATATCTTTTAATTAGCTTGATTTCAAATATTAATGGAAGATATATAATGGTGTGTAAATTATGATATTAGTTAACTCAGTGGTTATAAAATTATTCTTAATTAGTAAAAAAAAATTCTTTTTTTTAATGATCCCAGTGTCATTCTAACATGTGTTATCAGAGTGTAGGTTTAAATGCTCATACCTAATGAGTCCATTAATGCTGAATTAATTATCCATATTTTTATAAAGATAACATGGTGGGTACAAGGGATAAAGCTGAGGAAAAATCCAATTAGGATCAATGATTTGACCCTAGGTAGTTAGCAACAAAATAAGTTGCTAAGCTTGATTAAATATTCACTGTCCCAAATGAAACACAAGACAAAATTTCAGCCCTGAAACATGAGATACATGGGCATGATAAGGAATAATATCATGAATAGCTTGAGGAATAAAAAGGTGGGTTAGTAGATAATCTAGAGCAAAAGCATGTTAAAGAGCATCATGGTACAAAAGCATAAGTGGCTACATAACTCATGCAGGATATGAAAAAGGTGAATCCACATAAGTTTTATGGAACAATGTTGGAGGATGGAGAAAAAGGTTATCTTACTAAGATGGAGAAATATTTCAAACTTTGAAATTACTCTGAAGTTACCAAAGTGGTATCTAGAGCATACCAGATAATTGGCAAAGCAATAACTTGGTGGGCCAATAATAAGATGGAAATGGGTCTTGAATATATACCACCATTTGGGATTAGTTTGTTATATTTTTTAGGTCTTGGTAGCTATCAAAACTATACTTTGATAAGAAACTAACAAATTTATAGATTTTGAAGCAAGGAGAAATATGAGTGATAGAGTACTGGGAACACTTTAACAAAATTATAGACAATGTTTCCTAGTACCATAAAGATGGACAATTTTGAATTATAAAGCTCATGATGGGTTTAAGGCCACAAATTAGATGTTAATTGGATGTGCATGGGCCTAGTTCCATGGATCAAATCTTTTAGAAAACTATTAATAAAGAATAAAATCTTAAATTTCTTACAAAAGTTAAAGACAAGTATCAGAAGAAGTTTGGTGGGTCAAAACCTTATTTAAAAAAGAAGAATTAGAAGCATAATGGGAATTTTAAAAATAGATTCAATAATAATCAAACTTATAGGTTTAACAATTCTTTAAGGGAAAAGAAACCAGGGATTGGATTCATAGAACAAAAGAAAAGAGGTAACCCATTTGATAGAAAAGGACTGTCAGGTAGATGTTTCAATTATGGAGGGGGTCATAATGCAAAATAATGTTTTCAGTGGAAGATAGGGAATAAATCTAAGAATCATTTATCATCATTTTCTCAAAAAATAAATTTTGAATAAAGAACTCATGCAACTATTGAAAGTTATAAAGATGAGTTCTAGGCATCTCTAATTGAGGTGTTAGGTACATTGTCTGGGCATTCTATTTCAATTTTGATAGATAATAAAGCCACTAAATGTTTTATTTCTCTTAGTTTTCTTAATAAACTACCTATAAAATTTGTGTATATGGAAAATTCATGGATTGTGCAATATGAGAATTAGGTTAGGGTCAGATTAGATAAATGCTTGGTAGAAGTAGAGATATAATTAACTAATTTTACCACCATAGTATACTTATTCATAGCTCCACTAGGGTCATATGATGTGATCTTAGGAGTGAATTAGCTTTAAAATCACAAGGAAAAGTCCATTACTTCATAAATAATATTGAATGCTTGGATGATTTGAAGAATCAAACCCATATCCAAGGTGAGAAAATGAGTTAAAGTAAAAGAAAATATCAACCATTTAATTAAATTAAAATTAAATGAAATGATGTTAGGTGTTCATGCTTAAGATAGATGAGGGTGAAGAACCTAAATAACCTACCTTTGAGGATTTTCCATTTTTGTATGAATTTTGGATGTATTTCCAAAAATCTATTAGGATTATCTCCCAAAAGAGAATATTGTTTAAGTATTGTCAATGATGTTCTAGTGATGTCATGGAGGTGTTCTAGTGAGTTGATGAAGTGCCTTGATAGTCTATGTGACAATGACAAAGTGTGCAATGTGATTTTCCTAATATGCTTGAAGTATGATTGGTTGATCTTATGTTTTGGGATGGTTAGAGATGTTCAGGGATGAATATGGATATTGAAGATGTAAAATAGGTCCCTAATATGTTATATATGCTTTGAGTGCATAAGTGTAACTCATCAGATTGATCATATTTTTCATCTAGACACTTTGAGTCTAGTGGAATAAAATCTGAGTAGGCAGTTTGATGATGTCACTATTACCATGTGGGAATGAGTCAAGGGGAGTTGGTCATACAATTGTGATCATATTAGTCCCTAATTATTATGTGATAAATCTCAAGTCATGCAATGAAGCATGGTAAAAGATATGAGGATGCAAATTTGGATACTCAGACATAATTCACTATGTTTCCATAGCCAAATTTACAAAAGGGCTCAAGTAGAGCTGAGTAAGCATGTTGATGAGGTTAGCATTCACATGAGTGGAGGTGTCAAGATTAAATGATCATATGGGTTTGTTTATTTTTGTGCCTAGTTTCTATGTGTTAATTTTTAGATCATATGACTAATCATGATAAAATATATGCATGTGCAAAGTTAGGTTCCCAAGCTTTTTGACAATGTTTTCCCATACTTAGCCAAATTTGCATGAGGCAAGAAAGATCCAAGTATTTTGATCGTATCATATCTCACACATGTGTACATTTCAATAAAAATTGATCATATTGTTTTGTTCAATTTTTATCCTATTTTATTTTTCCTAAATTTTAGATCATGCGATGAAGCATGTCAAAAGATATGCATGAGTAAAGTTGGCCTTCCAAGCAGTTCTAGGCATAGTTGGCTCTATGGAAGATAACTATGAGTAATCATGTTGATGATGGAATTTATAGAACATGTGTGGTTTATAGGAGTATATTATTATATGGATGGATTATCCTATGTAATGATATCATATGTTCCAAATTTGAGAGCATGTGTCTAAGTGAAGAAGAAGTTATTAAGGTTTAAAAATTGCTACTCAGGTAGATAAGCAAGGTTCCCATAGTCAATTTTGCACAAGTTAAAGTTCAAGAAAGTCTCAAAGAGATCAATGAATCAAATTTTATCCAATATGTTATTAATCTATGATATGGAAAGAAATGCATGTTGTTTAATCACTGAGCAAAGGTAAAGGATAAGAGATCAATGGTGAGTAGATGTTCATATGATTAAGATCAATGGAGTGTAGTAAGTTAAAGTGGTCAAAGTGAATAAATTTTAAGAGAGTTAAAGTTTAGTGTAATTTTAAGAGAGATCGATGGAGTGTTATTGGCCAAGTTGAGTGTGAGCATGAGATGAAATCAAGTGGTCAAGGTTTAACTGTTACCGTTTGAATTCAAATATTTGAATTTAACATAGGGAAAAACTAAAGCTTTGTATTATACATATCTTTTGATAGAAGTCAAATTTACTATTGATGTTAAAAATAAAAGATGAATAAGAAGCCATGATGCATCCATTAAAATTTATTTTAATATATTAAAGTGTGTATAGTCGTAGTTATTGAGGTTCAAATTTGACTGTCTGTTTGTGCATGTTCTGCAAGTGACCCGAGAAGGGTAATTGAGCTTGTGTTGATGTTGTTTTTATGTTTCATGATGAATTATCTATTTGGGAGTGTTGTAGACTCTATGGGGATACTCTGTGTGGTTTTTTGAGGTGTGATAAATCATTATTTTATATGAATAAAAGTTAAGTAGTTGATTTTGCATTTATCCATAGTGTTTCTGTGCACTAGGTCAGTGATTGAGTTGTTTGAGCATACGCTTAGGTGAACATGAGTGATTGTGATCATTTGAGGATGTCTTAGGGGACATAAGTAGTGGACATATGTATTTATAAGTGGTATTATGTTTATTTATTTTCTCTATGAAGTAATAAATGGTTGACTAGGACTCCATGAGACCTATAAGAGCTACAAGAGCCTTATTAAAAGGTGTTGCTGCTTAAGGGTGACCCATATGTGCTATGGCCAACCTATGAAGATTTTTTTGAGATATATCTTGATGTGAAAGAATCCTTAAGGGTTAAGATAAGTGCAATGAATGACCTAGAATTTGATATTCATGATTGCTCTATATATAGCGAAACTAAATGAGATGTGAGAGAGATGGAGAGAAAAGGAAATCAAAGGAGAGTTAGAGTGCCTAGTTATTAGGTTGATGAGAAGAGAAGACTAAGGACTATGTGTATGATTTTTAAGTCATGTTATTGATGACAATATAGTGTTCTTATAGTTTGAAGTTGTGCAAAGAGATTTGAGTGTGCATATGGGGATTGTTTGAGTGAAAAAGGAGAGAGATTGTGGCATGCATATATGAGAGGACTGTATGAGTTAGAGTGAATTTTTTTGAAGTTTTAAAGTAATTATAGGTCCATCATTAGGTATTGAAGACATCATTTATAAGGTGAAATTGTTCATTTTAAGGAGGGTTTAAAGGACTTGTTCTTCCTTAGGGGTAGTTGTTTTTTGTGAAATATGGTTTCACTAAAGACCTTTGGTCAGAAGGACTTGATCAAGGTTGTAGGTCAAAAGGACTTGACCACAAAAGTGGTCATAAGGACCTGCTCATCTTAGGGGTAGGTGATTCTTTTGGAACTATTGTTTCACTAAAGGCCTTAGGTCAAAAGGACTTAACCAAGGTTCCTGATCAGAAGGATTTGATCATTCTCTTATTTGTGATCATCTTATAATAAAGTAGTCCATGTGTTTGTAGGCTTGAGAGTGGGTTTTATTCCCTAAGAGGGTTTACCACGTAAATCTTATATTGTGTATGTGATCTTGCATTATGTTCATTTTTCACTATTATGAATGATTTATATGCTTCATGAATGATTGTATTGAATGCATAAGTATTTACAAGGGTTTGGAAATTGAATTGGATTATTTTACACCACTAATTCACCCCCCTCTTAGTAGATTGTACCTATAAAAATTAGTATCATAACAAGGTCCTTTGGTAATGTTTTGATAGCTTTAAGGTGATCCAAGGTACAATGGCTAGTCAAAATGTGTAAGGTGGTTTCTCTGCTAAGCAAGCACCGATGTTCAATGGATTTGATTATGCATTTAGGAGTGCTAGGATGAAGACATACATTATGTCCCTATGGTTTGAAGTATGGAAATCTATTTTGGATGGTTATGTTTCTCTTGTTATTCCTCCATCTAGTGTTGTAGACAAGAAGCTGTTTGAGAACAAATCTAAGGCAATGAATCCCATCACTTGTGGTCTTATAGAAATTGAGTTCACCAAAGTAATTCATTATACATCTGCTAAAGAAATATGGGATAAATTGAAGACTATTTTTGAAGGAGATTCAAAGGTTAAATTAGGAAAGTTGTAGACTCATCAAAGATAATTTGAGAACCTCAAAATGAAAGAAGAATATTCTTTGGCATCCTTTTTGTAGAGAGTTGATGAGATTGTAAACACCATCATAGGTCTTAGAGAGAAAATTGAAGAGGCTACTTTATTTCAAAAGGTATTAAGGTATCTATCCATCAAGTTTGATCCAAAAGTATCTACTATAGAATAAAGTCATGATCTTACTTAGTTGAATATGGAATAATTGTAGGGAGCCCTTACTGCATATGAGATGAGAGTAAATGAAGATATACTACCAAATAAGGAAGTAACATTCAAAACAAAGATGAAACAAAAAAGGATTTTTAAATTAAGAAACCCAAAGAAGATGACATTTCTGATATTAATGAGGATCAACTAATTACTTTGTTTACAAGTAAATTGAAAATAGGTTCAGGCAAGTATAAGGGTACGCTACCTTTCAAATGCTTCAATTGTGGAGAGGTAGGACATTTTGATAATAACTGCCCTCATAAGTACAAGAAAGATATTGATGAAGAGCATGATAAAGGTCATGATGATATCAAGAGATAATTTAGGTTTGATAAAAAAAAGGGATTTAGAAGGTTTGAAAGCAAGAAGAAGTATTCCAAAGACAAGAAGAGTCTTTAAACCAAAGAGCATTGCAGTTCATCAAAAGAGAGTGAAGTCAGTGACTTAGAGTATGATAATGAAGATGATGGTCCTATTGAAGATGAAACCCTATTCATGGTTAAGGAAGGAAGTTGCTCACATCAAATGGAATCTACTTGGAGTGATTCAGAGGATGATAAAGAAGAGGTAGACTATGAGACTGAGTTGATGAATGCTCTTGAAGAATTGAAGATAGAGAAGAAGGTCAATAAGAATATTAAATCTAAACTTAAGGATTATGAAGAATAATTTAGTATCTTTGAGGTAAGATTGATTGAAGACTCTAGAGAGCATGAAGGTGTTGTCATGTTCCTCAATTCTAAGTTAGACTCTATGTCTATAAGTCTAAGAGATAGAGAAGAAGAATGTTCAAGGTATGCTTTTGATATTGTGTCTTTAAAAGATGAGTTAGATAAGTCTTAAATAAAGGTAAAATCATTTGTCATGTTTGATAAAAGTGTTAATGATCTGGATGATCTTTTAAAGAGTAAAAAGTTAGCTAGTGATAGATATGGATTGGGTTTTGATGAAGAAGCCAAAGTTGCTTCTCAAATTGACATGAAGGTAAATAAACACAAGATGGATCAGAATTTGAAGAAAAATCATTAGACAAGGAATGAAGGTACTAGTAGATTGAATACAAAACAAATTAGATAACTAAATGCCATGAGGTATGCAATTTCAATGGTTAATATTATACTTATATTCAATTTAGTCATAAGCCTAGAGAATTCAAGACACCTGTTAGAAATGAATTTTCTTAGAACTATGATGGGATTCATCAATCAAAAGGTGTGATAAATACTGAGTGTTTCAACTGACATGATGTGAGACACTTTGCAAGAGATTATCCTTTTAAGGTAAGACAAGCTAAGTTCCCTTCAATTAATGTTGAGTGCTACAGTGTTATAACATAGGACACATTGCAAGATTTTGTCCAAATCTGGAAAGGTAGAAATAACTTGTTACAAAAAGTATGGTATGATTCAATTATAAACAAAGAGGTCACATTGCTAGGTTATACAAGAAAAGGCCTATAAATTAGAAAAGGTTCAATTAGGATCCAAGAATGCAAGGAAGAAGGCAATGGAAACCAAAGGTGATAAGTATGAATCATGATGAGTCTATAGGTCCAAGTAATCTGTTTGCTATGATGGAGAATTTTTTAGAAGTTGAAGAGTACCAAGAGGTCTCATTGTCTTCTCATGTTGAGAATGAAGAGACCAAGCTCAAAAAGAATACCAAGGTGTTGGTTGAAGCTATTCCTAAGGTATGTATAGATCTAAATGAACATCTTTTTATTGTCTAGAATGTATCATGCAAATAACATTAATTGTCTGTGTTTAATGATGAGGTTCCAAACTGTAAGAAAGATTATTTAGATGAAAAAATATATCATGAATTTATGTTGTCTCTATGTATTGTCAATCCAATCATAGAAGAAAAGGAGAATGTTGTAGTGGATGAGGAGGTTGTTTCTCCTAAGTTAGAAAAGAATAATAAGAAGAACTATAAGTATCAGATGACCAAGGAGGAGAAGGAATATGAGGATTTGTGGGTGACTCCTAATTTCACACCATGGTAGAGCATTGTGGTGTAGAGAATGTCTCTACCTATGCTTCTTAAGAAACATCTTTCTTGTGGAGAAGTATGTTTGTGGGATCAAGATCATAATTCCAATCTAGACAGTGACTTGTGTTGATCTTAAAAGGTCATTGGTTAAGGGGAAGCAACAAACTTCATGAGTTTGGTCCATTAGTTTATGAAGGAGCTATATTATAGAGTCAAAATGGTTGGTTCCAAGTGGCTTAATGAGATTGATTCAAATTCAAGAATATTTTGAGGCATAAAAAGGTCTATACACTTCTTTATGATGCACTTTAGGTGATTTTATGGTTAGAAGGTTTGTTTGTGTTAATTCAAGATTTTTGAGTGCTCTCAATTTTCTAAGTTTATTGGCTTAAGGGCAAGCAGACCTAAAATGGGTTATAGGAAGTCTACGTTCCTAATGGTGTGAAAGATAAAATATTGGAAAAAAAGTGTGTAGTGGGTATCTCCAGGTGTGAAATAATTTTCAGAGGTATACATTGACTAGAAGAGGTTTATTGACCCCATTTGTTTTAAGATTCTAGGGCTTTGGGTTATGATAGAAAAGTGGTTGAACTTATGAATTGAGATTTGAGGATTTTTAATATGTTGAATGGGACAAATGGGTTTTCAAATCAAGATTCACATAGATTTGAAGGTTTGTGTTTCTCAATTTATTCATGTTTTTATCAATATGGAGGGCTAATTAGCTAGTAGCTTTGTCAAGGAAGTATGTTTCAAAGGATGATCCAAGAGATTAAAATTGGTGTGATTGAGGGGGAATATGAGAGTGCTCTAGATATGAATTTTTAGGTTTTGAATATGTGTCTACTAAAAATTGTGGGATTTGTAAGTTCTAGGTAGGGCTACAAGAAGGCTAGATATGCCTAGTTTGAAGAAGAGTGTTTTTTGCTCAATTTCTCCAAAAGAGAAAAGTATGTTTGTCTTAAGGTAAGTTCTCAAGTTGGTTTAATGCATGTTTCCTATTTTGTGAGTTGTATGAAGTTATGTTGGTGGTCCTTATAGTAGCTTGAGAGACATTGCTAGTAAGTCTTTATGTTGGTTTTTTATGGTGTGTGGGGATTCAAAGATGCTCAGAAGGTAAAATTGCTTACATTTATTAGGGGGGTCCCAATAAGATTTTTCTTGATGCATTCCATCATATTTCTATGGTTGTGTGAATTATTTATTCATTGGTTGTAGTGTTTGGTTGAAGAGAGTGTTGACATGGAGTAAAAGGAAGTTGTCAAGGCAAGAAGAGGTAGGCTCAAGGTAAGGAGGAGTTTGTATCATCTTTTTAAGATGGTAATTTCCTATTTTTGGTCTTTTCATGTCCTCAATATTATTTGGTACCCACTTTGTCATTGTGTTAAAGTGGGTGAAAGTTCCTATTGTGGGAGTGCTTGAAGAGAGAGAAGGTGAGTTATATATTGATATATATGATGGCTGTTGACATCAATGATAAAGGGGAGATTGTTGGAGTATTATCAATGATGTCATGGTGATGCCATGGAGGTGTTTTAGTGAGTGGATGAAGTGCCTTAATAGTTTATGTGATAATGACAAAGTGTGCAATGTGCTTGTTCTAGTATGTTTGAAGTATGATTGGTCGATATTCTATTCTGGCATGGTTAGAGATGTTCAAGGATGAGTATGGAGTATTGAGGATGTGAAATAGGTCCCTAATATGTTTTATAAGCTTTGAGTTCTTGTGTACATAAGTGGAACTCATCTAGTTGATCATAGTTTTTATCTAAACACTTTGAATCTAGTGGTAGAAATTTTGAGTATGAAATTTGATGACATCACCATTACCACATGGGAATAAGTCAAGGGGAGTTGGTCATATGGTTGTGATAAAATTAGTCCCTAGTTGTTATGCACCAAATATAAAGTCATGAAATGAAGTGAATTCAAAGATATGAGGATGCAAAGTTGGATACTCAGATAGAATTCACTATGTTTCCATAGTTAGCCAAATTTTTAAAAGGGCTCAAGCAGAGTCGAGTAAGCATGTTGATGAGGTTAGCATTCACATGAGTGGAGGTGTTAAGATTTAAATGATCATATGGGTTTGTTCATTTTTTACCTAGTTTTTATGCATTAATTATCAGATCATGTAACTAAGTGCGACAAAAGATATACATGTACAAAGTTGGGCTCCTAGGCTTTTTGACAATGTTTTCACATACTTAGCCAAATTTGAATGAGGCAAGAAAGAGTCAAGTAAGCATTTTTATGGTAGTATACATCATAAATGTGGATATTTTAGGTTAACTTGATCATATAGGGTTGTTTAGTTTTGATCCTAGTTTTTTTGTGCTAAATTTTAGATCATGCGATGAAGCAAAACAAAAGATATACATGAGAAAAGTTGGCCTTCTAGGTAGTTTTAGGCATAGTTGACTTTATGGAAGATAATTTTAAGTGAGCATGTTGATGATGGAATATATTGCATATGTGTGAGTTTTAGGATTATATTTTTATATGTATGGATTTTGATATGTAATTAGATCATATGGTCCAAATTTGAGATCAGGCATCTAAGCGTAGAAGAAGTTATTAAGGTTCAAAAATGGCTACTTAGGTAGATAAGCAAGGTTCCCATACTTAGTCAATTTCGCACAAATTAAAGTTCAATCAAATATCATAGAGATAAATAGGTCATTTTTGATCCAAGATGTTGAAAATATATGAGATGGAAATAAGTACATGTTTAATGATTGAGCAAAGGTAAAGGATAAGAGATAAATGGTGCATAGGTGTTCGTATGATTGAGATCAATAGAGCGTAGTAAGTCAAAGTGGTCAAAATGATTGAAGTTTAACAAAGTTAAATTTTGGTTTACTTTTGAGAGATATTGATGAAGCATGATTAGATAATTTAAATGAAAGCATGATATGACGACAAGTGGGTGATGTTTAACTGTGACCATTTGAATTCAAATATTTGAATTTTACATAGGAAAAAAATAGAACTCTATATTTTATCCATATATTTTGATAGAAGTCAAATTTTCTATTTTAAAAAAAATAAAAGATGAAGAGGACTCTATGGTGCATCAATTAAACCTAATTTTAAGATTTGAAAGTGTGTATAATCATAGTTGAGGTTTAAATTTGACTGTGTGTTCATGTGTGTTCTGAAAGTGACCCAAGAAGGGTAATTGAGCTTATGTTAATGTTGTTTTGATGTTTCATGATGAATTAGCTATTTATGAGTAATATAAACTCCACAGGAATTTTATATGTGTTTTTTATAGGTGTGATCAATTTTTATTTTCTATGAACAAAATTTAAGAAGTTGACTATGTGTTTGTTCATAGTATTCATGTGCACCAAGTCAGCGATTGAGTTGTTTGAGCATACATAGAATTGAGCATGAGTGACTGTGATCATTTTTGGATGTCCTTGGGGACATAAGGAGTGGACCTATGTATTTAGAAGTGGTCTTATGTTTATTTATTTTCTTGATGAAGTGTTAAATGGATGAATAGGTCTCCATGAGACCTATAAGAGCTACAAGGGCCTTAATATAAGGTGTAGCTACTTAAGGGCGACCCATAGGTGATATGGATGACCTATGAAGATTTTTTTGATCCATGTCTTGATGTGATATAAGCCTTAAGGATTAATTAAATTTTAATAGCTGACCTATAAGTTCATATTAATGATTTATCTATATATAGTGAAACCAAATGAGATGGTTTCTATACTTGAAGAGACTGGTATGTGAGAGAGTTGGAGAGAGAAGGAAAGTAGAGGAGAGTGAGAGTGCCAAACTTTTGGGTTGATGAGTAGAGAAGATAAAAGACTATGTGTATGATCTATAGGTCATGTTTCTAATGATAGTATAGTGTTCTTATAGTTTGAAGTTATGCAAAGAGATCTGAGTGTGCATATAAACACTATTTGAGTGAAGAAGGAGAGACATTATGGCATGCCTATGTGAGAGGCATGTATGAGTTAGAGTGAGAGTTTGTGTAGTTTTAAAATAATTATAGGTCCATTATCAAGTGTTTAAAACATCAATTATAAGGTGGAAGTGTTCATTTCAAGGAGGCTCTAAAGGACTTGATCTTCCTTAGTGGTAATTGTTACTTGTTAAATAGGGTTTCACTAAAGACCTTTGGTAAAAAGGACTTGATCAATGTTGTAGGTCAGAAGGACTTGATCAAATTAGGGGAAATTCATCCTTGTGGAATTTTTGTTTCACTAAAGGCCTGATCATTAGAACTCAACCAAGGTTCCTAATCAGAAGGACTTGATTAGTCTCTTGTTTGTGATCATCTTCTGGTACAATAGTCCATGTGTTTGTAGGCTTGAGAGTGGGTTTTATTCCCCAAGAGGGTTTCCCATGTAGAACTTGTGTTGTGTATGTGATCTTACATTATGTTCATTGTTCACTTCTATGAATGATGTGTATGCTTCATGAATGATTGTAGTGAATGCTTAAGTATTTACAAAGGTTTGGAAATTGAATTGGATTGTTTGCCACCACTGATTCACCCCCCACACCCCCCCCCCCCCAACTTAGTGGATTGTAACTCTAAAAATTTGAATTTAAATTTGATATCATTATGGGATTTAAGCCCTAATCCAAGGTACCCTATAGAACAAAAAAAATTAGTTTAATTTCAATCCTAACTTCAAGATATTTTATCCAAAGGGTTAATTTGACCAAGTGTTTTACCATGGGGTGCACTAGTGGTATTTTTAAAGAAGGATGATACTCTTCATCTATGCATAGACTACATGATGTTGAATAAAAAACCATAAAAAATAGGTATCCCTTACCTTTCATTGATGATATTTTTGATCAAACATATGGTGCAACAATATTTTCAAAAATTGACCTTAAAGCAGGGTACCATTAGTTGAGAAACAAGAAGGAATATATCCCTAAAAATGTTTTTAGGATAAGGTATGGACACTATGAATCCATATTTTTTCCTTTTAGATTAATGAATCATCTCTAATAATCATGAATCTTAAGAATAATGTGCTAAAATATTGCCTATATATGTTTGTGATAATCTTCTTAGATGATATTTTGATATAATCCAAGAATAAGGAAAAGCATGTTCAACACTTGTGTTTGGTTTTGCAATGCTTGTAGAAACATAATCTCTACAAAAAACTATCTAATTTTGATTTCTTTCAAAAAAGGTGTAATAATTAAGATATATCATTTTAGAATATGGAATATCAATGGATCTTATAAATATTAAAGTCATCATGGAATGGTTGGCATCTAAAAATGTTCATGAGGTGCGTATTTTTATGGGTCTAAATGGGTATTATAGGAATTTTATACCTAATTTTTCCAAGATAGCTAACCCTAGCACCCCTTTACAATGGAAAGATAAATTATTTATGTGGAATAATAAGTATAAATAATCCTTTAAAACCCTTAAAGAAAGGCTTACTTATACAGTTTTATTATGAGTTTCATATCATAATGGTCATTTCCTTGGGGTAACAAACTCTTCTAGGGATGGCCTAGGTAGAGTATTATTGAAAGAAGGCTCAGTAGTAGTAGATGAGTCTATAAAATTAAATCCTTATGAGGCTAATTATGTTCAACATGATTTGAAAATAGTTTCAATAGTGGATGCCTTATAGGTTTGGAGGCATTATTTTTAAAACAAACTATTTGAGACCAAGACAAATAATAAAGGGCTCAAGTTTTCTTCACTCAACCAAATTTGAATGTTTGGCAAATAGGTTGGTTAGATTTTTTATTTATTATGATTTTGATATAAACTATATAAATAAAAAAGAGAATTGGGTTGTTGATGATCTTAGCCATAAAAGGTACATAACAACAATAGATAATATCAAAAGTACATTCTGAGATCAAGTTTTGAGATTCTCATTAGGAGATGAATTTTATGAGAAAGTTAAGAAAGCTATAACATAAAATCCTCAAGACCATAACTATAAAGTATTTCATTTTGATAATGATGCACTCTTGATATATAATGGGAGAATATATGTGCCAGATATAGAAAATTTGAGAGTTGTCATGCTTAAGGAGTTGTATAATACTCCTTATTTTGGTCATCCAAGAGTGATTAAGCTAATGGTAGAGATGAAACCATTATATTTCTAATATGGTAAATTAGGTTGTAGAGGATATTTTAAAGATGTATTGCATGGACCAAAAATATAAATGGGAATAATGCCTTACATTAGTTGAATTTGCCTACAATATCTCATTCCATTCAACTTTTACAATGGCATCATTTGAGGCTCTTTATGGTAGAAAATATAGAACACCTATCAGCTAAAATATATTAGAAGATAGAGTGGTTTTTAAACCTGATATGCTTGCAAAATTGGAATAACATGTGAAATCAATTAGACAAATATTGGTTGAGGCCAATGATAAAAAAAAAAATCTATGTTGATATGAAAATAACATTAAGGTAGTTCTCAATGGGAGATTAAGTTTTCATGTATTTTATTTGAATAAATATATGGTTGATCCTTTGCATGTACTTAATTTAAATGCATTATATGTTCTGGATCTAACAATGGTAATAATATAACCAATCAAAATACTTGAAAAACACAAACTCAACTTACATAATAGAGAATTATCTTAATGAAAGTTCTAGTGGGACCAGTATTAGTGCCACTTGAGAAGATTATGAAGAGTTTCATAGGTTATTTCTTCATTTATTTGATTGATATATTTAGTTGGACTTATCATATTTTTAGATATGTTTCATTTTTAATAACATCATTAGTATGATGACTTATTTAAGGAGAGGAGGATGTTACAACTTGACTGATCCTTAATGAACAAAATTTATTTTTAAACATTTGACTATGGATTAATTAGATTTAGGTATATGTGGAATGGATGGATATTTTCCAGTTGTGTTTGTTTACTTGGATTCTAGTTTATATAATAATGTATGACTCTATTATGTGTGTGTGTGTGTGTGTGTGTGTGTGTGTGGTATTCACATCATTTATTATTGGTGATATGTTAGTTATCAATATAATGTACTAACTACCTTTTATTTATCTAAGGTTGATACAGGATATTACACCCTCACTAATCAAGATAGATGGAGAACATCATAGGGGATAGGGCAATAGATCATGGTAGTTATGATAAAAAATTAAAAAAAACTAACACACACACTCACATCGATTTCTTTAGCAATGTTTGAGTCTTATATGATTCAGTTGTATTAGCATTGATTTTTCATTGCTTGTATTTCTCATACTATGTGATTTTTATAGATACTATGTATATTACTATTATGGTTTTTTTTATCATGTTTAGTTCACAAGTAGATCATAACTTTATGCTATTAAACATTTACTTTACATGTTGAGCCTATTTTGAGTCACATACATTACAAGATTTGATTTTATAATTCTCCACATTCAATCTTTTTTGATAGGAGTATGTTGTATTGGTCAAATACTTATTTTTACTCACTAGATTATGTGTTGTATTGCATGATCATATTATAATTAAAGTAGGTTTTTTTTAACAAGCATGGTTATATTAATAATGCCCAATTTGAATGGACTCACTTTTAGTGGTTTAAAGTCTTAAAATATAAAACCTCCATATAGGTGCATAACCTTAGAGACATTTTGTGGGACATTTTTGGTGTTATTATATAAAGGGGTTAAATTCATTGTGAATAATTTATTAGCTATGGATAAGTGATTACATTATAAAATACATTTTTTTTTATAATAAAAACAAATCATGGAATTTAGGTCTAAGAATATTCATGGTAAAACGTGAAGTTTAGAAATCATTAATTATTTCTGAGTTTGGAAAATTTGGAGGTCAGTTTAGGTGAAACCTTGCATGGTGTAGGGAACTATTTTATTTTGGAGAGTTAGATTTGAACTAAAAATATTTATTGCATGTCATTATGGATCTTAAACAAATATGACTGAATAAAAAAATTTGTGGAAGGAATGTAGCCATGTGGGTCGAGTCTTGAGGAGATAAAATGGGAAAAGGAGGTAGAAAAAAGACATGATGAAGAAGATAAGTTATAACTAGAAGGATCTTGAAGAGATTCATAGAATGGAAAGTTATTTATAAATAGGAGTTTTGCATAGTTTTTATTAACCATCAAGTAAATACCTTCTTGAGGCTACAAAATTATATTTACTAGAAGGTTTTTTGCATAATGAGATAGTTGTTTAGCTGAGCAAAGAGTTTTAAAAATGTAGTTATTGAGTAGAGGAAATGAAATATGCAATTTTGGGGTGATATGTTTTATCAAGAGAATATTTAAATCTATGTTTTTAAAGATAGAAAGTATCTTAATTTTTTTGAATACACATCACTAGATTATTATTTAGTTATAGCAAAACATGTACTGAAAACCCTCATTTAATCATGCATCCTTTAGGAAATGTATTTTTTTCCATTTTTATTGCCTAATGATGAAAATAAATGAAAATTTAATTGGTTGTGTCTCAATCGCATTTTGGGTAAAAAATGGGTTGTCCAGTAGTTAGCTAGGGATCGATTTATGGATTTCTTCATAAAGGAAATGGTAGTTAATTGGCAAATTTTTAAGTTGGATAAATGTGAAATCTCTATTGTATCTTAATAAAATACTCTTTATATACATTTTTTAGGTTATTTTTGATAATTCTAGATTGGCACTAAAGTCTATCCCAATGAGCTAGCGCATTGGCCCTTTCATGCAATATTTATGTCTTACGTGCTCACCTAAAGTGCATAGTGAAACACCAATTCTCAAAGATTTTGTTGTATAGTTTGGATAACTTGTTCATAGTCCTCTATATGATAATCAAATAGGGATTATATAAAATCATAAATAGACTACCTTGATCCTTTGAGTTCTAGGTTCGATTAATATTACTACACAAAATATTGTCATTTTCTATTAGCATTAGTTATCTTAGAAAAGAAAATGTGATAGGATATAACTCATATATAAGACAACACGTAATTCACACCATCATTCATAAATAAAAAAAAAGTTAAAAAAACCTGTTATTCTCATATATTAAGCTTAACCCACAGAAGGTATATGTTTTTCATATTCACATCCTAAAATCCATCTATCCCATAATGATTTACAACATGGGTATTTATACTTGTTTTATCTTGACCAATTATTTACAATCATTAATGTCATGAAGAATTGGCCAATGAACTCTCAATAGACTCAAATTCATGATGCTTAACAATCATTTCTTCCTAAATATCTGGGCCTCTTTGCCCCCTATATCCTTTCTCTATGTTATATCTTTATTGCCATGTGTTCCTCTTCTTGTGGGCTAGTGCAAAAATTCCTATCAATAAGGTTAGAGTGACCCATATTAACCATTCTTCCAAATACTCTTGCTTCCCATATGTTCCCCTAGTCTTCTGCTACTATTCCAAGTCCTACATCCTTGAGTTCCTCATGACTTATTCCCCTCTAACTAGGTCCTCTTGCATTGTTTCCTTTGTGCCATTGTCCTCTTGCACCCCATAGGTCCTATGCTATAGTGCTTCTACACCTATAAATTTTTTTCTATGTTCCTTTCATGCCATGCTAGTTTTGTGCAAAAATTGGATAACACTTAGTCAAAATTTTGGGGCCCACATCACCCCACACTATGTTATTAGTCCATCTCAAACTAAGTTGCACTAGCATCCTTTAAAAATTTGGTCCTAGACTACTTGAGATCCTTCTTTAGATTATCCAAATGTGATAATACCTTGAGAAATTTCATAGTTATTTCTTGTATGGTCCCCTTTATTTTCTTTATCTCCTTGGGTTAGTTGGGGGTCTCATTGGCCTTCTTAACCTATTCATTTAGGGATGCAGTGGCATACTTCTAGATGTCTTTGAGTGTAGAGATCTCCTTGTCAACCTATCCTTAAAGGGATAAAAAATTCATGTTCATGTATTGATGATGCTTATTGATGGCATCCCCCATCATCTCTAAATCACTTAATGCTTTTGTGCACTTGATGTGGTCTTTTATTAAGAGCATAGCATCAACTGATACCTTTGGGCTTCTTCATCTTAGATTCAAGCCTCCAAGACTTTTTTAAGGCATGCTAACTATTCAAAAATACCATATAAAATGGGGATAACTTCCCAAACTCTCCCTATAGTTTATTTATGGATGTTGATGGGCATGGTGAATTATTCATCCAACTCTAATCCCCCATCTTATGGTGCAAGTTATTTCTTGCATCACTTGAGCAGTAGTTCCACTGGGGTTTCTATCTTTCTTATGGCATTCCCATCAAGAGGTAAACCATTTTCTAGTACTGGGTCTTCATGAAAAATTGTTTTATAGAGGTTTAAGACCCTTACTTTTGCCTCTATGACCTCTTGGAGCTATTGTTTCAATGTGGTCACTTTTTCAATGAGCACTTCTTTCTCTACAACTTCCTTATTATACATGCCTACAATTTTGGCATGTTTCCTATAAGCCATGCATGCATTAGAATCCAAAGAAATATTCTATCACATAATCTCCATGCCCAACATCAAAAATGTGGTGCTTGTAAGAACAGGGAAGATCTTTTTTGGATCTACCCATAACAGTTTGGTAGTGCTGGAGCATTTAGGCCTAAGGAAAGGTTATCCTATGGGATTTTATACTCATATATATATATATATATATATATACACACACACACACACACATATATATAAAGTAGGAAGGATAATTGTTTCCTTATTTCCATAATTGCCTCCTTGGGAATGAAGTGTAGTCAAAGATATAACATCTTATCTTTGATGTTGAATTGGTAATGCTCATGCATATTGCCTATCACACCCCCATCTTTCTCTTCTAAGGTCTTAGCTAGTCCCTTCCCCTCACTAAGGTCATGCTTAAGATCGACCTACCCATGGAACCAATGGCCATCTCGTTTTATTCTTCACCATCCCCCTCTTTGTCATACTATGTTTTAGCATTAAGTAGTGAATTTTTAGAAGTGGCTTTCTCTTCCTACACTGAGGAGGGAGTTTTCTCAAAACCAGAACCCAAGCTATGGACCTATAACTCAGGAACTTCTTGTTGAGGTGCTTACCTTGGGGACTAATTCTAGGAAACTCTTGTAATAGAATCAATTGGGAGAGATGGTGGTGGAGGTGGAGAAGGTAGGGGTGGAGGTGGAAAAGGTGGTGGAGAAAGAGGAGGAGTAGGTTGGGGAGATGAAGGGTCTAGAAATAAAGAGTGTAGAGACGTAGATCATGGAGGAGATGGAGAATTGTAGGGAGATGGAGATGAATATGGAGATGGTGAAGGCTAGGGTGGAATTAGCATAGAGGGATGGGATAGAATGAGTCTAGAGGATTACACTTCTATAGTCTTTTGAAATTTTTTGGGGGCTTGATGCCTACTTATGCTGGTGCTCACATCCAGATGCTTCTTCTTATTCAAGGGTGGCATTGATGGAAGTTTCTCCTTGGGTTCCCCACCTTTTGGATTCTTTTAGGGGCACAACATGTAGAATAACTTGTGAATTTACTCCCCCACTAATGTTTGTTTTACCTAGATATAGGTCAGGTTCATCTCCATCTTCTCCATGTAGGCCTTGTTGCCTAGATATACAAATAATTTACAGAGAGTGCGAATCTCTGAGTCTATTATTTTAGCCTAAAATATGATAGGTTATATGTCATTTAATAAATTGATAGAGTCTATGAAGTACCACACTAAAATTATATATGATAATTTATGAAATGATAAGAGCTCTTCAAATGGGGTCATTAAGATATGTGTAAGGGAGAAGTGTTGCTTTACAACAAACTATGCTTGTTCCATATCCCAAGGGGGAAGTCCTTGGGAATGCACCATTCATCCTTAAACATCACCTTCATCCCATTAATATATTACCTCATCTTGATCTTGTATGAGGGGGTGATATGACCAGGGCATGTTAATGCCTTGTAGTGTTTAACAAAATACTTATGTGTGGGAGGGTACACCCACTTTAGCACTATAAAACTATAGTCTAGCACTCTAATTTAATAAAAAAACCATTAAGATGAGGATCACTCCCATGATAACCTATACGTCAACTCTCAATGGGTCCTTTCCACATATTCAAAAATCTTTTAGGTGAAGTACATTGCCTAGTTATACATCAACCCTTGTGAGACATGATGAGCAATGTAGAGGTGTACTATGTCAACCTCTTTCTAATGATTGATCCCTCCAATCTTGGTTATGATGATCCACACCATAACCCAAAGGGTGGGATCTTATAAGTTTTGTGATGTTCATGGCATGGCCCTAATTTTAATACATCAACATTGTGGTAGTCTTTTGGATCTCCTCAATGTCGACCACCTCATAAATTATGCTCATCCCTAATTATTGTAGTCTTATAACCTTACTGATCCTTTTGGGCATGATATTCATGCTACACCCAATGAATTAAATATAGTCTTCATGGATGCACAAAATAATGAATTAAATTGCCTTTATGGGCTTACCAAAATATAAAAAACTGAATAGCTAAAAGAATCCTATAGCATCCAGATGGTTGAAGGTCATGAGATCATACACCCCTTAGCTCTTAGTGTTAGTGGTCTCCACTTGATAATAATTTTGGATCACAACCTCATTCCCATATTGACAATGATTATAGTCAAAGATAGTACAGGTGGAGACCTTGAAGACCTAGTTTTCCATGCACAACACTAAATCAAGATATTGCATCTCTTTAATTAATAAATATGGGGGTGGGGATGCTTGTGCTTTCTACATAAAAGATGATTGGTCCTAGTTTGACTTGTGTACCATACTTTATTCTTCTTCCATGTACTATACTTGTTTTTGTGTTGTCTCTTACCTAATTGGAACTTGGTCTCCTTTACTCACATTTTCATCTTCTGGTATTGTAGAAAAGGTTTCAAGTCTTTTGGATTTTTTTAGACTAAATTAACCTTAAAGGATACCAAAGGTTAATGCACAGTCATCTAATGTTTCCAAGAGAATACATGGTTATATATTATTGATTTGAATTTTTGAGCTTAAACACCCTTTAATGGTAGACCTGTAACCTACAACTTTCAAAACTATCACTTTTCTAATGAACCAGACTCAAAATATCTCTTCTTAACTTGGTAATGACCTACATGGTTTGCTAAGGATATGAAATATATTTGCTTGGATTTGCATTTGATTGACTTAGCTCAGGTAGTCACTTGATCTTTAGCTATGATAATCTAAATTTAAATGCAAGGTAAAGTGTAAACTGAGTTTTACATGCCTATTTATAGGCTCAAAGAGGGGTTTATCCTCATTATGCCTTCTTATCACCCATCACTTCATGGAATTAATGTAGATCCTTAATAGCCACCACATTTGGATACTTAATTTTTTAAATTAATGCATTAATGGTATTGTCTCATCATGCCATTGGCACATTTTTTCCATAACTATTCTTTCCACATTAATGGCACATCCTATCTCATGCCTTTTTTAAAGTGGATGATAGATGTGTCCCACACTTTTTATGTGGTGGGAAACAAATATCTCTTTTAAATTTATGACTTATGGTAGGAACCTTACCCCTTCATGCCTTAAATGACTCATGCACCTTTAGTACCTTGCGCACCCTTAATAACTTGCATGCCCATGTAACTCATGTGCCTAAGTAACTTGTGCACTTCTCATATTTACCTTTTTAAACATGACTTCTTACCCCACACTAAAATATGTCATGGTCCTTCATAAAAAGCATAAGAAATTTGAAAACAAAATTACAAAAAGGAAAAGTTGTGTGCAATAAAGGCAATACTTTTATTGAAAGTAATAAATCCTAAACTAATGGTATAAGCCTTATTGATTAAAAAAGATTTAACTATTATAAAGTGAAATAATGCAAAATATAACTTCCATTATAGTTCCCAAGAAGGAATTGACCATCCATACTTTATAACCAACATGCTCCAGTAGGTCTAATGATATGTATTATAAAAGGGCCATCCTAGTATATACGGAGCTTTCCTAGGTGGTGCATGAACTTAGAGTCATACAAAAAGACCTTCATTCTTGGAGAAAATGTTTTGTTCTTTATATTATGATCATGTCATGCCTTCTACTTAAATTTTTCTACATCCTGGCTCTAATGAGCAAGGAATCAAGCTTTATCTAATTGTAATAAAGTTTTTAGACTTACTTTTAAATATAATTCTTTATCTAGTTTTCCTATGCACATGATACATAAAGATGGTACCAAGAACTCTATTGGTTGGACTGATTCCTTGCCATACACCAAGTTGAATGGCATGCTTTTGTTTAGGCACTTGAAGGTTATTCGGTAAGCCCATAGAACCCTATCATCCCAATCCATTTGGCTAATGTTATATATCTTTATAAAAGTGGTACCTAGGATTTTATTGAAAGTTTCAATAGTTATATTGGCTTGTAGGTGATATGGGGTTGTTTTGTGGTGTGTGATCATGAACTCAGTCAACAAGATGCAAATTGTTTCATTAGAAAAGTGGGTTTTATGATCACTAGTGAAACTTAGGTGAAATCTAAATCGAGTCATGACATTCTCCTAGATTAACCTTATAGTAGTAGTATAATGCTTTGTCAATGTGGCTTCAGCCCAACATGTAAAATAGTCAGTTGATGCAATAATGTACCAAGAACCTATATATCATCCTACTAGAGTGATGGGACCAATGAAATCAATATCCCATTTTTCAAAGGGTTCTTGAGAAGGGATGGGTTGTAGAGGTATATCATATCTTTGATTAGGTTTACCTATGAATTTACATATGTCGCATTACTTAACATATGCTTTAGCATTTTGGAAAAGAGTTGGCCACCATAATCTAGCTAGTATAACCATCCATGTGGTAGCCTCTCCAACATAGTGTCCACCAGCAATACCTTCATGAACTTCATAAAGTACCTTAAGGCACTCATATTTTATTAAACAACATTGAAGAACTTCATGATGTCCCATTTTGTAAACATCACCTACTATAAATTAAAAAAGGTGTGACACAAATCATGAGTTATTTTTTGGCTTGCAAGGTGAGATAGTCAAGTGTATAATTAGTAGTCAAGAACATTATAATGTCTTCAATTCTTCAAGCACCTATGTAATATGGAAAAACTATACATCAATAAGATCATCATCTATAGTGCATGGTGGTTCTCCATTTTTAATTCACGATAGGTGGTCAAGTCCACAATTAGCCTTCTCAAGTTTCACCATAACTAAAAACTAAAATTCTTAGAATAAAACAATCTAGCAATAGATCCATCCATGTAGTATGGGTTTATTGAAAAGGTAATTCAAAGCCTCGTGATCTATATAGAAAATAAATGAGTGGCTAGTAGGTATTGTCTAAGCTTCTACAAAGTATAGACCATTGAAAATGCTTCACACTCTGTAGTGGTATAGTTTTTTTTAGTTGGTGTGAGCTTCATGTTGGCAAAGTAGATTGGGTGATCTAGGTGACCTTCACCTAATTGTTTAAGGATTACACCAACAACCATGATAGATGCATCAACATGGACATGAAATGGCCTTGTCTAATCAAGAAATTGGATAATAAGAGTAGTAACCATCTTTTCATTTAGTGTTTCAAAGGCCTCCTTACAAGAGAAAGTATATATGTAATGCTCATTCTTCTTTAGAAGTTCTTTTAGGGGCATGGAAATCTTTTCATAACCATGAATGAACTTTATATATTAACCCATGTGGCCTAAAAAGATGTGAACCTCACATTGAGTCTTGGGCACTAGAAGGTGAAGAATAATAGATACCTTTGCTAGGTCTACCAAGAGTCCTTCCTTATAAATAATATTCCCTAAGAGCACACCAAATGGTGTCACAAATAGGCACTTCTTTGAGTTTAATGAGATTTTTAAGACCCAACAATGCTCAAGCATGATCTTGAGGTTAGCACAATGGTCCTTGAACAAACCACATACTATCCAACCATCCAAATAGACATGGAGGAACTTATGGATAAAGTCCTTAAAGGCTTCAAATGTTATTCATGAAAACATTGCTAGAGAATTTTTCAACTTAAAGGGAATAACAATATAGGTAAATGATCTTCATTTAGTGGTAAAGGTTGTCTTGGGCTAGTCTTATTTAACTATTTAGACCTAATGGTACCCAAAGAATCCATCTATGAAGGAGTATGATTCACAACTAGAAAAACCTTCAAGGATTTCCTCCATGAATGACATTAGAAAGTGATATATTATATAGGATACATTAAGCACTCAGTAGTCCATATAGATACAGATGTGTCCATCCTTTTTAATACTAATCACCATGAGATTGACCCACTCAGATTCATCAATGGGAGTGATTACTTTGCCACATATCATAATTTTAATATCCTCTTTAACGTATACCCAAAGATTAGGATTCATCCTATATGGGCATTTTTTCACTAGTCAAACATCGCCAACTATCTTGATATGCATCTTTCCCAAGGATGGATGGACTCCATTCATTTCACTATAGTTATTTAGGAAGACATACTAATATTATTTTAGTAATTTAAAGATTTTTGAAATCTCTATGTTAGTCTAGTAGTTTCCTACTAAAGTTAGCTTTGATTCTTGTTTTGAGCTGATGTTGCACTGAATAATCTGAATAGGCCCATGGTAGGGGTTATCCATATCAACACCTACATCCTAAATAGTTATTATGCTAATGTCTATAAGAGTATCTAAATGGTTAGATAATGGTTCAAGTGGAGTGGATCATTCACCTTCTTCCACTTGTAATATGAGATTTTGTTTTCCTAAATGAATTTATTCACATCAGTTTAGATTAAGGATTGGTACAGGTGCAGGTTCTTGATGTATCAATGATTCATGGAATAAGTATAGGTCATCCATAAGGTCCTGATGGATAATCCTCAAATGTTATTCCATGGGACATAAGTCACCTACTATTTCTTCATGCATGGCTTGGAGGGTGATGGAAAAATCCATTCTTGGTGAAGAATAGAACAGTGTTGAGTTCATGTTATCCTTCAATAGATGCCAAAACCTAGTACCTGTTGACCCAATTTTGCCCCTCAGGCAAAATCTCAGTCACCTCCTACACCTGCTTTGCATGACGAGTCATTTTAGGTTGCAAGGTCCACCTTCAGGG
Source organism: Torreya grandis (assembly GCA_037957365.1). NCBI lineage: Eukaryota > Viridiplantae > Streptophyta > Pinopsida > Cupressales > Taxaceae > Torreya > Torreya grandis. The sequence goes on from JARHVA010007844.1 coordinate 134,667, forward strand.
TTCAACATCTCTATTTCAGAGCATTGGCTCATCGGCCTCGTTCGTTGGCGTTCATGGTAGCGAAAGGCAGAGTCTTCGAACGTTCATGCAAGGAGAGAAGAGGGAAAAAAACTAGAGCATTTAACATGGAAAAAAGAAGGGCAGACAAAATGCAGAGGGTGGTAAAATCACCGCCCACAACACGAGCGGGTAAAAAGAGACCACCTACACACATGTAGAGGGCGGCAAAATTGTCGCCCACAGCACAAACAGAAAAAGAAAGGCTATCGACATAGACTGATGTCGGTAAAACTGCTATCGTCGGCAGCTTACATCAGTCGACATCGGCAAAACTGCCGCGGTCGGCAGCTTATCAGCCGATGTCGGCAGAAGTCTTACATACAATCCATAGCAGCGGGTGGCAAATTCATCGCCCACAATAGCAGGTGGCAAAAAACACTTGCAGAGCACAAGAAAAAGCCCACCCAGCCACCAGAGGAGAAGACCAGCACGCAAAATGAGGCAATAAGCATGGTCTTGGTAGACTTGTGATGTCATCTACAATGTTTTCACTCTTTCCAATGGAGACTCAAGCTGCCCCTTGACTCCTCTTGGCTCTTTCCCTATATATACATAGACTTGGTCATTTATCAGGGTGGATCTTCCCCAATTTTGTAAAGAGCACAGCTCTGCATTTTCCCCACCTGAATCAATAAAGACAATTTTTACCTCTATTTGGATGGATCTTTCTGTGTATGCATTGAATGTTAATCTGTGTCCAGTCATTGTCTCTTGATGCTCTCACAGGTTTAACACCAGCAAACCTATGATCTACAAAGTGCCACTATCTATTGCTACCAGGAGTAGAGTTCTATTTTGGAGGTATAGAATAGGTGAGGTCACTTACAGTGTGTATTTCTCAGCACCTTGGTGAGTCCCTGTTTCTTGTGCTTTCCATAAGAACCTCCTTGTCATCCCAGAGACCTGGTCTTTTCTGCCAGATCTGAGTGTAAGTATGTTTTGTTTGGTCCTGAGTGTGGATGTGGGAAGGTCACTTTCATTTTTGGTGTATCACCTCTTTAGAGTAGGCTGTTTGTTTTCATGCATTTTCTCTCTCTCTCTCTCTCTCTCTCTCTCTTTTCATCCCCCCCAGTATAGCTGTATATATATTTTTTTGCACTGCCTGAAATAAGAAAGATACATCAGAGGGAACTAGCCCATATCTAGAGACTCTCCTCTCCTGCTTCGCCATCCCACAGGCGAGAGAGGGGTTTTCATGTTGTGGGGAGAGGGCAGGAATTTGTTTTCCTGCCGCAGGGTGCACTTTTCAGCGTCAATAGTTTTGGCACGCCCAATGGGACTCAAGTTTTTTAACGCAGTAAAGTTTTAGGATTGATGCTGGTCCTGTTACAACAAATCAAGTTTCTTCAGCATCTGGCGACTCCGAGTTAGATCCACTGGTTAAGTAGTGTGGTGCCTTCAAAAATCCAAAAAATTGCCTTGTATGTATACTTCTTTTGCACAAAATCATGGATCTTATTTTCCTTCATATGAGTGTGATCAGACTTCAGATATTTATGCAATCCCCTCAAGTAGCTCTCTTAGTTGCCCTAAAAATATAAGGGAGATGGCATTGGAATTTGAGAAGCAAACAATGGAAATTGACAAGTTGGAAGAGCAGTACAAATATCAGCAGGAGCTGATGTATAAAGAGGAGTGCTTGTTTAGGCAAGCACAAGCCATACAATCCATGAAGGAAGAGATGCCAAAATGGAGAAATCCATCTTTTCAAGGTAGCCAGCCTTGCGTGCCCCCTCCTACCCTAAAGAAAACCCCCTCTTTTGCACCAAATCTGTTTCACCAAATTGCACTTGCTCACTCCAACTCATCAAATACAGCTGCTCCAAATCCCGTGCGCCTGGTTTTCCAACACCAAATGGCATCAGAATAACTTCCTATGGAGATCAATCTTTTCAACTCCTTAGATCAGGGTTCTTCCATTGAGAATAATACCACCAGCCAGCATGCCCCTCTTCTAGAGGCTCCTCCAATGCCCCAACAGTGTTTTCCTCACATTCCTCAGCCTCCCCAAGTTTTCCAACATGATGTGCAAATTCCAAGTTGGAGGAAAGAATGTCAAGGACTAGCTCAAAGCTTTGAAGAGGATCATGCTAGCCACCTCCAAGAAAGACTCTTCCAGGAAAACCTAGCCAGACAGATTGAAGACTTAGAGGCTAGGATGAAGCTACTCCTTGAAAGGGAGTTAATTTTTTCAGACCTTGTGGAAGAGCCTCCGGTCCTTGTGAAAAACAAAGTTGCTGCCTATTCACATGAACATAATTCAAATTTAGAGATCCTGAATTGGGGGAAGACAGTGGAATCATGGGATAGAATAGAAGAAGAAAAGCAAGGTTTTTCTCAAAACCTTGAAGAAGCTAAAGTTGTGCTTGCCTATGATGATGCTGGTAGCCTCCAGGAAAAGCTTTTACAAGAAGATCTGAGTAGGAGAATTGCAGATTTGGAATTCAGAGAGAGTTCCCTCAACCAATGTGTGATGGATGGTTCAGACCAAATAGCGCATTTTATGTCTGAACACACCCCACTTACACATTTCCAAGAGAGTCATCAGGGTGTGCCTGATATAGATGAAGTGTAGATTAAGTGGAGAGAGGAGAATCATTCGATTCTAGCTCAAGGGCTGCCCCCTCCCCCACATGTTTTCTCCACTTCGTCCCTTCTCGAAGAAGAACCTATTTTGCAAGAGGCAGGTGAGGGGCAAAAGATCCAATATGTAAGTCTTCAGGAGGCTGTTATGAGTGACAACGAAGAAGAACTAGTCATTAATGCTCCTTGTGAAGACCTTATCACTAGTGAGGAAGATGTAGGGCTTGCATATATGCAGATGTTCCAGCAATTTGAAGAGGAACAAATGCATGGTAAGCTCTCTCCTCCTCTGTTTGATTAACTTCCTTCTTGCTTTGATGATGAGATTGACTACATTGAAGAACCTGAGTTAGAGGAGGATCACGAGAATATTTTTGAAAATCTAGAGAACCTGATCAGCAAAGAGGAAAAAGAGAAGTCTATCTTCATCGAGGAATGCCTTGAAGAACTGAGCTTTAAATAGGAAAGTGAAGTCTTGTGGGATGACCAATCATTTTGTGAGCCCCTTTTAGACATTGCCACATTCGCCCTTCTTCAAGAAGGCCAAGAGGAAGCGAAGGATGAGTCTGACAGAGTTTTCAAAGAGACAGAAAGAAACAAGTCAGACCATGATACATTGCAGAAGAATTGTGCAGATTAGAAGGCTTATGGTGATAAACTGGTAGCAATTGACTTCTTGGTGAGGAGCACCAATATCAGGGACTAGCATTTGATAGTCCTCCAAGGACGATCAGAGTACGTATATATCGGAGGCATGTTTGAATATCCACTCGGTTCCCAGCCAACCCAGGTGACAGGAAGGAGGAGCAAGTCACCATCTCTCTTTTTCTTTCAGCTACTTGCATATCATGATAAGTCTCTTCGCTAGGAAGTGGACTTAATAAATTTTCCTTTCGATCCAGGAGGGATGCGAACATTCCTGGTTAGCTGTATATAATAGTTTGCTTTTAGTTGTTTTCCCTATTTTTCCTAAGTGTAGTTGCACAGGTAGTTCTTTTTAGTTTTGTGTGTTTCCCTTTGTTTGGGGGTAAATTCTGTGTATTTGATTCTGGGATTATCAATGCTATTGAGAACTCTCTTCAAAGTCACCATCTGACTCTGCACCCAATGGATATGCAAGGCAACTGGGTTCTAAGCATAGCAGGCACGCTCACCCTATGAGTCACCAATTTGTTGACCCAATTTTGCCCCTCAGGCAAAATCTCGGTCACCTCCTACACCTGCTTTGCATGACCAATCATTTCAGGTTGCAAAGTCCACCTTCAGGGTTCAACAGCTCTGTTTCAGAGCATTGGCTCATCGGCCTCGTTCACTGGCGTTCACGGTAGTGAAAGGCAGAGTCTTCGAACATTCACACAATGAGAGAAGAGGGAAAAAAACTGAGGCATTTAACACATAAAAAAGAAGGGTAGACAAAATGCAGAGGGCGGCAAAATTGCCGCCCACAACACGGGTGGGTAAAAAGAGACTGCCTACACACATGTAGAGGGCAGAAAAATTGCCGCCCATAGCACAAACAGAAAAAGAAAGGCCATCGACATCAGCCGACGTCGGAAAAACTACCGCTGTCGGTAGCTTACATCGGCTGACATCGGCAAAATTGCTGCCGTCGGTAGCTTACATCGGCTGACATCGGCAAAACTGCCACAGTCAGTAGCTTATCAGCCAATGTCGATAGAAGTCCTACATGAAATCCACAGTAGTGGGCAGAAAATTCACCACCCACAACAGCAGGCGGTAAAAAACACTTGTAGAGCACATGAAAAAGCCTGCCCAGCTGCCAGAGGAGAAGATTGGCACGCAAAATGAGGCAACAAGCATGGTCTTGGTAGACTTGTGATGTCATCTATAGTGTTTTCACTCTTTTCAATGGAGACTCAAGCTACCCCTTGACTCCTCTTGGCTCTTTCCCTATATATACGCAGACTTGGTCATTTATCAGGGTGGATCTTCCCCAATTTTGTAAAGAGCATAGCTCTGCATTTTCCCCACCTAAATCAATAAAGACAGGTTTTACCTCTATTTGGATAGATCTTTCTATGTATGCATTGAATTTTAATCTGTGTCCAGTCATTATCTCTTGATGCTCTCATAGGTTCAACACCAGCAAACCTGTGATCTACAAAGTGCCACTGTCTGCTACTGCCAGGAGTAGAGTTTTGTTTTGGAGGTATAGAACAGGTTAGGTCACTTACAGTGTGTATTTCTTAGCACCTTGGTGAGTCCCTATTTCTTGTGCTTTCCATAAGAACCTCCTTGTCATCCCAGAGACCTGGTCTTTTCTGCCAGATCTGAGTGTAAGTATGTTTTGTTTGGTCCTGAGTGTGGATGTGGGAAGGTCGCTTTCATTTTTGGTGTATCACCTCTTTAGAGTAGGCTATTTGTTTTCATGCATTTTCTCTCTCTCTCTCTCTCTTTTCATCCCCCCTAGTATAGCTGTATATCTATATTTTTGCACTGCCTGAAACAAGCAAGATACATCAGAGGGAACTAGCCCATATCTAGAGACTCTCCTCTCCTACTTCACCGTCCCACAGGTGAGAGAGGGGTTTCCATGTTGCGGGGAGAGGGCATAAATCTATTTTCCTGCCGCAGGGTGCACTTTCTAGCGTCAACAGTACCCATGTGTCACTCTTCATGAATGTAACTTGATCATGCTCAAGTGTATAAAGTTTCATAAAATACATGCACCCATAAATATTTTAGTAAGTAGGACTCATCATGTTTACACATTATTTTATAAGCTTTGATGTAAGTCTCAAGGGCTTATATTTTTATTGTAGCTGATTACTCCCTTTACTTTGTTATCATGATAGAAATGGTGGTGTAAGGCTAAGCATACCTGATCTCATTAAAAGATTAATTCATAATGGGTTCACCACCATCATGTAGTTGTGATATCAAAGAGATGAACCAAAGATCAAAGATGATCTTTATCAGTGTAGTAAAACTCTTTAAGGCATTGAATGAAGTCTCAAACTTCCATCTACCCATGAAACCTTGGAGCCTCATCAAGTATTTCAAGTGGTGTATCTATGATAGGTCCCCTCATGACTTGGATAGTGATAAGGTGAATAAACCTATGTCATTTATTAAACTATCATGATACATTCTCTTAGTTGTTGATAGTACTATGTACTCTACTAGTGAGGTCGTAATCACCATGAGCCCAATAATTACATGCATTACTTGTAGTGTCAGAGATGGACTGAGTATTTGACCATCAAAGAACACCATCTAGAGTGGGATCTCATTTCTCATCATTACTTATAATAATGTTATAGATATGGTTTATATCTTCATCAACATGGGCAAGCTCTATGTAAGGGGGGCCTTGTACTTGATCTAGTGGTATCACAACACGTTAATTAGTATTTTCAAAACTAATGTAGTGCTTATTGAATCTTAATTTTGTATTATTCTCGTAGAACTAAGGTCTTCCCAATATATATGGGTAATCATCAACTTAAACTAGCTCTAGAACCTCAAAATCTACTTTGAATGGTATTCCAAGTATGTCAACCATTACATTCTTAAGGACCCCAATAGGTAGTAAATGAGTCTTATTTTCCATAAATAAGACATGAGGTGAAGGCTGTAATGTTGGATTGGACATCTTGAGCCAAGTGTCCTTGGTGAATAAATTGACTTCTATGTCAGTATCTACTAGTAGGTCCTAGATTACCCATCCATTGATGGTAGCATTAACTAATATTTTTTTATCTTCTAGGGGAGTAGAGGAACTAAGAGTGCCCTATCATCGAGCATGATTTATACTACAATCTTCACTTTGCCTAGTGATGTGAGGGTGAACTTCATTTGGTATTTGGGATTGAATATTAAGCCAAATGATGAGCTGTGGGATAATATCCTCATCTAGCATACACTTGCATAGTTTTTGAAAGTCATCTTGCACCACATGTCAAGGTTCAGATTCCTTTTACATAGTAGCACATTGCATTATGTTTTTGTCTTTGAGGAACTGAATCTCTCCCTAAAGTTCTCATATGAGTACCATTGTATCTTGGAGGAAATATTATTACTATTGAACATCAAGATACTTTCTAGCTCATGGTTCTTCCCATTGCACTTTATCGATAGGATTAGCTGTTGATTGGGTATGTCCCCCACTATGAGTGATAATGTTTACCTATTGAACTATAGGGATGGTTAGGCATGCATGCTAATGTTTTTTTATCAATTTGAATCACATCGGTGCCCTTTTCATTTCACTCCTTGGTGATAGTCACATATAAATTAGGACACTCTTTTAGTCAGTGGTCCTTTTTATAGAAAGCACACATTGGGTAATCTGGGCAATCCATTTAATAGTGGTCTAGAGACCCACATTTTTAATAGGTCTTGGGTGGGAAATAAACACCTCCTCATCCTTACCATCTTCCTCATCCATGGTAGCCACCATTTTCTTGAGTATTTGCTACTAAGGTTTAGTGCATGTCACATGCTTGAGCTTCATGGATGTCACTAATCAAATGACAATCATTAGTGTCATGAGTATAGGCATCACACATTTTGCAATAGTCATACACCTTAGTGACATAGCTCACTATAGAAGAGGATAAGATCAGACATCATATTCCTCATGATAGATTGCACATATTTGTTTAAGTACCATGTGGATGTTCTTGTATGGATAATTGCTCCATATATGCCCTTCAAATTTGTAGTTTATACACTAAACACCACTACATGTTTCATGTGCATTATTGGCCATCAAAATTTCAAGTTGTGATGCCATTGAGGATATTTGGGCATCCATAAAGGAACTATTCCTAATATAAATGCTTCCAACTACCTCAGCATACAAAGTAGCTTTCAAAGCCTTGTGCAGACTAGTTAAGGTCGTCTATGACAAGGTTTGATGAAAAGGTAGTAACAATCCTCCTAGAAATCATTGTGCATTTTCAGCAACATTAATTTTAAATAACAATTTAGATAAAAAAATTTTAAACCTTGCATCATACTCATGCATATTTTTAGTGAGTCCTTGCTTTATATCCTTTAGTGCCTCTATGCTCTGTTGCTCAAATTCAAGAATGTCAAACTCTTGAAAGAAGGTTGTCTTTAGTTGGTCATAGCCACCCACCACTTTTTGAGGGTTGAAATTGTGATACAATTTATATATGCACTTTAATCACATAGTTAAAAACTATGTGGCCTTATGATCAGAGGATGTAATACCTCATGCCCTCTAAATTAGTTCACATTTTTGGGCATACTCTACTATATTCTCTATACCTCAATACTCAGGTAAGTGTAGTGTCATCTCATAATACACTATAGTCAGTTAAGGTGCTTGAATGGGTGGTTGCTAGGAACCTCTAGTCCTGACATTTTGAATAAGAAGTCCACTACCTCCCTTACCACCTCTTAATCCACCTCTACTACCTCCAATAGTAGTTATTGTGATGTAAGGTGTGGTAGATAGTTGATTACTCAAATTGGGGCCTATATTCTATCCTTGTAGGCCTGGTCCACCAAGCATCCCAAGTTGTGCCATATAATTCCCTTGAAAATGGAAAAAGAGTGTTAAGTCTAAATGAGAATCAAAGGGCTTAATTTTAGTATCCCTTATCGATTTATTTTTTGATTCCAAACTATTTATATCCCAATTTTGTATGTTTACTTTGTTTGACTCAAAATTATGAGCATGCACTATTGTGGGGGAGCTTGGTTAGTTCATACTTGGTTCTTGCCATCCATCTTGTTTCTCCTTCATAAGATAGAAGGGGTATAGAATGAGACTCAAAAGTGATGGTGTCTTCATGTTTTTTTGCTTCTCTATGAATCCTAACAACACTCCTTGAGTTCTCCTAATCTCTTACCATACTTATAACTCCTATAATCCTTTATCAGGCTTCATCATACTTACATTTATATAATGCACACTGGCTAGCTACCATTTTGAACCCATAATATTCTACCAACTCTTATTTCCCCTTCCAAATGTGTGACTCATGCACAAGAGGATTTAGCTCTCCATTGGTATAGTTTCAAGTCTAAGATCAACAAATAACTTGTTAATTTCAAAAGAAAGAAAGTTTAATTTAATGACCACATGGTTCTTTAAGGAACTGTAATGTGGCTTATTTAAGGCATGAATAAGATGTTACAACATACTCCAAAATGTAGATATTTAGAGTTCCATTCTACCAAAAGTTGACTGCTCATGTCCATAGGGCTCCAATTCATGCTAAAGACTTTTGCCATTCTAGCATTTAAGACTACCTCCTTTCAATATTCCTTGAGCATATTCTATCAACCAAGCATGTAAATGAACTGGGACATCTAAAAAGAAGGTTTCATATAATACACTATAGATATTCTTCTCTACTCATTTTCATGTAAAGATTCCTCACTCAAGATAAGGAACTAAAAAATTATCTTTAGCACTGGTAACCCATTCTTATATATTCTCTAGTGTAATATGCTCAAACATTTTTCCATGACTATGCTTCAAGTGCTTTGGGTCTCGGTAATGGAACCAAAATGTTGGGTTATTTTTTATAATTCTAGATTGGAATTGAAGTCTAGCCTAATGAGCTAGCATGTTGGCCCTTTCATGCAAGAGTTATGTCTTGCATGCTCACCCAAAGTGTGTAGTAAAAGACCAATTATCGTAGGTTTTATTTCATAGTTTGGATAACTTGTTCATAGTCCTCTTTATTCTAATCAAATAAGGATTATATAAAATCATAAATTGACTACCTTGATTTTTTGAATTTGAGGTTCGATTAATATTATTACACAAAATATTATCATTTTATATTAGCATTATTTATCTTAGAAAATAAAATTTTATAGGATATAGCTCGTATATAATCTAACACTTAATTCACACCATCATTCATCAGAAAATCAGAAGTTAACAAAAACCCACTATTCTCATATATTAAGCCTAACCCACAAAAAGGTATATGTTTGTCATAATCACATCCTAGAATCCATCCATCCCCATAATTCTTTACAATAGGGGTATTTTTACTTGTTTTTCCCTAAGTGTTTACAATCATTAATGGCATGAATAATTTTCTAATGAACTCTCAATAGACTAAGATTTGTGGCACTTAACAATCAATTCTTCCTAAAGATATGGGCCTGTGCACCCCTATATCCTTACTCTATGCTATATCTTTTCTACCATGTGTTCCTCTCCTTACAAGGTGGTGCAAAAATTCCTATCAATAAGATTAGACTAACCCATATGAACCATTCTTCTAATTGCTCCCACTTCCCATGTACTCCCCTAGTCTTATGCTACTATTCTAGTTTCTACATCCTTGGGTTTCTTGTGACTTATTCCCCTTTGACTGGGTCCTCTTGCATTGGTTCTTTTTCATTATTTTCCTCTTTCACCCTATAGGTCCCATGCAACGGTGTTTCTATGCATATCAGATTCATGTTATGGTCCTTATGTGCCATGCTAGTTCCATGACAAAGTTGGACAACACTTAGTCAAAATTTTGGGGCCAACAATATTTTATTGGGATTGAGGGTTTTGGACCTAAATATTTATAAAATTTTTGGATAAAATAGTTGATGATTATATGTTTGTTTGATCCTTAGAGGCCTAGAGATATGAGTAAAATCATATTCATGGGCCTTAAGGATGAGCTATAAAATATGTATTATATCTAGTGATCTATTATTTAATCCATGAGATTAGAATATTCAATCTCATTATTATATGTATATACCTCTTGAATGTGAGACTAAAACTTGTGACCTGCATGTTATTTATTAAAGTTATAGGTTAAAAATAGAGGTTTATGGTAACTTTGTGTTAAATGTTAAAGACATAGTGATGAATAAAATGGAATAATAATGAATAAAAGGTGTATTATTTATGATATTTAATTATATGAATTTAATACTATAAATATGAGTTATATACATGTAGGTGGTTATGATGACCACCTACAATACTATAACCCAGGTGGTCATCTTGGAGTGTTTAAATTTGGAAGTTGTAATTCAATTGATATGGAAAATTGTAAGGTGAAATGTGTAGGGATTAATATAAAGTTATCAGACCTATGAAGGGATATAATCATTGTAAAAGATACACGATAGGGTTCATGTGAGTATATACACAATTTTTATTATTATATGAATAAATGAGTGAGTTATAATTAAATAGATTGAAATATTCAAAAGACAAGATTAGTATGGTATTAATAAACATTAAATGAGTAGAAAAAAGAAAAGAAAAAGTTTATTATAGACTGTTACAAGTGGTATTAAACAAAATAAACATTATTATAATGTTTGAATGTAATATTCATACTTAGTGGAAATTAAAATAGTCAAGTAACCTATCTATTATGATAGTACTAGTTTATATTGTAAATAACTTGTATATGAATTGATGTTTGTTATGATATCACTAGTTCACATTACGATCTTTGAGTAGATTATGTGATGTGGATATGTTGTGATACATTTTTTTTTATTTTTGAATTTATGAAATGTGTATTTTTGGGTATATTTAAGTATGATTTGACTGTAACATATATATGTAAACCACCTTCTTGTTTAAGAATTTATGAGGCTTAGGTAAGAAGCGTGTTTATTAACTCTCATCATCAATTAGAAAAGAAAGGTATAATAGACCTATTCTTATAGTAGAGAGTTATCATTTTGTGGACAATGAACCATATTTTGAAATTTGATAAATACTCTAAAAATGTTTTTGGTCAAATTAATGTTATAGCTATATACATTGTCTATCCACTGTACTTCATAGTTTATATGCATGTACATTGACATATTAGATAGAATAATATTCCATGGTTTGTATGGTTACTATTGTCACTTGGATTTGCACCCTTTGAGGAGATGGTAAATCTCTCCTCATCTAAGTGGCACAATGGAAACACCTCTAGGCTTGTGGGAAGCCTAAGGATGAGGTGAATCTCTAGATAGGGCTAGCTCCCTTGATGTACCACTTTGGATTGAAACTACCCCTAAAATTTTTGGGTACAAAGGGAGAAAGATAAATAAAATAAAAATATTCTATAGGAGGTGATATACCAAATAACATGATGACTTCCAACCAATAGCATGTTACACATGAGAATAAAGGACAAACTAAACATACACTTCTTCAATCTATGTCTTCTCACATCAATGTTACATTATGAGTTTATGGATGAATTCCTTAAGTTATGAGGAATAGACAAGGGGACTTGAATGACACTAGTGAATAGAATAACTCACTCAAACCTAAACATCTCCTAGAACACTTCACATGCCCTGTAAGAAGATGCTTCAAATAGGTGAAAGAATGAAACAGCATGCTAAAGAATCCATAGTTTTCACTAAGAAAGATTCAAAATCCAATTGAACGCACTATGAATAGTCATGAAAGAGGTAAAAATTAGTATTATTATTTATCAATGGTATGCATTTTATTAGGGCTTCTCCATACTCAAGTGGAGAATCCATTACAATGCCAAAATGGCTAGTTCTTATAGAACTTGAGAGAGAGGGGGGTAGAGAGAAGTCCAAGGGTCACAAGGAAACTTCTAAAGTTGAGAGAATCAGTTAATTATGAATGAGAAGAGGATATTGGATGAACCATGTAAGGTCAAGAAGCACAAGTGTCAATTCAAGGTAAAAAATTCATAAAAAGTGGCAAGAAACTCCTTGTGTTAGCTAAAAAAACTGCCTTCATGATTGGTCCTATTTGAACACATCTTAACTAATTAGGACTAGGTCTGATGATTGGGATGAAGTTTAAGGAAATCAAACATGCATTTCTATTTATTGGATTTAGGCCTAGTCTTCAAGAATCAATTGGAAAGGAGACATCATCATCTATAATCTAGAAAACTCTTCCTTCATGCACCTTGCACACTTGGCTTCCAAAAAGAGATCATTTTCTCATGAAAACCCATGTGAGGGAGTTAATGAAACATTTAAAGACATTTTCGTGTCATTAAAATCATTAGGCACACCTTAAAATCACCCCACTTAAAGTTTTTCACCCTTCTCATTAACTTATCCACTAGGCCAGTTTTGACCGGTTGAGATGAGAGATAATGTTTGCACACTTATACATTTTTATAAGGCATGAAATAAACATGGGGAGTTATAAAAAGTCTAAATATTCCTCATAAATTTCGTTTCATCTTGAGAATCCTTCTAGAAACTATACAACACAAAAAATGATTTAAAAAACCCAATTTTTTCCATGTCTGTATAGTTATATACAACCCAAAATCATTGGGAGTAGCTTGAGTGAGTCTTTTGTAATGTAAAATAGGTTTCATGATCAAACTATATCATTATATCAGTTATCCAACACCATTTATCTATATTGGTCCTTATTGAGGGTTTAGGAGGGTTTTAAGCATGATTGACCTCTTAAGGTTTGTTAAAAAAAAACTGATGTCAAAATTGCAAAAAAATTACACAAATTCATATTTTAAGACCTTCATCAACATCCTTGAACTTATCAGACTCCCATGCATAGCATTTGAAGAGGTGTGAGCTTTCAAACTTGCCCTATTGAGCTTCTTACCTTGTTCTTTACATGTCTAAGTTGTCTTAAGGGTTAAAATGGATTTCTCTAGTTTTATTTGAATCTTAATAGATTTAAAAAATCTTATTTTACCCCATAAACATGTTTCAATATGTTGGAGTTCATATCTCATGCTATAAATGCAAAAGGCCTCTCATTTGGATTCCAGGCTTCACCATGCCTAATAAGCTTGATTGTACCTTAGAGATCAAAATGATATTTTAATGGTTTTATTTACCTTAAAATATATAAAAAAAAACCTTTATTCATCCATAAACATTTTCCAATAGTCTATAAGTCATATCAAAGACTAGAAATGAAGATGACTTCCTCATGTAGCAATAGGTTTCACCTTTCCTCATAGCCTTGACTGCAACTCTTATGGTTTGGACCATTCCATTAAGATTCACCCTTTATAATTTGTTTATACATGTTTCAATAGGTGTTATATATCTCTCCACACCTTATTTAAATATCCACAAAACTTTTTGATCATCTTTTTTTCATTTCTTCATAAAACTACTAGGGTTTGCATGAGGGAAAGTAACCTCTATCTGAGATAAAATAGAGGGTACTTACCCTATTTTACTAAACTAACTAACAATTTGGTAGGATTATATAGGTTTTAATTACCCTCTGGTAAAAATTTCATCCTTTGGTCTATCCATTTGACCCTTCAAAGAGTTAAAAACCTAGAACAAGCCAGTTAGGTAGGGACTGTGTGTAAGAAATCTAATTTAGATTGTGTTTGTCTATTTAGATCCCTCTTTCTACCCTATATCCATGTCATGAAGGTGTAAAAATATAATCATTATAATTTTATAGGTTTTCACCATTATTATAAATATTTATCAACATGTTTTCATCTTGGACTATGCTTTTACTTATTTAGGCCTGAATATGCTACCTTGTCTGCTATGTATTTTGATTTGAGCTAAAAAATGGTTCCTATAGGTGATCCTACCTATTTGGCCATGAAAATGATGCTCCAAGAACTCATATAAATCAATAATTTCATTAATAAATTTTTTATACTTGTGCGTCACATTTAGACAATGCTAACACACAAGAACCATCACTCCTCATACTCAATGTTTTCATTTGATCAACCACTAGTTGTAAGTGCTCATATGGTTATAAGGAGGCATATGGGATTATTCACATTATTTAGAGATAGTGAAGGTGATAATGATCCTCATGAATTTATTTTATAAGCTATCTCATCATTCTAACCTTACTTATTCTCTTCATATGCACTTTGAAAACATCAAACTAAGCTCTCCTTATTATGACTGAGACAACCCTATCTATTGATTCATGTAAGTGATGTGAGCTCTTTTAGACCTAGTCATGATGTATAAGGACATTACTTAAAGTTTTATGATCATATAAGTATATATTTTAACCTACAATAAACTTTGAAATCCCTTAAACACCACTTGGGCATCAATTTAGGGTCATTACCCTATACTTTTTTATAGGTGCCTATTTCTACAGTGTACAAATTATAGGTATATATGAAGGTCTAAAACATAATTTACCATTTCATTATAATGATTTATTAGTTCATACATGTTATTTAACCTCAGTAAAGCATTTTCAAACATGGGGGCATTTCTATTTTTTAACTCTAAATGAAAAAGTCTCTTGAAGCTCAAACTATAGATGAACACTACCTAGGTTTCAATTCTATTAAGGGCAGATTTGAGGCTTGCAATTCCCATCTTCCATCACTCTTTTTGACTCCATGTTTCATATATTTCTTATCCATACCAGAGGTTAAGAGATTCAATCATTTATATGACTTGAAAACCTTAGGAGACATGTTGAAAAAGGTCCCTAAAAATCCCTTGGACCTCTGTTTTGCCCATTTAGGGATTTGATCCCTGAACCTACATTTTTCACTCGTGAATATAGTTTTTAATTTGATTAGAAATATATCAATCCATAAAATGTCTATCATAATGTTTTAAAACTATCATGACCTTAAGAAAGGTTCTATTACTTGTTTTAACATTCAAAAGCGGTCCTCAATTCTCTGTTAAGGTTTACTGTAGGTGAACAAGGTTAGGTACAGTCAATCAAGGAAGCTTGGGTAGTATGTAAGGCACTTATATTCATGGGCACTTTATATACCCCACCAATTTTTAAAATGCACTTATTTTCAATATGGCATATTTTAAAAACCTATCAAACTCTCATTTCAGCATCACATCACTTTGAGAAGCTCTTTTAGGTACATATTTATAAGTTGCATACAGATAGTGGGTAGAAACATAAGCTGATTAGAAACATTAGTCATCATAGTTTGATATTGTATAATTTAGATCTATTTTATTTGTTTAATTACATTTTGGGGCTCTTCCCAACATTTATTGACATTTAAAACAACCTTGTGAAGGTTTCAAAATTTCAAAACACCATGGTTATAGTCAGGAACAAGCATTAAGTTGATAATGCATATGACAAGACTTGGTATTTTATCAAAGTATGGAGATATGAGACCAAAACATGGAATTAGGTGACCCAAATATAATTATAACATGGAAAACATCATTTTACCTTCATATGGATCCCCTATAAATAATACAACCTTCTATAAGTAGTTAAAATGACTGTCATTCTACTTGGGACATTCACATGCAAATTGAACCCAAGAAATCCCATGGGATATTTTCCAAACATTAAAATAAGCATATAAATCATGATAATATGGAGTAAAAATCATTTGGAACTAATATCATTAGTTGGATTATATGGACTCCTCCAAACTAAGGCAAAACCTATAGAGTACACATATTAGCAAGCATATTTGAAAGGTCAAATTCATGAGAATGGTTCATGAAGCACAAGCCACAATTTTAAAAAATCTTTATATATAAATTAAGGCATCTAAGTGTAATAAAATATCCCAAATAATTTGACTTGAAACCTATTTAGCTATCCATACTGAGCAGAAACCTGAAGGTCACTTTTGTATGCCAAGAAGGGTGAAAAAGTAGTAGAATAGTTTTGGGCCAAAAATGGAACTTACAAAGAAAAAAATGTGTAAATAAGCTTGTGGAAGTTAAAGAGACACACCATGATCCTCTCCCACATAACACACTTCCCCATGAGTCGTATAAGTGCTAAATTATCATTTTTATAAAAAAAAAAACACCTTTTCTTTTGAACAACTTGTCACTTTTCAGTCATGTCAGTTGATTAAGACCTTTAAGGACACACGGTATGTGAAATAACATTTTTTAAACCTTAAAACTTCCCAAAAAACTTGTACAACTCATTAAATGCTTAATTTTGACCCCTAAAATGACTCAAAAGGACATGTTGGCTAATAAAATAAGTAACCAAAGCTAATATGAAATTAAATAACATTAAATTAAATATCAAACACCTTATGACATCAATATTAGACATTTATTCCACACAAATTTTGGATCATCTTTTTGTCATTTCTTCCTACAACTGCTACAATTTGCATGAGGGGAAGTAGCCTCTATCTGAGATAAAATATAGGATACTTACCCTATTTTCCTAAACTAACTAACCATTTGTTAGGATTATATAAGTTTTAATTACCCTCTAGTCAAAATTTCATCCTTTGGTCTATCCATTTGACCCTTCAAAGAGTTAAAAACCTAGAACAGGCTAGTCAGGTAGGGACTGTGTGTAAGGAATCTAATTTAGACTGTGTTTGTCTATTTATATCCCTCTTATTACCCTGTCTCCATGTCATGAAGTGTAAATAAGATAATAATCATAATTTTATAGGTTTTCAACATTCTTATAAACCCTTATCAACATGTTTGTAGCTTGGACTGTGCTTTTACTCAGTTATGCCTGAATATGCTACCCTGTCTGCTATGCATTTTGCTTTGAGCTCAAAAATGGTTCTTTTAGGTGATTCTACCTATTTAGACCTTGAAAATGATGCTCCAATAACTCATATAAATCAATAATTTCATTAATAAATGTTTTATACTTTTGAATCACATTTAGACAATGTTAACACACAAGAACCATCACTCTTCATACTCACTATTTTCATTTGATCAAAAACTGGTTGTAAGTGCTCATAGGGTTATAAGGACCTGTATCAGCTTGATAACATTATTTATAGATCATTAAGATGATAATTATCCTCATGTATGTGTTTTAAAATCTATCTTATTCTCTTCATATGCACTTTGAAATCATCAAACTAAGTTCTCCTTGCTATGATGAAGACAACCCTGTCTATTGATTCTTGTAGGTGATGTGAGCTCTTTTAAACTTGGTCATGATGTATAAGGACATTAATTAAAGTTATATGATCATATAATTATTTATTTGAACTTGAAATCAACTTTGGAAGCCATTAAACACCACTTTGTCATCAATTTAGGGTCACTACCCTATACTTTGTTGTAGGTGCTTATTTCTACAGTGTACAAATTATAGGTATATATGAAGGTCTAAAACACACTTTACCATTTCATTATAATGATTTATTAGCTCATACATGTTATTTACACTCAATAAATCCTTTTCAAATATGGGGGAATGTCTATTTTGTAACTCTAAATGAAAAGGTCTTTTGAAGCTTTTGAACACTACCTAGGTTTTAGTGCTATTAAGGGCAGATTTGAGGCTTGCAATTCCCATCTTCCATCACTCTTATTGACTCCATGTTTCATATATTTCTTATCCATACCAGAGGTTACAAGATTAAACCCTTTATATGCCTTGAAAACCTTAGGAGACATGTTGAAAAAGGTCCAAAAAAATCCCTTGAACCTTTGTTTTTCCCATTTAGGGATTTGATCCTTGAATCTATAATTTTCACTCTTGAATATAGTTTGAAACTTGCTTAGAAATATATCAATCCCAAAAAGGTCTATCATAATTTTTTCAAACTATCATGACCTTAAGAAAGGTTCTCTAACTTTTTTTTAATATCCTAAAGGGGTCCTCAATTCTCTATCAAGGTTTACTATAGGTGAACAAGGTTAGGTACAGTTAGTCAAGGAAGCTTGGGTAGTATGTAAGGCACTTATATTCATGGACACATTATATACCCCACCAAGTGTTAAAATGAACCTTTTTTCACTATGGGATATTTTAAAAACCTATCAAACTCTCATTTCACCATCACATCACTTTGAGAAGCTCCTGTAGGTGCATATTTGTAGGTTGCATATAGATAATGGGCAGAAACATAGGCTGATTAGAAACATTAGTCATCATAGTTTGATCTTGTATAATTTAGATATATTTTATTTGTTGAATTACATTGTGGGAATATTAAAAACATTTATGTACCTCTAAAACAACCTTATGAATGTTTCATAATTTCAAAACACCATGGTTACAGTTAGGAACAAGCATTAAGTTGACAATGCATATGACAAGATTGGGTGTTTTATCAAATTATGGAGATATGAGAGAAAAATATGGAATTATGTGACCCAAATTTAATTATAACATGGATAACATAATTTTACCTTCATATGGATACCCTATAGAGAATATAACCTTCTGCAAGTAGTGAAAATGATTGTCATTCTACTTGGGACATTCACATGCAAATTGAACCCAATAAATCTCATGGGATCTTTGATAAACATTAAAATAAGAATGGAAATAATGAAAATATGGATTCAAAACAATTTGGAACTAATATCAATATTTGGATTATACGGACTCCTCCAAACCAAGGCAAAACTTATAGAGTACACATATTAACAAGCAGATTTGAAAGGTCAAATTCATGAGGATGGTTCATGAAGCACAAGCCACCATTTTTAAAAATATTTATATATAAATTAATTCCTATAATTTTAAATCAATCTGCCAAAATAATTTGACTTGAAACCTATTTAGCTATCCATACTGAGCAAAAACCTGAAGGTCACTTCTGCATGCCAAGAAGGGTGAAAAAGTAGTATAATAGTTTTGGGCAAAAAATGGAACTCCCAAATAAAAAATGTGTAAATAATATTGGGGAATTTAAATAGACACACCATGATCCTCTCCCATATATCACACTTCCCCATGAGTCGTAAAAGTGCCAAATTCTCATTTTTTCTCAAAAAAACCACCTTTTCTTTTGAACAACTTACCACTTTTCAGTTATGTCAATTGATTAAGACATTTAAGGAAACATGGTATGTTACATCACATTTTTTAACCTTCACACTTCCCAATAAACCTACACAACTCTTTAAATGCTCAATTTTGAACCCTAAAATGACTCAAAAAGACATGTTAGCTAATAAAATAAGTGACCAAAGCTAATATGACATTGAATAACATTAAATGGCATATTAAACACCATGTTAAATCAATATTAGACCCATCAAACACTTAAAACTCAAGTTTGTACCTAGGGGTACCCTAATTAGACCTAAAGGTCAAATTTTACCAACAAATTGGTGACTCATAGGGTTAGTATGCCTACTATACTAACTAGACCTATAACCTTATTAGTCTATTGGGTTTAGGGATTCATATTAAGTCTAGAACAAACATGGGTAAATTTTACCACAAGCTTGACCAAGACAAGACAGCTAATTGACTACCTTAACCTCACAAAATAAAGAACACACACAATAAGACACACACACATGTGTTCAAGGCACTTAGGGGAATCTGAAAACAAACTATTTTGAAAAACTAGAGAATAAGAATACCTCCTTTCTATGATTAAAATTAAAACTCCTTGAATCATCTTCATGATGAGATGAAACATAGTGCTAAGCATATTTCTGTTTGGATTGAATGCTTTGTGAATCAAACCTATTCATTAGCACTTCACTTGATCTGATCTCAAGTAGATCATACTTAAATATGTATCCAATGTAGATATACTCCTCTTGAACATGTTAATATAATTCATAATGCTACCCATGTTGCATTTCATGATCAAATTTTATCTTCTTGGTAAGCATGGATTCAAGAGGAGTGATTTCTTGTTCCTTAAAATATTGAGGCCAATAGGATCTTGTTCCATACTTTAAGATCTAATGTGTTTCTTCCAACTGATTGAGAAGATTATATACAATATTTATTACTTAAAACATGTAATCATAAAATGCATATGATTTTTGAAAGGACATATTTGAAAGGGTGCTTTTCCTTTGCATACTTACTTGGGTACCAAAGTTCCCTTCTCCATCTTTGACCAGATCATAGCCTCCTTGAAGAGGGGTATATCTTGATCCAATGAATTAAAAAAAATCATACAAAGGTTGATTGTGAACTTATTTGTGTTCATCTATGGTATCTTGTAAAGTGATGAAAGAGTTAATGATCCTTTCTTCCTCTTTGGCAAAAGGAAGACATTCTTCTTCATCAATCCAATCAAAAATTTCCACACAAGACATTACCTCTTCCTCATCATTAAATATATATTGAGGTTTCTCAAGTTGTATCTCAACCTCTAAAATAAGACTTTGATTCTCAAGGGATTTAATATCTTCCATCTCTTTCTTTGTGGTTCCAAGACTAGGCATTTTGAAGTCATGTGACTTAGTCCAATGAGACTGCCAAGGAGCTATAATTTATTCAAAAAAGAGTTTTGATTTTTTATCAACAATTTTATCCCCTTTAGGTTACCATACCATATGTCCATCAATTCAAAGGGTGATGGGGTGAGGAAAATATGAACTAGTTGGTGGTGGCACATAAAACTCAAAATCAGATTGGGAATGGAATGTAGGGGATGCTTTTGGAAGATCTTGAGGAAGGGGAGGAAAACCTTGGGATAAAATAGCTTGATTTTCTTACTTCCACTTTACAAACACTTCATTCACATATGATTTATATTGAATAGTCTCTTAAGGAAGGGTGGATGGGGTGTGTTTAGGCAGAGGATCTTCTTTTGGGTCTAAACCTTCCATCACACCTTGACTTAGTAATCTCATCTTTGTCTCTAACTCTTCAAATTGCTTGGATAGATTCTCTTGGGAAAGTATTTATTGAATTTCATAGGATTATTCATGAGGTTAATGAATTGATGAGGGCTGACATGAAACATAATAATTTTATTGGGGAATAGTGGGAGGAACTTGCAAAGGATCAACTTCATTCACAACTTCACACTCCTTATCAATCAAACTTATATCCTCTTTCTTCCCTCATTATTCCACTATATTACTCCATCTTAATATTTTAGGATTATAATTATTTTATTGAGGAAGGGTGTGAGGGGTTTTTAAAGGATCAAGATGCTTCTCAACTTCACACTCTTTGTCAAGACTTTTTTCCTCTTTCTTTCCCCATGACTCCACTATCTTGCTCCAACTTAGAGTATTGGGATTATGAGTCTATTTTTGAGGTGGTGGGGATGAAATGTGAGAGGAAAATGAGAAATTTAAATCCAATTCCTTTGATAATAATATGGGCTGATTTATATGCATATTTTTTAACTCAGTTTGCCTATCAAGATTAGCTTCAAACATAAGGTTTCTCTTCTCAACTTTCTCTTCAAAATGATGGGGAAAAGGATGACTTTGATATCTTTGATTGGGCTGATTATTATGGAGAAAATATGGATGATAAGAATCTTGGGGAAATGAATATTAAGGCTGATAGGTTTGGTGAGGTTACCTTTCCTGAACTCCTAGCCTATCCTCTTAAGGAAGAAACTAGGCCACTCACATCAAGCATCTGAATTGTGAGTCTTTTCTAATTGGCTCTCTCAATAGATACCCACTCTCTCTTAAAAAAATATAATTCATCTCTCACCTCATGAATATGATACATAGGAACCTCTTGACCACATCCTCTTAGAGTATCAAGCTCCAACATGTACCTCTCATAGCCTAAAAGAGTCTTCTTGAAGGTGGAAATGGATTGACTTGAGGAGTGGCTAAGTTGACTAGGAGTAAGACATTGAGAAGGCTAGATATAAGACTAATACATTTCAAGACAAGGCTGGTATGATTCATGATAAGGTTGATACACTTTGTGACAAGGTTGATTAATTACATGTTCATATTGATAGGGAATGGCACAAGCTTGAAAAGTCTCACCAACTTGTGTAAAGCAGTAATCAACACCAAAATTAGCCATGAAACTTCATTGAAAGAAAGAACACAAAGTAAAATGTTACCAAAAATCTTCAAAGGATAACCTGGGCTGCTTGACCAATTTATATCTCTTTGGAGTCACCATTGATGCTTGGATAGATGCCTCCAAAAGTTGATTATTGAGAGATAACACCAAAAATCTCTTAACTTCTTGGACCAAGAATCCCACTAAGCATGCCAAAAACTATTATCACTTGGATTTTTGCCCTTTGAGAAGATATAAAATCTCTCCTCATCCAATTGGCATAATAGAAACACCTCTAGGCTTGTGGGCAACCTAAGGATGAGGTGAATCTCTAGATAGGGCTAGCTCCCTTGATGTACCACTTTGGATTGAAACTACACCTAAAATTTAGGGTTGAAAAGGGAGAAAGATAAATAAAATAAAACTAATCTAAGGGAGGTGATACATAAAATATCATGATGACTTCCAACCAATAACATGTTACACATGAGAACAAATGATAAATCGAATATACATTTCTTCAAGCTGTCTTCTCACATCAATGTTACATTATGAGGTTATGGATGAATGACTTAGGCTAGGAAGAATAGACAAGGGGCCTTCAATGGAACTATTGAATATACTAACTCACTAAAAATTGGACATATCCTAGAATACTTCACAAGCCCTTTAAGAAGAGGCTACAAATAGATGTAAAAATGAAACAACATGCTAAGGAATCCATAGTTTTCACTAAGCAAGATTCATCATCCAATTGAATACACTATTAATTTTAATGAAAGAGGTAAAAATTAGTTAGTATTATTGATCAAATTGTATGAATTTGAGAATGGATTTGCTATACTCAGGTGGATCATACATTACATTGCCAAAATGGCTAGTTCTTATAGAACTTGAGAGATAGAGGGGAAGAGAGAAGTTTAAGGGTCACAAGGACACTTTTAAAGTTAAGATAATTAGTTACTTGTACATTATAATGGGATATGTGATGAACCATGTAAGGTTAGGAAGAACAAGTGTCAATTCAAGGCATAAAATTCATGAAAAGTGGCAAGAAATTCCTTGTGTTGGCTCAAAAAAACCACCTTCATGACTGGTCATGTTTGAACACCTCATAACTTATTAAGACCAATTATGATGATTAGTATTAATTTTAAGGACATTAAAAATTCCTCTCCATGCATTATTTTTAGTCTTGGTCTTCTACAATCAATTGGAAAGGAGCCATCATCATTTGCAGTCTAAAAAACTCTTCCTTCATGCACCCTACACACTTAGATTCCAAAAGGAGATCAATTTCTCATAAAAATACATGGGATGGAGTGATTTACACCTTTAAAGACCATATATGTACTTATAATCATTAGGCACACCTAAAAATCACCCCACTTGAAGTTTTCCACCCTTCTCATTAGCTTGTCCACTAGGCCAATTTTGACTAGCTAAGATGAGAGATATTGTTTACAAACTTATAAGTTTTTATAAGTAATTAAATAAACATTTTTATTTATCACAAGTATAACTATTCATATTAAATTTGATTTCATCCTCAGAACCCTTTTAAAACCTACACAAAATTAAAAAATGGTCAAAAACACCTTGTTTCTACCATGTATATATAGTTTTGTATATCCAAAAAGTAGTAGGAATATATTTAGTGAGTCTTATTCAATTTATAATATGTTTCATGGTCAAAATATTCCATTATATCAGCTATCCAACTCCATTTCTCGACACTAGTCCTGACTGAGGGTTTAAGAGGGTTTTAGGCCTGTTTGACCTCTTAAGGTTTGTTCATAAAAACCTGATGTCTAACTTGAAAAAAAAGTACAAAAATTCATATTTAAAGACCTTAATCAATATCATTTAACTTATAAAACTCCCATGCATAGCATCAAAAGAGGTGTGAGCTTTAAAACTTACCCTATCGAGCTTCTTTCCTTATTCTTTACAAGTCTGAGTTACCTTGAGGGTCAAACATGGATTTATCTATTTTTATTTCCATCATAAAATCTTTAAAACATATTATTTCACCCCTTAAACATTTTATAACATGTTGGAGTTTATATCTCATGCTAGAAATGCAAAAGGCCTCTCATTTGGAGTCTAGGCTTCACCATGCCTAGTAAGCTTGATTGTACCTTAGAGTTAAAAATGATATTTTAATGATTTTATTTTCATAAAAATATTTAAAAAACAAATTTATTCATCCCATACACATGTTACAATATTATATAAGTCATATAAAAGACTATAAATGAAGATGACTTCCTCATCTAGCACTAGGTTTCACCTTTCTTCATGGCCCTGACTACAACTCGTATGGTTTGGACCATTAATTTGAGATAAACCATTTATATTTTGGTTATTAATGTTTTAATATGTGTTATAAATCTCTCCACACATTTTTTAAATATCCACATAACTTTTTGATCATCTTTTTGTCATTTCTACCTAAAACTGCCAGGGTTTGCATGAGGGGAAGTACCCTCTATATGAGATAAAAAGAGGTTTATTAACCTATTTTTAAAAAAATAAATGACCATTTTGGAGGACTATATAGGTTTTAATTACAATTTTTTTAAAATTTCAGCCTCTGTTCTATCCATTCGATCCTTTAAATACTAAAAAACCTAGAACATGCTAGTCAGGCAGGGATTGTGTGTAAGAAATCCAATTCAGACTATGTTTGTCTATTTATAAACCTTTGTATGCCCTATATCTATGTCATTAAGGTTTAAAAATATAATAATAATCATTTTATAGGTTTTTACCATGCTTATAAATCCTTACCAACATGTTTGCATCTTAGACTGTGCTTTTACTCAGTTAGGACTAAGTATGCTACCCTGTCTGCTATGTATTTTGCTTTGAGCTCAAAAATGCTTTGTATAGGTGATCCTACCTATTTGGACCTTTATAATTATTCTCCAAGACCTCATATAAATATTTAATTTCATTCATCAATGGTTTATACTTATGTATCACATTTAGATAATGCTAACACACATGAACCATCACTCCTCATACTCACTATTTTCGTTTGATCAAACACTGGATGTAGGTGTTCATAGGGTTCTAAATAGGTGTATATGAATTTTAAAATTGTTTATATCTTTTTAAGTTAATCATTTAGGTGTTTTAAAATATATATCATCTTTCTAACCTTACTTGTGCTCTTCATATTCACTTTGAAAACATCAAACAGAGCTCTCCTTACTATGACTGAGAAACCCCTATCTATTAATTATTGTAGGTGATGTGAGCTATTTTTAACTTTATCATGATTTATAAGGACCTTAATTAAAGTTTTATGATCATATAAGTATATATTTTAACCTAAAAACAACTTTTAAATCCCTTAAACACCACTTGGGCATCAATTTAGGGTCACTACCCTATACTCTATTGTAGGTACCTATTTCTATAGTGTACAGACTGTAGGTGTATATGAAGGTCTAAAACACACTTTAACATTTATTTATGATGATTTATTATCTCATAAATGTTATTTCCCCTCATGAAATCCTATTCAAACATGGAGCATGTCCATTTTTTAGCTCTAAATGAAAAGGTCTCTTGAAGATCAAAACTATAGATGAACACTACCTAAGTTTCAGTGCTTTTAAGGGCATATTTGAGGCTTGCAATTCCCATCTTCCATCACTCTTTTTGACTCCATGTTTTGTAGATTTTTTATCCATACCAAATTTTACAAGATTAAGCCCTTTATATGTCATGGAATCCTTAAGAGACATGTTGAAAAAGGTCCATAAAAATCCCTTGAAACTCTATTTTGCCCATTTAGGGATTTGATCCCTGAACCTATAGTCATCACTCTTAAATATAGTTTTCAACTTGATTATCAATATATCAATCCCAAAAAGGTATATCATAATGTTTTCAAACTATCATGACCTTAAGAAGGGTTATATCACTTCTTTTAACATCCCAAAGGGGTCCTCATTTCTCTATTAAGGTTTATTATAGGTGAACATGGTCAGGTATAGTCAGTTAAGGAAGCTTGGGTAGTATATAAGGCACTTATAGTCATGGACACCTTATATACCCCAAAAAGTGTTCAAATTCACTTATTTTCACTATGAAAGATTGTTAAAACCTATCAAACTCTCATTTCACCATCACATCACTCTGAGAAGCTCCTATAAGTGCATATTTGTAGGCTACATATAGATAGTGGGTAAAAACATGGGCTGGTTAGAAATATTAGTCATCATAGTTTGATTTTGTATCATTTAGAGAAGTTTGCTTTGGTGAATTACATTTTAAGTCTCTTCCCAACATTTATGGACCTATCAAACAACCTTTTGAACATTTCACAATTTCAAAATACCATGGGTGTAGTCAAGAAAAGGCTTAAAGTTGGCAATGCATATGACAAGATTGGGTGTTTGATCAAATTATGGATATATGAGACCAAAACATGGAATAATGTGACCCTAATTTCATTATAACATGGAGAACATCATTTTCCCTTCGTATAAATCCCTTATAGATAATACAACCTTCTATAAGTAGTGGAAATGACTGTCATTCCACTTGGGACATTCACCTACAAACTAAACCCAAAAAATCCCATGAGATCATTGCCTAACATGAAACCAAGAATGGAAAGCATGAGAATATTTAAAACCAATTTCAGTAGCTAGATTATATGGACTCCTCAAAACCAAGGCAAAACCTATAGAGTACACAGATTAGAAAGGAAATTTTAAAGGTCAAATTCATGAGGATGGTTCATGAAGAAAAAAACCATTATTTAGAATATTTATATATAAATGAAGGATTTTGATTTTAATACAACCTTCTAAAATCATTTGACTTGAAACCTCTTCAACTATCCATACTGAGCAAAAAATTGAAGGTCACTTCTACATGCCCAAAAGGGTGAAAAAGTATTAGAATGGTTTTGAGCCAAAAATGGCACTTAAAAATCAAACCAAATGTGGAAATGAGCTTTGGGAAGCTGAAGAGACACACCATGATCCTCTCCCATGTGGCACACTTCACTATGAGATGTATAAGTGCCAAATTCTCCTTTTTTCACAAGAAAACTAACTTTCTTCTAAACAACTTACCACTTTTTAGTTATTTCATTTTATTAAGACCTATAAGGACACATTTTACATGAAATCATGTTTTGAAACCTTCACACTTCCCAAAAAACTTGTACAACTCATTAAATGCTCAATTTTGACCCCTAAAATGACTTAAAAGGATATGTTGGCTAATAAAATAAGTGACCAAGGATAATATTACATTGAATAACATTAAATTACATATTAAAAACTTTGTGATGTAAATATTAGACTCTTAAAACACCTAAAACTCAAGTTTTTACCTAGGGGTGCCCCAATTTGACTTAAAAGTCAAATTTGGTCAACAATTACTACATGTATCAATGATTTTAATACACATACTTGTGTTTGAGTTATTGATGACTACATCATCAATATATTCCCCTTAATTAAGGGTAGGACCTCTCCCAATGGGTAGGTGTGCATGGGATTATTGGTTTATGGAGGAGGAAAAGCACCTAGATGATGCTCTCCCTCTCTATAGTTGGATCTAAACTTATTCTAAGATATAATCATGGCTACTATTTTGATTTATAGAGTTATTTTATAGAAGACATATTGAACTATTATATTATTGTACTTTGACATTATTATACTTATTTTGTATGTTTAGTGGTGACTATTAACAAACCTGTATAAACATTCTTTGGAATTTTTTAATGCAATAGCGGTTATTGTAAACACATAAGTACAAGGGAATTAGTTTATTAGCTATGAAATTGAAATTGAATGCATGAAACACTAAAACCCAAGCATGTTTCCTTAGATTATGAAAGGATAATAAAGAGGTAAATGAGCACAAAGAAGACAAATAATAAAATTTAAATTCCCTCTAGATATCTCTATCTTTCAAACATACATGTTTATTTTGCCTAAATATAGAGCTTAGAGTATTCATCAATGTCACAATATCATTATTGTGGCATCTCCCCTTGTGTTATGTGTTTTTTGATTAAGAAATGAAGGAATGGGTGAAGTTGTTAGATTTTGGTAGAGAAAGTTTTCATAATTTTTTTTCTAAATTATAGCCTTAAAGATTTGGTAAAGCTTTGTTGCACTAGTTGATCATGTTTATAATTGAAAATGGCCCCTCTATTTATAGATGTTCTAAAATGTCTTCAACCATCAGATGATAATCAAGATGTGTGGTTGAGGATCAATCAATTTTGGATGGATTATGCCATTAATATTTAAGGTTGAGTTTGCATTGATTGAACACGGGTTACATTTATGTTGATATTTTTTAAAGTTTGGCCTTTGGCTCAACTTTAATCAACCACTCTCAACATGATGTCATGATGATAAGGATAAATTAGATTTAATGAATTTAAAAAATAAGAAATTCTATAAAACTATGAAATTTCCCATTAGAGAACTATTAGATTAATTAACAAAGGTTAATTAATCAATGAGAAGTGATATGTGTTAGAGGTATAATCACTAAGAGGGGGGTGAATCAGTGATACAATCAAATTAACTTCAATTCTAATCCTTTAAACTCTTAACCATTCAACATAAGCATTCATGAAGCATATAAACCATTCATTACAATGAACAAAGAAAAACATGCAAGATTAAAGCACATAACACATTAATTATGTGGGAAACCCTCATGGGCTATAAAACCCACTCTAAAGTCTATAAAAACATGGAATACAGTCCTATAAGAGATAACAAACAAGATACTTTAGTGAAGCACCCACTTCACAAGGAGAACCAACCCCTAAGCGTGGGCAGTCACCCACTTTCCCTAGATGTTTAGTACCGACACAAAATCTTATGATATCAACACATCCATAAATTTTATTGCCTTATAATCTGATGGATAAATAGTTAATAACAACTCTTTTCAACCCTTCACACTTTCTCAAGCCTTCACACACAAGCAATGCATCTAAAATAACATTTTGGATCAGTCTACACCTTTTTTCTCATCTTCAATCATCAACCCTATAAAACACAATTACAACATCATAAACATGACCAATAGGTTACACACATATCCTTCACACTACTCTGCTCTTCAATCAATCCGCCAAGTTTAATCACACTTCTCTTTTATTTGTACATTCACTCTAAAAACCTTAATCTTTGATTTTTTTCTTTATAGAGTCTACATGGTCACCACCTTCTTGGTCAGACACAAGAAATTCCTTAACCCTTAAGTATTCTATCCCACTTAGATAAAATATCAACACCACCTTCATAAGTCTACCATATCTTTGATAGATCACCCTTAAGCAACAACACCTTTCAATTAGGCCTAAGAAGCCCTTTTAGGTCTATGAAGACCTATTAATCCTTTTAACTCTTCACCGAGCAAAAATAGAAAAAAAATACCACTTAAAATCACATAAGTCCACACCAAATGACCCCTAATAAATCTTCAAGTGATTAAATTCATCACTACACACCTCTACATATGCAAAATCTATCAAGCATTTGCCTTGTACATGAAAACATCATGAATTGACAAACAATCAACTTAAAAGTAATGGTTCATATTCAATATGGATTTTTCAAACCTATAAAATACATATATATTATATTCAAATATTCTAAAACATTATATAATATATAATTCACTATGAAACATCCAAACACCATCAATAAAAACTCAAACATCCTTATTGGGTCACTTGTAGAAGGAAATCAAACCCTTAGTCAACTTTGAACCATAATAAATGTAATTATACAACCATTCAAACCTCCAAATAAAATTTTATTGATTACCATTAAAGATATATACCACTTTTATTTTTACTCTATCATCAAATTCATCCATCATAAAAAGTTATAGGCAAAACATTGCAAACTAATTTTCCTTTGTAAATTCAAATATTTGAATTCTAAGGGTCACTAAAAAATGCAAATTTGACTATGGATAATGATGAAATCAGACTGGGAGAACAAATTTTCACTATCATAATTTTATATATACATCATTTCAAGGTCTAAAATTTTAAACACGTGTTCTAGGCACAAAACTAAACATACCCATGTGACCACTTTCTTCTGACACCTTCACACATGCAAATGTTGATGTCATCAATCTAGTTACTCAGGAAACTCTACCAGGATGACTAGGATAACCTAGACCCTCAAAAGACTACTCATATATATTCCTTTCACTTAAAAAATTACACTAATCACTCCTTACACCCCATATGATCCCTCAAACATGGTCAACACATTATCAACATCGATCATCTTGCCTAACCAAGTAAACACTATAAGGTACATGCATGATCACTAAGGCACACTTTGTCATTGAACTACTAGTCATAATTGACACCTTATGAACACTCTTGGCCACATTTGAGACATCATTTATAATACCTCAACAATATACCCCTTTGTCATTAATGTCAACACTTATAAACACCAACACAAAGTTATGCACATACTCTTTCTCCCTCTATAAACACATTTTCCCCCTTTGACATAATGACAAAGTGGGATTTCATGATACTCTTTAGGATGTATAAATGTTTTCAAATACATCATCAAGAATTTACCTCTTTTAGAGATGATATAAAATCTCCCTATCAGTTTATATACCATTTCTTACCATGACTTCCTCACACCTGTACATTGACAACACTCTTCTTTGACCATGTACTACTATACGAAGAAGTAATGAACAATATTAAGTGAATGTGAGTTATCACACCTTAATAACACTAAGATTAAATACCCCTAAGTAACTTGAACTTAGGCACCCTTTGATCACCTTCGGACCATCTCCAACCATGATGCAACTTCATAGTTACCTTTAAAAAATTCTCTCACAAGCCAACTCCATGATCACCAATAGATGTTTAATTCATTATTAAAACATGAAATATGCTCAAAATAGACTAAAAAACTCATGTGATAACAATCACACCTTGGTATTTTGGAGAAAATGACCAAAATGTCCATTT
Organism: Torreya grandis; assembly: GCA_037957365.1. Classification (NCBI taxonomy): domain Eukaryota; kingdom Viridiplantae; phylum Streptophyta; class Pinopsida; order Cupressales; family Taxaceae; genus Torreya; species Torreya grandis. Next base: position 165,917 of record JARHVA010007844.1, read on the forward strand.
GAATCACCTAGCCTTGTCTAGAGGCCTAGTAACCCTACTTGAAACTTGTAGAGCCCATAAATTTCTATGTATAGACCTTCATGAATTGAAATTAAATATATGATTCACACTCATATTACCACTCATTCATACCAATTTTCATCATCCAACTCTTCCTCTGAACCATCTCTCCTTTACAAATTGACCTGCTAATTAACCTTCCATTTCAATAAATGCTCAACCATAGAACAAAACATACACTTTTCCATTTTAATATATTAATTCTCCTTAGACCTCAACTCCTTTGGGAAGGTCATTAGCCCACATGGGTTTAAACACTAGGCATTAAAGAGAAATGTGGTCAAATTACCATCTTCCAGTCAATTCCAAATCTTGAAACTTCTCTCACACCTGTAGGTCATCAAATCATACCAATATACCAATTATTGAGGTTTGAATCCTTGGGGAATCCATATAACCATGAACATGGTTTTTATATTGCAAGTCTTTTAGCAAGGACTGTCATACTTGAGAGGCATCAAAATTATTCAACTTGCCCTCAAGAGGCCTTCAAACCATGAAACCACCTAAATCACACCTGTATGAGGTGAACACACCTTTATATGCCATAAATTCACCTTGAACACTCACCAAACTTCATTTGCCACCTGCAAAACTCATAATTGTGCTTATAGACCCTATGTATACCTTATCACTATGCCAAAACACTTTCAACTGATCATGTAATCAATCTCACACCTTTAAGGAAATTTTTTAATTTGGACATATAAAATCCAACTATCCTCAACCTTTGTTTAACTTCATAGATCTCAAAAATACTAATTTTGCATGATCAACTCTCACTAGGTAGTGAACACTGAGCAAAATGGTCAAACTAAACAAATGGTAATGAATGGTTCTTTTGACCAACTTAGCACATTTGAACCCATGGAATACACTTGGAAAATTCCTCTCCACACTCCAACTCAATCTTACCTTCATTCTTCATGATTAGACCAACTAAACCATGCTTCAAAGATTGACTAAAACTTATCTTTAGGACCAATGTCTCTAAATAGATTTCTTGAAACTTTTCATCACTAACCTCTAAAGCAAGCTCATGAACTTGTTGCTCCCCCTTAACCAATGGCCTTATATGATCAATAAAAATCTTGGCAACATAAGATCATCAATTTTATACCATTAAGGCATTGGTCTTAAAGACCAATCAATAACTCTCTATACCTTTGTACTGATTATAGCCTTTTGTACATCACCTAGAGCACACACACTTGCTTCTACATATGAAATATGTATCCTAAGAAGCATAGTTAGATACACCCACTTGTCATAAAGAGACTAAAGGTCCTAAAACTTAGGATACTCCCACATCTCCATGCTCTCACTTGGCTTGTAGTCTTACCTCATCATCAAATTTACTTTGAATGAGTCCTTAACTTCATTCTTTCCTTTAGACTTGGAATATTGCTTGATTCTTTTGTCTACTTGGGTAGATAAGACTTGCTCTTTTACACTTGAACTTGTACCCTATTTTATAATGAAAAATAATCCATCTTGAACCTATTTTTATTTCACCTCCTTGGGTCTCCTTTCATTATGGCTCATTTTTCTCATATTAGGATTGCCATGCTTTGAAGTAGAATTCTGACCATTCCTACAGAACCTTGTTATGTGACCTCTCTCTTGACATTTGAAACAAATGAGGTTTTTTAGATTTTACATACCATGTGTATGGGCTACATGATGACTCATTAAAGTTTCATTATCTCATTCATGCACCTGATCATTTGATTTCCTGATGAATACATTATAAGACCTTGTAATATGACCAAACCCTTAACACCTGTAACACAAGATGTCATGCTTTATTTATGGACTGATTGACTATCTTGTGTGATGATATTTTTTATGCTTGTCATTATATTTCTCATAATTATATGCAAATATCTTACTAGGATCTTTTCTTTTGAAATCAATGATCATGTAACCAAATTGATGACAAGAATTATAGTAACCATTGAAGGATTTATCATACCTTATTACATTAGGTTGTTTGATTTGATTTTAATTTTTTTATCTTTTGAATTTGTCCTTATTATTCATATTGACATTATTATTATCTTTACCATCACTCTCCTTAACATGATTAGTCTTCTAATCTATCATCATTGTCTTCCCAATCTTCTTATCCTTTTGAACATCTTTATGGAACCCTAGGCCTAACTTATCATTTGAGACCTTTTTATTTCTCAATAGGTCATTAAGATCAACTATACTTTTCTCAAATTTTTGAAATGTTTCAAGCTTGCTTATAGCTTGATCTAGTTTCATCTACAAATACTCCATCTCTGATTTATATTTATCACATTCTTCATCTTTGCTATTTACCTCTTCAACAAGGGTACAAACTTGAGTTTCAAGATGTTGATTGATCTCATCATGCTATTTGACTTAGTTTCTTAACATTTCTTCAAATAAGCCAATTTGTTCCTCATAGGTCTTGATTAAAGATGATTGCTTTATATTCTTGCCTTTTAGAAGCTTCAAATCTTCTAACGTATTCATATATTTGTCTTCAAGAGTGAATTTTTCATCTTCTTCTTCTAAGCTATCTCCACCAAATATATCTCCACTTAAATAATATTCACCTTCATCATCCTCAAGAGACATGAACAGTGTCTCATTGTTCTCATCATGAGATGAATCATAACTTTTTGATGTGTTTCCTTCTTCTTCTTCAGAAGATGAGTTATTGTCTTATTCATGGTAAAGACTCTTACTACCTTTATATGACTCCTTCTTGCCATTTCTCCTATTAAATAACTTTTTATACTTGCTAAGACCCTCAAATTTCTTCATCCTCATGAGATTACTTATGAGCATTCTTATATTTAGACTTGCCTCTATTTGGGCACTTAGCTACAAAATGACCAACTTTACCACATGAAAAACAGTTAAAATTAAGCTTCCCTTCATATCTATCTAATCCTACATTAAATTTTATTTCAATCATGGACTCAAGTTGATCTTCATTAATATCAAAGTCTTTAAGACTTAACTTTCTCTTCTTTCCTTTTGTCTCTTTGATTACCTTGAAGGTTGCTTCTTTCTTTAGTGGTTTGTCTTCATTGACTCTCATCTCATAAGTAGTAAGAATTCCATGTGATTAATCCATCTTTATTGGTGATATCATGACTTTCTTTTATAGCATTTTTTTAAAATCAAACATGAGAGTGAGAGACCTTATTACTTTCTATACTATAGTAGCTTCTTCAATCTCCTCTCCAAGACATTTGATCATGTTCACGACCTCATCAACCCTTAGAAGATAGGATGCCACAATATATTCTTCATTAATTTTGATGCCCTCAAATTACCTTTAATAGGTCTATAATTTAGCCAACTTAACCTTTGAATCCCCTTCATATATGATCTATAATTTGTCCTAAATTTCCTTGGTAGACTTGTAATGGATTACATTGGTGAATTGAGCCTCTGATAGGCCATAAATGGTAGCATTCATAGCTTTATAAATATTCTCATTTAACTTCTTGTTAGTTGCACTAGTTAGAGGAGTAGGGGTGTAGAATACTCATCCATAATAGATTTCCAAATGTCAAAACATAGAGACATGATGTAGGTCATAATTTTTGCACTCCAAAAAGCATAGTTGGAACCATTGAATAGTTCTTCTTGCTTAGTAGAGAAATCACCTTGCATTTGATGACTACCCATTATACCTTTGATCATCTTAAAGTGGTCAAAATTGTAAACAAGGTATGGCTCTGATACTAATTATTAGAGGTATAATCATTAAGAGGGGGTGAATCAATGATGCAATCAAATCAAATTCAATTATAATCCTTCAAAATTTTAACCAATCAACATAAGCATTCATGAAACATATAAATCATTCATTATAATGAGCAAATAAAAACATGCAAGATCAAAGCACATAACACATGAATTGTGTGGGAAACCCTCATGGGGGATAAAACCCACTCACAATTCTATAAACACATGGACTACAGTCTTATAAGAGATCACAAGTAAGATACTTTAGTGAAGCACCCACTTCACAAGGAGTACCAACCCATAATCATGGACAAGCACCCACTTTCCATAGATGTTGAAAACCCACACAACACCTTCTAATATGAAAACCTCTAAAAAATTTATTACCTTTCAATTTGATGGAGAAATAATGAATAAAAAATCTCTTCAACCCTTCATACTTTATCAAGCCTTCACACACAAGTAATGCATCCAAAACAATCTTTTGGATCACTCTAAACATTTTTGATCATTCTCAATCATCAAGCCTACATAACACTATTATAATATTAAAAACATGACCACTAGGTCACACATATGTCCCTCACACTAATCTACTCTTCAATCCATCCACCAAGATTACTTACACTTCTCTTTTCTTTGCACATTCACTCTAGAAACCTTCATCTTTGATTTTGTTCTTTATAGAGTCTACATGATCAACACCTTCTTGGTCGGCCACAAGACATTCCTTAACCCTTAAGTCTTATATCTCACTTATAAAAAAGATCAACATAACCTTCATAGGTTGACCATAGCTTTGATAGATCAACCTTAAGCATCAACACCTTTAAATTAAGCCTAAGAAGCCCTCTTAGGTCCATGGAGACCTATTCATCCTTTTAACATTTTACCAAGCAAAAATAAAAACATAAGATCACTTCAATGCACATAGGTCCACACCACATGACACATAAGACATCCTCAAGTGATTAAATTTACCACTACCCACTTTGCATATGCAAATCTTATCAATCATTTTCCTTGTACATGAAAACATCATGAATGACTAAATAGTTAACTTACAAGAAATGGTTCATACTAAATTTGGATTGGTTAAACCTTCAAAATCCACATAAATTATCCTTAATAAGTATACAACATTATCTAATAGATAATTCACTATGAAACATCCAAACACCATTAATAAAAACTCAAAAATCCTTCTCAGGTCACTTGCAAAATAAATTCAAACCCTCAATCAACTTTGAACCATAATGAATGCAAATATATGATTAGTCAAACCTCCAAATCAATTTTCCTATATTTTTCTTGAATTTATCTACCATTTTTTAAAATTGTATTATTAGATTCATCCATCACCAAAATTTATAGGCAAAACATTGTAGACTAGTTTTCCTTTGTAAATTCAAATATTTTAATTCTAATGGTCACTAACAAATGAAAATTTGACTATGGAAAATGATGAAATCAGCCCGAGAGAGCAACTTTGCACTATCATAAATTTTGATAGACATCATTTCAAGGTCTAAAATTTGAAACACATGTTTTGGGAAAAAATGAAACATACTCATGTTACCACTTTCTTCTGACACCTTCACACATGTGAATGTTGACATCATCAATTTGCTTACTCAAGAAACTCTGTCAAGATGACTAGGATAACCTAGACCTTCACAAGACTACTCATATGGATTCCTTTCACTTCCAAAAGTACACCAATCACTCCTTATGCCCAATATGACCTAGAAAACATGGTCAATGCATCATCAACATCCATCATCTTGCCTAACCAAGTAAACACTACAAGGTCTATGCATGATCACTATGACACACTTTGTCATTGACCTACTAGTCATACTTGACACCTCATGAACACTCTTGAAAACTTTGGAGACATCATTGACATTACATAACCAATATGATTTTAGGAATGTTCAAATTTGAATAACTATTCAAATTAATTAATCTATAATTGGTGTGATAAATTTATTCTAATTATAATTTTGATATGGAAGTGATGAAAATGAAGTGTATACATTTTCTCCTTGTTTGAAATGGTGTTGTGAGACATAGATGAAGTAATGAATTTTAAAATAAAGAAAAGATCATTAAAATGTATTGATAATGGTTGAATAATGATGTGTTCACATTCTATTGTTTTTTTTTTCAATTTACTAAAAATGAGTTCACAATGATGGCCCCAAATAACATTTGGGATGGCTGGGATACCCCTGCAAAGGAGTGGCCAAAAAATAATTTTGATGGATGGAACCTTGATAGGAATAAAATAACATGTTATATGATAGAAGAGGCTGAGAAATAGAATAAAATATCCATAAATAGGCCTCCCAAGAATAATAATGATGATTAACCTATGGGGAAGATTAACCCATGTGATCTAATGATTATTCCCTTTGATTTCCAATTATGAGAGAATTATTTTCCCCAAGCATGGTAGAATTAGGAAGGATGCATCCCAAGATAATGATATGCATGATGTGATTTTCCCCAAAAAGAGTGAAATTAGGAAGGACACATCCAAAAAATGTGGTGAGCAAAGATTGGATAATTTTCACCAAAGAAGGTAGGTTTGAAAGATTGAGTTTCCCCAATAGGGCAAATTTGACTGATGGTGATAAATTAATTTTCCCTAGTAGGGTAGATTTGATCATTGATGAGACTAATTGATGTTATTGATTGATTTATTAATTAGAAAGCATAGGTCAATAATTTAAAATATGTCATGAATTAATGATGACATGAATGATGAAAATGTATGTGCAATGGTATAATAACATTTCAAAGAATGAAGAATCCCTTAAAAACTAGGCGCATGAGGAAACACCAAGATTGAAGTAATAATGATTGCTTTGATAAATAAAATATGGATTTTCATGATTTTTTAGGTTCCAATTGAAAGGTGAGGGATATTGATGAAAAGATTAGGGGAAATGATAAAGATGAAAAGATGAAGAAGAATAAGAATAAGCATGGTCAAGCTGACCTCATAAATTTAATGTGACTGAGCACTGCTTATATAGTTTAAATGGACCTCTCACTATTATATTTGCCTAATAAATGTAAAAAATATGATGGGAAATGATAAAAATAAATGATGAGTTGATGTTGACAAATGTCAAAGAGAGAGGATATATTGTGATTCAGTCAAAGATGATCAAAATGATTTGATTTGATTTGATAATGGATGATTTTTTAAGGGGATGTGCTACCATAATAACATGACATTGTATATAAGCCTTAAGCACTTGATTTTTAATGTATCACACAATGGTATGCATCATGATATAAAACACCATGATGACTTGGTTGAAATATGCATAAAGACCAACCCCTGATCCAAGAGATAAATAACACAACTACACCATGATATATAAAAATCAATATTATATTATTATCATATGATAATGGATGGACTTAATTACAAGCATAATAAATCACCATGATATGGAAAAACCATGACAATAACATGGAGGGATATGGACTAAGTCAAGGCACAACAAGAAAAGAAAATAAACAATTAAACACATATACATGAACTTGAAAATAAAAGTATAAGAAAACATCTTGTCATTAATCAAGTCAAAATACATGTTTGAAGGCTCAATAATAATGATAATTAGATAGTTACCCCTAGCAAGGACACATGCAAGAGGATGAAATGGAGATAAAATATCCAAAAATAAGCTACATATTTTGATTTTCCCAAACATGGTGAAATATACAATCTTGGATTAATGACCTTGCCCCAAATATGGAGATGTTAGAATAGGTTATTTACCTTAGCTCATGTTCATCTAGGTATTTAGTTATTCCCACCCACTTATGTGTGGATATTTTATTTATATTATTTTAGATATTATGATATATTACATATTCATCTATTATATATTATGAGAATATTTTTCTAGTTGTTTCTATCCCTTAGGGATAGTTATATCTTAGTCCTAAGTTTTATATCTTAGCTTGATTTCCTAGTTATGTTTAATCTCTAGCTTGATCTCTTAGTTATGATTGATCACTTAACTTGATCTCTTAGTAAATATTGATATTCCTTTCCTATATATACAAGGCTCATTCATTGTATTTAAAGAAGCTTTAAAGATATCGAGTATTTATCATTATATGATCTATTTGTGTATAATATACTATGATATTATTTAAGAAATGCATCAATAGATTTTACTATGGTAATGGTTTGTAGATTTGACCCTGGATGATAGTTTTATTAAAAAATATATATGGTATTATAATAGTCTCCAATAACCATTACCCAGATCCTTAGCTTCTCCTTGATTAATATTTGGTATTCTCTTTCCTTACTAAGTATGCTCTTTTCTTGTATCCTCTTTGGATGGTCCTAAGAATTAGAAAGTTATCCAAGAAATTCTAGTTTTTCTAGGTGGGGAGGAGTGCTTTCTTTTTTTAATTATAGATAAATTTTGGATATTGTAGAAGTAAATCAAAGCTCACTAATCCATCCATATTATATAAAAAATACATAGTCACATCCAATTTCATCCCAGTTGGATATTAGAGGCAAAATCTACATGTTTTTTGTAAATCTATTTTTTGATTAAAAAAGACTATTCTTTTTCAGATTGTGAGAAAATTGTAAGTGATCACTCTTAAATTTTTTTGGATTTTGTTTGGTTTGTTTTATAATTTCCCAAAAAAATTGAAATTTTAAATTTTATTAAGAATTTAAAAAGTTATCATAGTTTTATTTAGCTTTACTATTCTAAAAAATATATGACTTTTCTTTATTTAATTATGAGAAAATTGTAAATGATTTTGAACTAAGAATTTGACATAGAGGGGAGATTAGTCTTGTGTTAGTCTCATAAAACCAATGTAATTAACACAATAAATTCATAATGTCTCTAGCCTAGATACTAGGGAGAGCTTAGGTAACAAAAAGTAAATAAAATCAGAAACAAAACATAAAAGACAGCTATTTTACCTTATTTGGAGCTCCAAATAGCTTTGTTGAATGGCTTTCTCCGCTTGTGCATCAAGAAGTCTTTGACAATGGAGGTTGTTTGGCTCCTTCTCTCCTTGGTACCTTGGCTTGTGATTGCTTAGCTTAATATTTGATCATGGTAACCTTACTTGTATGGCATGTAAGCATTATAACTCTACAATACCGAATCTTGTTGAAGATATTTATGCATAATAACTTTGTACCAAAATATCTTATGTTTCAATAGGCAAGGCCTTGTATTTATAATCTTAGGAATTAACTCTCACCTAAGGTGAGTCAAGGTTAAATTTAAGCTTGAAATGGATTCAAACTAAATCTAGTGAATTAAAAGTAACTCCAATAGAGTTAATAGTTATCAAGTAATTATGATTTGTAATTAATAGACATGGATCTCAAATTAGATACTTTAGGATATTTTCAAAGAGCTTGACAACTCATAAAAGCAATGATGAAAGGTTAGGATATTTTGAATTTTTGAATTTTTTTTATATATTCATTAATTTCAAATGGATAATTAAACTAGGCATTTAATCTTTTTTAACTTGTTAATTGATTTTGATTAGCCTTTTATCTCCTTCAAGATTTGATTTAAGTGTGCAAATGTCCCACTTAATAGGCCTATAGGCTAAATTAACAATTGAGATGTCACAAGGTGATTAGGGATAAATTCATGAGAGGTTATTATTACGTATGATAAAATCTCTAAATTAGGGATGTCACAACATGATTTTGAGATTTGATGAATGATGCACAAGTAAATTTGAGATGTTTAGTGATTTTTAGGCTTAATTTTCAATGATTGGTAAGAATCAGTCTAAAGTCTAGGTGAAAGCTATTTGTGGCTAGTTTTGGGTGTCTACAATTTACCCCTATTTGGTAAGATGTTGTAAGTTATAAGCACAAATGTCTTCTCAAATAATTAAAAAAGCCATTAAAAATAAAAAAATAATGATTGAGGAAGAAGCTCCAAACAATGTTTGAGAAGCCTATAATAATGCTCCCTTGAGGGGGTGGATAACACATATGATTGATGGATGGTCCCTTAAAAAGAATCAAGAATAAGAATAAAATTAACCCATGGGTGAGATTAATCTAGTTGAGATAATGCTTGCATGCATTAATTTAAAAAAAATTATTGATTTACCAAAAGGTTGTTATAATTAGTAAAAACATTTGAGACACTGATTTTCCCAAATGTGGTTATAATAAGTGGTATAGGCATATGCCCCTATATAGATAATAAGTTGAAATAATTATTTACCCATAGGCAATTATAATTATTAAGATGACCTAGATTGAATAATGATTTTTTATTATGACCCAACAGGGCAGATTGGCAACCATAACTCAAAGATATAACCTATCATATAAATCAAATTTGAGTGGGCATAAATGTAAATGTGATGGTCTAATGACTAAAAAATCTAAAAACAACTAGGCACATGAAGATACACAAAGTGATGAAAGAGATGAATAGAAGAATAAGAAATGATCAATGTTAATTATTCTATTGTACCTACTAATGTAGAGATGTCTATCCTTATTAGCATTGATATAGCCAAAATGGTCAATGGGTTGATTTGATCAAGGAGGGTGGGAGGATTTACCAAGGTTATCAAGGAGAAGTTTTTACGTCTCTATTAATTATAATATTTCTTGAGGTGAGTTTTTTGTAGCATGTGATAATATGCATCATGATATAAACATTATAATGTCACCAAAATATTCATAAAGACTGACTCCTAATATAATAAATAATTGAAAACAATGCATCAATGATAAAAACCATGATGACAATGTTGATGTATGATTATGGATATACTCAAGAATAATGTGCAAAGAATAACCCAATGAATGCATATATATTAAGTCAAGGAACAACAATGAAAGCAAACAAATAGGTAAACAAATAAATAACTAAGAAAACAAATACACAAAAAACATGAAATAAAAAGCAATAGAAAGCATCTTGTCATTAACCAAGTCAATACCTATGAGTGAAATCTAAATAGAAGTATAAACATGAAGTACCCCTAAGCAAGTATACATGCAAAGGGAAGGTCACACCCCAAATGTTAGTGGAATGGATTTAAACAAACAATGCATTTGATCTCGTAGGGAAAATCAAGGATGACTGACTAGTTTTAAATAGGACACATGTTTTTGGATTTTGAATGTTTTTAGAATTTTTAGGGTTTTATTAACTCATGAGAGATTGACATGATACCACTCACAAAATGGTGAGAGAATTGGCTTAGGTTGCTCCCAAAATGGTGAGAGTATATGAAAAAGGGGGACTGAGTTGACATTAACATGAATCGAGCATGGCCTACATAATCCCATTAGGACCTCAAGTCATAGTAGGTCTGCCAACATAAAAGTTTATGAGATTCAACCAGGTCGTACAAATTTTACAAATTTAGACAAATTTCAAGGAAAATGAGAATAGTAATGACAAAGTGATGTGGCAATGCATGGTAAAGGTTTTATCCCTAATTTTTCTATGGGTGATTATAATTAGGAAATAATGACATATGTCTGTACTAATAATTTTCCCATAGGCAGTTAATTAGTAAAAAAAGGTGGGATATTTATTTTCCCATAGGCAATTATAATTAGTGGCATTAGTTAAACATAAATGAAAGATAATTTTCCAAATCCACTATCACACTACTTTCATAGACTGTCATTTAAACATGGAACTCTAAAAATACTAAAAGTGGATCAGAATCCCTTCATTAAAGGTGTGATAAGAACCAATGGAACCAAGATTAAAAGGGTTGGGTAGGGTGGCTAAAAATAGGCTTTGGTACAACATAAAGAATAATGTTGATATGGAAATTAGATATAATGTCAAGAGGGTTTCCCCTAAATGATAAGATGAGGTAAATAACATGATATGAAACAAAAAAAAATAGGAATGAAAAATGACAATGACAAAGTAAATGGAAAATGAAAATGGCAATGTACATGGAAAATGATAATGGCAAGCTACATGAAAAGGCAAGGTGAATTTTTATGTTGTTCTAACTGATGTGGAGATGTATATTTCGATCAGTATATGATAAAATTAGAATAATTAATCATGTAAATTGCTATCCCACACCTCTTTTGAATAACTTCTCTATAAATAACTTGTTGTAGATTTAGATTCTACTAATATTGTTATGATTTTCATTGGTCATTGATTATGTCTCCTTCAAACTTCAAGGCAAAATATCTTCTTATCTTATACAAAATAAAGTGTGGCTAAGGATGGTAAATACAAATAAATATTAGATGAAAGGTTTGATTTGAAAATGTAAAGGTGGATGATAATGGAATGTATAATGGTTGGGTAATAAATGAAGATAAAGATTTTTAGGCACACATAATATTGTTGATTCTAGATTCTACATAATTTTGGTTGTGGTGGGGTCAAAGACTTTTGAATATATTATCAAGAGGACCACTGTATTTTTTTATTATTTAGGTCTGAGAGTAGTTGCCATCTAATTATGTTATATATTGGAAGTTATATTGATGTTATCTTTGATAATGTATTTATCAAGCAATGAAGAACTATTATGCTCAGGTATTAGCACCTCTATGTCACCTAGCACCTCCAAGAAGGTTTCACTAAGGAACATGGACTTTTGACTTTGATTGTCTTCTAGCACCTCCAAAAAAGTTTCACTAGAAGATGTTGAGTTTGGAATTTTATTATCCCCTAGTGCCTTCAAAAATGTTTCACTAGGAGATTGTTCATCCTTTGCATGAATGTGGTCTTTACCTCCCTGATATTTTACAACTAATATATCACCATGGATGCAATTTAATAAGGTGTGATTCTATCGATCCCAATCAACACTTGTGGAAGGTGGAATTTAATATAATGGCTAGGTTGGTTGGTGGTAATGGTATGTAGAATAGTAATGGAATGGAAAGAGACATCATAATCCTCGTAGAAGATAATATAAAAACTTGTGTCAAAGTTGAAGTAATCATCCTCAAAAACTGTGGAAGGATAAAAAATATATTCAAATTGATATGCAAATCATGTATAACCAATATTTTAATAGTCATGAACATATTATGATTTTGAAGTTGAATCTAACTCAAGGGACTCTGAATCTAATGTTGAGACTGACATTGATTCTGCTTCTGATGCTAAATCTGATGTCGATTCAAGAATAAAACCTAACTTCAATTTTGATTCTTCATCTGGTGTGGATGATACTATAAGAATATTTTGTTAGATATTTGGTATTGGACTAGTAATGGTCTGTGATGGCATAATGAGATCCAAAGAGACTGGTTTGTCAAAGTGAGACTCTTATATGAGAGGGAAAAGGTCAAGAGATAGCTCTATAGAGATTGGCTTGTCAAAGGGAGATTTTCTAAAAACATAACAAGGGTTGAGGTAAGATTTTCTCAAAGGTGGTTATAATCATTAGGAAGTGACTTAGTAAAGATTGGTATATCAGAGTGAGACTCCTTGACAACATGGATAGTATCACAAGATGATTCCTCATATTTGACTCATCATAAATAGGTATTTCAACAAAAATATCATGGATTGGTTGGTTCTCTTAGTCTTGGTTTACAAGTAATTATGTATTACCAGTTTTAAACACATCTTGGTCTTCAAATGATTGGCTTTATTATAGAGGTACTAATTAGCTTAGTTGTGAATCAAAGACTGGCATGGGTTTTCTAAAGTGGGGGATGGTTAGCACTAGATGATGAATTATTGATAGCTGGGTAATGATAGGTTTATCTATGATGGGCTTGATAAAGGCTGATTTCTAACCTAAGATGGTAATTATGACTTATCAAGTTGTATTTGCACAATTTTGTTGAGATAATGAGCTACCATATTTGGAAGGGCTTAGAATGGTAATGGTAGGGCATTGTGAAGCTTGGTTGCTCACATAAGTCAAAATATGAGGTCTAATAATGGTAATAATAAGGTGTTGTAGAGTTTGGTTTCTTGCACAAGCCAAAGGATGAGGTCCTGAAATGGTAATGGTAGGGTGTTGTAAAGCTTGGTTGCTTACACAAACCAAATGATGAGGTCCTAGAATGGTAATCCTTGGACATTGTAGAGCTTGGTAGCTTGTGCAGTCTGAAGGAGGTTTAATGATATAGGTGGAAGATTGGGTACTATGAGTGGTGAAATTTTAAACATCATATATTAACTAACCCAAAGAAGGTATCACCGCACACTACTCTTGAGGACATTGGCTTTGTTCCCCGGATTGAGTATTTTAAGGAGGATAAGGATCGGTCTCATGATGAGTCTATAAAAATAACTCATTATATCTATAAAATAACATCTTTTTTCTTGCATATGAAGTGGATCTAAATGTAGTTTCCAAATCTATGGTTTATTTAGAATGAAATAACAAGTATATACCATAGTTATGTCTTTAGAATTCTTTATTATTTATTGGTTAGAAATTTTCAATGATTATTAAGAAAAATATGTCAATGAGTGTATATACAGTTCATAATATGTTAGGAATGATTTAAAGTATGAAGAGTAACCATGTTGAAGTCTTCTACAATAAGATCTAGTATTCTAGTCAAGATATGGACTCCTACAATCTTGTTAAAAAATCTCATAATAGCTCTAGATTATAATAGGCTTGCTACATCAGCTATGGATTACAACAACATTTCTATGGATTACATTATATTATCTATAGACCAAATATAGATTACATCAAACTAGCTATGAATTACATCAGACCAATTATGGATTATATCAGCCAGCTATAAATTTCACCAAAATTGCTACAAATTTTAGTAGGTTGTTATGGATTTCAACAGAACTACTATGGACTTCAATAAAACTACTACAAACTTGTTTGAAAAGTATTTCTAAATTTATTCTCATGTTCCACCTATCACGAAGAATGATTTTAATTTAAATTCTTTCTATATATATATTTTTATGTATAGACTTTTCTATTATATATTTATTCAAATATAGGTTTATGTAATTTCATTCCAAATAATAACTCTCCATATTTGGTGAAGATCAAGATTATGTTATCATAGATTTCACTATTAGAATAAATATCTCTCCATACTTTGTGGATATTGAGATAGGATAGAATATCTTGGTAGTTACTCCCAAATAAGGTGTTGATTGGAAGAATGAATTATAAATACAACCTTTCACCTCGAATGAAAAATCAATCAATAAATATAATTTTTCTTTCCATTATTCTAAGCAGTCCATTCTAAAACCTATGTTCTAATTAAATCCTCTTTCGAGGAATGAGCTAGCCACTCATTCCAAGGAAGATGGATCCATGTATCTTTATTTATTTTTTTATTTTATAAATTATAGTTCCATTGTAAATTCTTATTTTATTTCCTTATTGCTATAAACAATTTTTTATATAATTTATTGTAAACCTACAGGTATTTTGTGTGTTGGTCATTTATTTTCAATTCATCAATTTACATTTTACAAGTGTGATTTACTTTCTGTAAGTGTGATTTGATTTTTATAAGTATGATTTTCAATTATTTCAAGTATACTTTTCATTTCTTGAAAAGTGTGGAGTGTGATAAAAATAACCACTTGCCAAAGGTCTCTTTCTCTTATTGGATACAAACTTCAAACACCAGTGCTAAATTGATAATATTAAATGAAGGGTATTGATAACACTCATCATTTTTTGCACTGTTGCTGGGGAATCATAGTGTTATTAAGAGATTCAGAGTCTGATAAGAAATTCTTAGTGAGAGGGAATATCCATTTGCAAATTTTTTGATAAGAGATAGTTAACGATTTCTTTAAGATTTATTTTCTGCTACATAGATTAGAATTTATTTTTTTGTAATTAAAAATTTTAGATTTAAAAATAAAATAAAAATAAAACCCCCCAAATACTAACATTGTTATGTATAAAATAACAACTTCTAACATCATGAAGGAAGATCTAATTATTGATGTAGGTTGGACATAAAATTTTGAGACAACTACAACATGGAAAAATAGCCTGATACATGAATTTATATAAGTTGTTCACAACAAATTTGAAAAAAATACTTTTGTATCTAATGTGCATATTTAGAGAATTGTTTGCATTTTTGAATTATTTAGATTGACTGTATATGATCATGTGAAACCTGTATAAATATAGTTTCACCTTTTCGAGAATCACCTATAATAGATCACACATATTTTTGGATGATTTTAGAAAAATTACATGCTTAGAAATAGGTGAAAATCACTGCTAAATTGGTCTCTAACTATTTTAAAACATCTCATACCTACATGCATGCAATAAAAATGTTTTTCTATTTTATGTTTGGTTGAAAAACACAAACAATTTTTAGCAAGATAAGATTGTACATCAAATTTTGATTGTGAACAAAAATTTAGAAATGGCTAAAATTTGTGAAAGGCTGGCTAAAATATATAAGGAGATGGCATTGTAAATAAGAGAATTATGCTAATGATATCTACTTAAATAAAATGGTTTGAAATCTAATCTATGTACTTGTTGAATAAAAAATTTTAATCCAAAATTATGTGGAGTATTTGATCTTCTAGATAAGCACAGTTTATTTTTAGCAATGACAAATATAACAATAGTTGATCAAGAAATTGAAAGGTTAAAATTTATATGATCTATTAAAAATAAATTATTAATCCAACCAAAATCCTAGAGATTTTATCTATTAAAATGTTGTGTATGGATTTCATTCTAATTTGGTATGGTTAACCAATTTGTATGCATGACAATGCTTTCAATAGTTTTTATGCTATATCACAACCCAGAGAGATTCGTATGGATAATTGTTAAATCAAGGAAAGTCAATGGATGGAGAGATAATAACCAAATGAAGTCAAGTCAATGGATAGAGATATTCATGTTGATATTCATGGAATAAATACTCAAATCTAGCCTCCCAAAATCTTGTATGCAATATCATTGTGCATAGGAAGTTATTTCATACAAATTCCATGTAGGCTAGACAAGTTAAAAATAATAAAATATGTATGCAACACAAATCATGATAGGAGAGAATAGAGGTTATGCAATAGCTTTAGCATCATAAAGATATAGCTCTAATTTTTTTGTGAGTTAAACATCCCAACATCAATGGTCAGTCTCACATAATCATCGATTGTTATAAATGTTTAGCATGCACAAGATTTAAATATTTCAATTTATAATTTTTACATTAATCATTAAAGTTTATACCTAATTTTATGGAATTATTTTTAAAGTGTAGCAATAACGTCAGATAGAAAATATCAATTGAAATACTCAAGATCTAACTATTTTTATTTTTATTTTTATTTTCTCTTTGAATAATTACTAGAGTTAATTCTAAATTATATATAATTCTTTCTAAATTGTAGCCATAACATCTAAAATAAAATACAAATTGAAATACTCAAAAATTAATCTAGTCTTAATACTAGATGCTTATTCTATTCTCTATATTTGTTGTTAAGTCTGTATGGATGTAGAAGTTTGTCAAATTAATAATAAGGGGGAAAAAATGATGACAATCTACAAAATAAAAATAATTAGACTTTCATCTCAAGCTAGATTATCATGCAAATCAGATCATTAGATTTACACATAGTTGCATGAGACCAATATCTGAGTACTATAGATGCTAAAAATTCATAATAATTACATGCTTTCAACACGCTATCTCAAATAGCATGAAATCATTTAAAAATCTTCAATGCTAAGTAAATTTATGGTTGTAAAAGTTATAAATTGGGCCTAATTTTGAGGGGTTCCATCCCTTGACCCCACCCTATATCGTGATAAGGAGTGCACAAGGGGTGTTTCCCCTTGACTCTATTGGCGGTTACCATCCCTAGACCCTCACTTTTAAATTCTCAATGAAGAAAAAGATAGTGACAAGCTTGATTAGCATGATGTAGATCTAGGCTAGGTTGTAGATGAAGAACACAAAAATTTTAGCAACAAGATAAGGCATGCAAAATATATTTACAAAAAGGAAGCCAAGGACCTCCAAGATTTAGTTATCCAGGTATATTTTTTAGTTTTTAGTTTTCATAAAATAATTCAAAAATAAATTTTTATCTTCCCTATAAAAAATAATAGTTAGTATTTTCTGTATAATTCATAATAAAAAAAGAATTGATAACATTTTATTTCACTCACTTCCATTCATATTCATGAATTAGCTAAATCCATATCCATTTACATACTAATAGAACTTGTTTGAGGAAGTTCTTATTCTCCATAATAAAATCACATTAGAAATAATTTTAATTATTAAACCATCAATCATTCCTACATAGACTAAACTACATTCTTTCATATACATTCAAATGTTCATCTTAACATTTTGTTATTGACATTTATATTTCTTTGACATTACTGATATTATGCTTATCTAGAAATGTTTTATTTGTTTTTGGTTTTTACAAGATAATTTCATTACAAAGAGTCATTCTTAAGATGTAAAGTTTTGCCCATGACTTTAGCAAGCAGCTAACAGATTATCCTAGGTCACCTTTAATAACATAATGTAGTAGAATCAACATGTGTCTATGTTGAAAAAATGACAACATATAGAACATTCCATAATACATTTGAAAGTAGTATGAAGATGTATATAATCTATGGCTAATATTTTATATTTCACCAGTTTTTAAAAAATTTAAAAAAAAATGAAAATCTTTGGGCATTGTCGGCAGTCTTGGTTTGAAAACCAGCTTGTTTGCAGATCAAGTGCTAGAATAAAGAGCTTTGATTATAAAACTAGTTTTTTAGCTAGTCAAGGGTAAAAAAATAAAAATAAAAATAATACAATTTGTCAAATGGAATAGTTAATACAATTTTTACATGATTACTTACTTCTATGCTTTTATTTCTAGAATAGCAGGATTGTATTTTTCTCAACATTTTTTTTCAACATATATCACTTTGGCAATCATGGAAGTAGCACTAAAGATTGAAATTATACCATGGTATTTTAATTTAATATTTTACATTTAAATTTACTTGTAAGTTTTGTTATTACATGAAGATCCACTCTTGCAAATAGCTTGTTCTAGGGAGATAAATAAATTTCCATCTGAACTTATGTAATCTCATTTCACTTCATTCATTTGGCATGCATGAGGACATGCACAAGCTTAAGCATGGGTAAGGAGAATAACTTTGAAGATATAATAATTGGGCTTATCCAAACATATAAAAATGGTTTGATCTTGATCATGGTACATAGTTTTGAAATGAACAAAAAAATTATGTCAAAAATTTCTTTGTGGTCAAAATAAATATGTGTAGACATAGTGGGAATTTTCAATTCAAGAACTTGCTTTTGACTCATTTAAAAGAGAGAGAGAGAGAGAGAGAGAGAGAGAGAGAGAGATAATAAAAATTAGAAAATAAAGATAAAGAGAGCAGTATGAGAATTCCACACAAGCACCTGTGTCAAAAGGATTAAAAAAAAGAATATAAAGATAGTAGGAAAAATCTCCACACAAGAACTTATCCTTAAATGTCCATTTTCATTGGCCACTTTTGTCTGAGATTTTAAAATAAAAATTTCATTATTCTTGTATCAATAGAATATATTTGGGAAGCCCATTTGAAGTATGAAGCTAATTCTAACCTATGCATATGTACCATGATGTTTTAAATAGTGGCATGAATGAGGACATGCATGAGATTAGGTGTGGGGGAGATGATGAGTCCATAAAATGGCTCATTATATCCATAAAATAACATATTTTTTCTTGCATATGATGTGGATCTAAATTTAGTTTCTAAATTTATGATTTATTTATAATGAAATAGCAAGTATATATCATGGTTATATCTTTAAAATTCTCTGTTATCTATTGGTTAGCTATTTCTAATGATTATTGGAAAAAAATTATTAATGAGTGTATATATAGTTCATAATTTGCTAAGAATGATTCAAAATATAAAGAATAACCATGTTGAAGTCTTCTACAACAAGATCTAATATTCTGGTCAAGATATGGACTCCTACAGGCTTGCTATAGAATTCTACAATGACTCCAAATTACAATAGACTTACTACAGTAGCTATGGATTACAACAGGCTTACTACAAACCAACTATAGATTACATTAGATCAATCATAGAATAGTTATGAATTACATTAGACCAGCTACAGACTGCATCAATTAGCTATGAATTTTACCAGGCTTGCTACAAATTTTAGTAGACTTGTTATGGGTTTTAGTAGGTTGCTATAGAATTCAACAAAACTGCTATGGAATTCAACAAAACTACTACAAACTTGTTTATAAAGTATTTTTAAATATATTCTAATATTTTAGCTATTAATAATAGTGCTTTTCATTTAAATTATTTTTATATATAGGTTTCTATGTATAGATTTTTCTATTATAGATTGCATTCAAATATAAGTTTATGTAATTTCATTCTAAATAATAACTCTCTTCATATTTGGTGGAGATCAAGATTGTGTTGTTATAGATTTCATTATTAGAATAATTATCTCTCTCCATATTTTGTGAATATTGAGATAGGATAGAGTATCTCAATTGTTACTCCCAAATAAAGTGTTGGTTGGAAGCATGAATTATAAATGCAACCTTCTACACCCAAATGAAAAATTAATCAATCAATCAATATAATTTTTCTTTCCATTATTATGATCAGTACATTCTAAAACCTGTGTTCTAAATAAATCATCTTTCAAGAAATGAGATGGCCACTCATTCCAAAGAAGATGGATCCATGTATCTTTATTTATTTTTTTGTTCTATAAATTATCATTTTGTTGTAAATTCTTATTTTATTTCATTATGGCTATAAACAATTTTTTTGTATAGTTTGTTATAAACCTATAAGTGTTTTGTGTATTTGTTATTTATTTTTAATTTAGCAATTTACATTTTATAAGTGTGATGTACTTTTTGCAAGTGTGATTTGATTTTTGCAAGTATGATTTTCAATTCCTGCAAGTGTGATTTTCAATTCCTACAAGTGTGATTTTCAATTCATGTAAGTGTGGAGTGTGATAGAAGGAACCACTTGCCAAAGGTCTCTTTATTCTATTGCATATAGACTTTACATACCAATCCTAGATTGACAATATTAAATGAAGGGTATTGACAACACCCATCATTTCACAAACCACCTCTTCACCATAGGGGTCTTGATTAAAGTCAATTTGTGAAACCACATTATCATAAATTTGATTGTACAAGGCTCAACTAAGAGTGTAATGAGACATATCCAAATCGATGATGAATGTTTCACAAAAATTCCTAGAGTTCTTCAAACTCTAAAAAACAAAGGTCTAAAGGACAATGGTATAAACATATTCTAACTTGATCTAAAAGTGAAAATGTATATCCAAAATGGTATGTGTTAAAACTTGGTCTAAAATAGTCTAACGTCAAATGTCATAAATAAATGGTCAAGTGAATGAAATAAAAACTATAATTCTAAGATCTAGGTTTAAAGTGTTTCAAACAAGTCTAATCTAAAGAATATAAAATTTGTTAGGTCTTTCAGAGATGGCACAAAAGCTAGACTATTAATAAAAAAAGGTATGAGATTTAATCTAACAAATTTGAAATATTTTGTCATAAACTAGGCATTTGGATTTAAAAATGAACTTGGTCATTTGACAAAAGGCATGACATAATAGTAATATAGAAGATAGGTTATTTCTCCCAAATCTAGACATAAATAATAGTTTTTAAATTGAATAAAGAATTAACCTAAGTTACACAACCCAAAAAAAAAAGATTGATGTCTAGGCCAAAATTACACAAGGCATAGGTATAAATCAATCAATATTTGAATTTGAACTTGGCAAGGATAATTTTAAACTCAACTTAGAAAAACTATGATTTTTTGGATAAATAACAATCTAGACAAGAATAGACAATATAACGGTATTAGTTATAGATCCAAAATGCAAATGTGGCTTTAGTTTCAAAATGGGAATTTGGACACAAGACAAACAAGTCTGTGAAATGATTTTGAGTATCATAATGATGTTATCATGTTCTAAAGATGTTATCAATGGTTTTTTTCAAGACTCAAAGGCAAAATGTTTGAAATGAATTAGACAACATAATGACACACTTTTTAATCAAATTATAAACACACATAAAGGTTGATAAAAATACTAAGGCGAAGGTATGGTGTCAAATGGGTGGTGTAACACCTCCTCAAATAAAGGAATGATGTATAAACAAGATTCATTTTGATGTGGTAAGATAGAAAAAAATAGGTAGTTTAGACTTAAAACCATGCAAAAAAGGATAAAATGATACAAACACCTAAATGTAATGTCCTAAATCCTAAAACTAGCAAGTTTTCATAATACTATCAAATTTCATCAATATACTCACTCTTGAGAGGATTTTAATTTTGAATCCAAAAAGTAAAAGTACATGAAAAGTAGGGTTTTTTAGGCCCCCTCTTCTCCCAAGAGTTTTTAATATGACATGGAACTTTGGGCTACTCGCCCTACATTAATAATATGTCTATGGTAAGTGGGGTTATTTTAAGCTATCAATTTTTACACATTTTTAGATGGTTAAAAGTGTAGATAACACAAGAAATGCTCACACTGATTAGATTCACATTAAATATATTATCATGAAAAGGTCTTGTCCTTTTCACAACCACTAAATCCATTATTTACTTAGTGTAGTGCAATTTCTAAGTTGATCATACATTTTGAGGGCAACAGTCGCTAACAAAAGTAGATTAACCACTCAAACTACCATCCTAGAAATTCACTAACTTAATTTATATACCCCACCATGGAGTGTGGTTGAAATGATGTTGAGAGATGAATTTTTGTGTTAACACTTACCTAAGTAACTCATGAGGAGGTGATGAATTCCTACTCATAAGTTAAAATGCATAAACAATAAATACAAGTGAAAAGACTTTAGGATCATTTTGGGGTCACCCCAACCATACAAAATTAGGGAGGGTGTTAGCAACTTTTTCTTCATGCTTTTGGACTAAAATGATAAAATTAAAGAATGCACATTTTTGGTCACCTGAGATCCCTAAAGGGGATGGGGGGATAGCATACACACACCAC
Organism: Torreya grandis; assembly: GCA_037957365.1. Lineage (NCBI taxonomy): Eukaryota > Viridiplantae > Streptophyta > Pinopsida > Cupressales > Taxaceae > Torreya > Torreya grandis. Next base: position 188,793 of record JARHVA010007844.1, read on the forward strand.
TCATTTTTGCTCAAACAAACAACTTTCAATAAACAAACAATAAAAATAAAACTCTTATGAGTATGTAACTAACATGAGGGTTTATTTTATTGCATCAAAATGAAGTGTGTTGTGAAGTTTAAGCTCCTTGAAATTATTTTGAAAATTTTGTAAAAAAAACTTCAAAAACAATTAAGGCATGAAAATAACCAAGTTTATTTTAAGCACCAAATACAAATTGTGCAAGATTTAATCATGTTCAAACTTTGGATTTTTCTACCTTAGGACCTACTTAAATGCCCAAAAGTGAGTGAGAAATTAACATTTTAAAATTAGCTCTTAGGTTTCCTTTTTTTTTTGTCTCAGAGATATCGCCATCGATCCATACAGGGATAGATGTTGATCAAAAGATATCAATGTCAATCAATCCACATAGGGATCATTGTCGATCAAGAAAATCAATGTCAGTTCCTATAAAAATATAAAAAAACACAATATGGTTTTGAAATAAAGGTTGATGAATAAAATGAACTCAAATTCCAAAGTACCTCTCTAGATCCTATGATAAAATGGTTAAACAAATAATATGCAGGTCCAAAAACACAAAATGAAGATCAAAAAATGCAAGAAAAACCCTCATTAAACTCATTTCCATCTTGCCCTACTTTTCACATAGGGATTGATGTCAGTTCTAGGAGAATCAATGCTAGTCTAGAAAAGTTAACATCATTTTGGGAGAATCAATGTCGATCTCTGTTAAATTTGAAATAAAACAACATTGATTACCTATAATTTGTGTTGCTAAAAAATAGAAATACGTAAAAAATGAAATAAAAACTCAAATTTTGAATATTTTTTCATTAGAAAAACTAAAAGTTTTATATTAATCTCCTTGGTTATATGGGATCATCGAGGTCCCATCGGGCATGCCATCTTGTGAACTAGGAATTTGACATAGAGGGGATATTAGTCTTGTGTTGTTCTTATAAAACCAATGAAATAAACATACTAAATTTGTAACACCTCTATCCTAGACACTAGGGAGAGCTTAGGTAATAAAATCTAAATGAAAACATAATAAAGACATAAAAACCATAACTCTTTTACCTTATTTGGAGCTCTAAATGGCTTTGTTTAATGGTTTACTCAATTTTTACATCAAGAAGTCTTTGATAATAGAGGTTGTTTGACTCCTCTCCTTGACACCTTGGCTTGTGATTGTTTGGCTTAATATTTGAGCATGGCAACCTTATTTGTATGGAATTTAGCAATTATAACTCTATAATATCCAAACATGTTGAATATATTTGTGCATAATAACTTTGCACTAAAATAGCTTATGGTTCAAAGGCAAGGCCTTGTATTTATAGAGTTAGGAATTAATTCTCACCCAAGGTGAGTTAAAGTTGAGTTTAGACTTGAAATGGGTTCAAACTAAACCTATGTGAGTTAAAATTAACTCTAGTAGATTTAACAATTTTCAATTAATTATGATTTGAAATTATTAGGCATAGCTCTCAAATTAGATATTTTAGGATATTTTCAAAAAGCTTGAAAACACATAAAAGCAATGATGAAAGGCTAAGATATTTTAAATTTACTTTTCTAGATATTTATTAATTTTAAATGGATGATTCAAATAGGCATTTAATCTTGTTTAACTTGTTAAATGATTTTGATTAGCCTTTTATCTCCTTCAAGATTTGATTTAAGTGTGCAAGTGCCCCACTTAATAGGTCCATGGGTTAAATTGATGGTTGTGATGCCACAAGGTGATTAGGGATGAATCCGTGAGATGTTATTATTTCATACAATAGAAAAACCTAATTAGAGATGTCTCAACATGATTCTGAGTTTTGATGAATTATGCACAAGAAAATTTGGGATGTTTAGTGATTCTTAAGCTTAATTTACAATGATTGGTAAGAATTCGTCTAAAGTCCAGGTAGAAGCTAGTTGTGGCTAGTTTTGGGTGTCTACAATGATCAGTCAAAATAATTTCTAGGTTTGGTGTGCCTTCTTAGATTTATTTTTTTTAATTATTAATAATTGAAAAATTTATCATAGTTTTTCTGAGCATTACTATTCACACAAAAAATCCTTGTGGGGAGATTTTTTTAAGTGATTTTTTAAAAAAACAATATCCTTGGATGATTATTTTATTGTTTTATTAAAAAATATTTTGTATTTGAGAGATATAATGAGATATTGTATTTATTTATTGTTTGGATACGTACCTTTTTTTTTATCTTATTTGTCAAATATTGGAGGGTGAGGTTCAGTTTGGTAGGTGGCCAAACCTCCTTACAAGCAAACAAACTTTTTCCTTCATTTATTTAACCCTCTTGATTACACTCTATCATGGATACATTATTAGTTATCCTAACATACCATTTTGCATGTGCTTTATACTTGTTGAAGATTACAGGGTGAGGTCTGACCTGACAGATAATCAAATCCCCTCACAAAAACAATTTATTGCACTCATGCTTGTTTATCTATATACTTATAGACATATTTTCAATAACTCGATGTCTTATATTGTTTGTGTATTTTTTTTTATACCACTTGTGTTTTTGACTCACATTGCTCCCTTGTTTTTGAAGTAACTCTCATGATTTGTGATGACTTCTTTGACATGTCAATAGTTTCCTTATTTGGAGATATTATGATGTATATAGTGTCTTCATTATTTTCATTTGTTGTTTTTTGGAATATATTGTACTTGCACTAAATTATAAAGTGCCATAGGGAGTTTGATTTTATAGCCTAGTTTACCTTCATGCATGTGTACCTTAAATTTTGTATCATTTACCATTTGAGTTATCAATCTCTCTCATCACCACCATGACCATTTTTTATATTCATCCTTTATACAAGGGTATCTTATTTAGTTGCTTTTTTTACCGAAACCCATATAAGGATTGTTAAGTCTCAATGACATTCTTGGTGACTTTTTGTATAGTGATACTAGTATGGCATCTTCACTAGTCTTTGTACTCACTCTCACCATTTTTTAGTCCATTTATTTAAATACTTTCATTTCCATCTTATTTTAGTTTAGAATTGAGGTAATTTATTTAGGTAATGCTTCCTTAGGTTCATCATTCTATCTAGTATTCTAGAGTGCAGTATTCATATTTAGTGATCTTCATATTCAACATCATTCTTATTTTGACTTGGAAATTATAATGATTTAACATCTATGTATTTTGGTAAGATGGATTGGCATCTATAGGGACACTTTTCTTCACATTGAATCACTTTTTTGTATGGTTACCTTATAAGGCATTGTTGTTAGGACCCATTTTCTTCTTTCATTTCTTTTTTTTTGAAGGGGAGTTTTATTTTCCTACGGGATTTCCTCTTTCTCTACTTTATAAAAGATTGCTTCATAGATATATTGCACATGAGTACCTTAGAAAGCCTTATTGTTGAGATTCATACTATGGTTATGCCACTTTATTTTTGGCCCCTAGCTTCACTTGAGGGGGTGTTAAAGTAGATTATTTACCTTAAATCATGTTCATCTAAGTATTTAGTTATTCCCACCCACTTATGTGTGGATATTTTATTTATATTATTTTAGATATTATGAGATATTACATATTTATCTCTTATATATTATGAAGATATTTTTCTAGTTGTTTCTATCCTTTAGGGATAGTTAAGTCTTAGTCATAAGTTTGATCTCTTAGTTATATTTTATCTCTTGTCTAATATCTTTGTTATGATTGATCACTTATCTTGATCTCTTAGTTAGAATTGATCTTCCTTGCTTATATATGCAAGGCTCATTCATTGTATTTCAAGAAGATTTGGAGATATGGAGTATTTATTAATATATGATCTATTTTTATATAATATATTGAGATATTATTTTGAGCAATGAATCAATGGATTTTAATGTGGTAATGGTTTGTATATTTGATTCGAGTTGAGAGTTTTATAAATTTTTTAAGAGAACTTCAGAAGAACACATCCCAATAATTGATAAAATGATTGGATCAATGATTAACCAAGGATTGTTGAATGGATTTAGGATAAGACAAATGTTTTTAGATTTTATGGCTTTATATCTCTTTTAAAGATATTGGGCCTTTTTTTATTTTTAAGGATTTTTAGATTATCTAATGTTTTAAATTTTTATAATAAGGATATACATGTGGCTAGTAGTAAAGGGAAAGCTTGTTCTATCACTGAGGATGGGCTATGATAATAAATGTATGAATGATGTTGGACAAAAATGGATGATGATAGAAGAGACTAGGAATCTCTAAAAATGATGCCACATGGGAACCAAGTGTCTAGTTTTCAAATCACTGTGTTGAGGATACACTAATATGTTTACCAAAATGGGTCTTATTATTTATTCCACTTCCTAAATAAGGTCAAAATGAGAAGATTGATGGGCATCAGAGGATGAAAAAATATGATCGTTGGATTGGGATAGATTTTAAATAGGCTAATATGGCTTAAATGGAATGGATACCAATGAGAATGGAACTACCACCAAGTGTCAAGATACTTATAGATAATAGATTATTTATGCATGGTGAAAGAAACCTAGCTTTCATCATGATACGTGCCCAAGTCATCATAAGCATGATTTTCACCATTGGATAAATTATTTTTTTCTCTTTTGATTTTTTATTTTATTTTATTTTAACATCTAAACACAATGGAGCATTATGAGATGTATAATTTTGGCCCTTTGATCTTCTAGCCTATATCCACTTTGAATAGTTTCTCTACTAGGATCCTATTATTGATATGGACTACACTAATGTTGATACTTCCTCTTAACCTCTAAATAAGGTGTCTTTGTAGCCTCTGTGAAAGAGAATGCTACTAGGGAGGGTAAAGAAGGATAAACATTAGATTAAAGAGTTGATATGATTATGGAATATAGGATTTAGATAAATCATATGATCATGAATGTGTGTATAATTATTGGGAGATGAAGGGAAAATGGGCCTAACAATCACACACATCATTTTTTATTATAGGTGTTTCAATTATGACATGTTTTGAATGTTAGGTAATCAAATACCTTTGAAAATTCTCTCAATAGGACCACAAGATTTTTTTGCTTCTTAGGTCTAAGAGTTATTGTAATCTAGATGATATTTGGATTATCAACTATAAAATATTGACTTCAACGATATATTCATCAAACAATGAAGAACTGATTTTTTTATCTATTGACACCTTAAAGAATTTTTCACCAATAGAGTTTTCCTGATTTTTCTAATTTTTATTTTTATTTTCCCTTACTGCTTCAAACAAGGTTTCACTGAGAGACATTACATTTTTATTGTGGTCATCCTATAGTGCCTCAAATAATTTTTCGCTTAGGGACTTTTATTTTGAATGAATACCATCTTGTATCCCCATAAATTTTGTAATTAATATTTCATTATGGAATAATTCCAAAAATTTGTGATTTTGTCATGCCTAATTGATGAGTGAAGGAAATGGATGTCAAGGCAATGAATAGGATGGATAATGTGAAAAAGATATGTAATATAAATGGAAGGATAACATTCAAACCCAATCCTTGCAGATACTACTAGGAGATTTTGCTTTGATGTCAAAGGAAAATTCCTTGAAAACCATAAAAGGATCATTGATGTATTCAATTTGATGTGTAAGAAGTGTGTAACTGATATCATGAGACCTAATGTTAATTATGATGTTGATACTAAATCTAAAGTGGATTAGACTAAAGATAATAATGATGTTGATGTTAATGGTAAATCTAGTATTAATTGGAGTAATGTTGATGATGATAAGGATGTTGATGTTGCTACTAAATCTGATTAAGTTGATAACGCTAATCCTGATTCTAATTCTATTATTAAATCTACTATTGGTTTTAAAGTGGGACTTGATTTTCATATTGGTTCTAAAATAAAACCTGACTCTTATATATATATATATATATATATATATATATATATATATATATATATATATATATATATATATATATATATATATATATATATATATATATATATATATATGGTTACAAAGATGTAATTTTGGATTATGTTGTCCAAAAGTACCTTTTTCCATTTTGGCTTAGGAATATAGGTTTTGGGATGAAGGGATTTTCTAAAATGGGGGATGTTTTTTAATGGATGAAAGATGAACTATTGGGAAACAATGGGTTCTTTAAAAATGGGATCATCAAAGATGGGTCTTTCATTAAAGAGGGTTCCTTTATCAAAGTGGGGTTGATAAATAAAGGGTGACTCATCAAAAATTAACTCATCAAGGATGGGTGATTCAATAAAAATGTCAAAGATGCAATGGTTGTCTTGACCTTGACTTGAAAGTGGATGAATTTGATCATGCCTAAGAAGGGGATCATGACATCCCTATTAAGTGTTTCTCAAACCTGGGTGCACTTAGGTATTCAATAGATTATGGTCCTTGGAGAGGAAATGACATAATATACCTGGATGGTTTGATTTATTATGGCTCTAAGGTTAGATTAGGTTTTGGATGGGTGGATGAAATGTCAAGAGTAGATGCAAATTAGGATAGTTATTGGCTAAGTTGGGAGAGTTGATTTATCATGTCTTGAATAATGAATGGTGATGCTTATATAGGATTAGGATTGTGGGAATCATTAAGAATCTTCCAAACATGCATTGAGATGTGATGAATCAAACTATGTTGGATTATGACCTAAAGTAATAATACATACAAGGGGATTAGATTTGATGTAATTAGTTGATTTGACTGACTTGGCCCCAAAGAGGGCAGATTAATTTGACATGATTAGCCCAAAATAGGGTGGATTAATTTGATTAAATTTGTTGAAAGTGGATGTTGTTTGTTAGAATTGATTCAAATTGGAGAAAGGATGGATGTTATAACTTTATCATTTCCAATCAACTAGTGCAGAAGATTAAATGGAAAGAAAATAATATGATGTTTAATTTTGATGTCCAATTGATTTAATATTAATTGGACTTGGTCAAAATAGACCATGATGTGAGTCAATTGCTTTAACTTGGTCAAAATAGACCATGATTAGACTTGATTGTTGACTTAAAAATATTGGTTGGTTTGGTCAAAGTTGACCAAATTTGGACTTTATTTTTAATATTGACTTTATTTGACTTGATTGGATTGGAATAGGAATGGGTCAAAATAGACCTAATGTACATGATAAATTTCAAAGATTTGGGTCCAAATAGACCTAGTTTAAATTGTTTTCAATTAGGCTACATAATGATAAGATGAAATAAAATGACCTAAAAATCAAGTAGAATAATGTCTCATCTAAAAAACATTGTAATGAAATTTTTTGGACTTAATATAATTTTAATTTGTTTGATGTGTAAGGTATATCACATAAGACAAGCATAAGACAAAAAAATCAACAACATGCATTCAAAATAATCCCTATATTTAGTAGTAAAATGGGTGTGTAACATGATTTTAGCCCATGTATCTACCTCACAAGAAGTGGGAATGTTTTAATCTATTCAACTCACTTTAAGTGGTATGCATGAGATATTGGCAGAGGTTGGTTTCCATCGCACTAAAAATCATTATGTCGAATGTCTTAATATAAAAATTTGACAAGGCTTTTCTAAATGGTCCCCGATATACTTTAAGATATGTGGGGCTCAGAATCCTTTGAAGAAGAATAAATAATAGGAAATTCATAAGAGGGTCTATCCCCTCCATGACCACTTTAATCATAAATATCTCAGTGAAGTAATACAAATAATTTAGACATAGAGGGTAATGTAGGATAGTGTAGTATTAGGGATAAACTCATTGCTATGACAAAACCCTTTGTGGATAATTTATCTATCCTCTTAGTGACAACTTACCTCAATTTATATCCCATGTTGGATGTATGAGGTTGACATGTATGCTAGAAGATTAAATCCTAGTCATTGTGCCCTACAAACTCATAAGAAGGTGATGAAATCCACCTCATGCATTGAAAAATAAAAAGGAAAATAATAAACTATATTTTTTTGGTCACCCAAGCTCATTAAAGGGGGAAAGGGGAGAGCATACACATGATAAGCTATTCAAACAAATAAGCAACATAAAACATGCAAGTAATAAAAATGCAAACAAGTTATAGAACACTAAATGTAAATGTTGGTTATTTTTAATTTCACCAAAATAAGTGATCATAAATTGTTTATTTGAATAAAACCACATCTTTAACTAACATAACTTTCTATAAAAACAAATTGAAAAGGTTGATTCCCCTCCACATGAGATTGTAAAAGACATTTGTGACTCTCTGCAGAGGGAAACCAAGCTTTCCTTCCTGCATTCTACCAAGTTCAAGGCCGACTCTATTCTCCAAGTTGATTCTTGTATCTATAATGAAATAATGGGGTTGAAGAAGAAAGTGGAAACAATGCAACACAATCAAGATGTTGATCAAACCATAATCAACCGCTTGGAGGTGCAAATGAGAGATATCCCAAAAAAACTTAAGGATTATGAGTATAATCTTAGAATGATCATCAAGGAAAGTAGAACAAAGATGGAGCAGGTAACATCAAGCATTTGTGTTGCTACAGCTAGCCTTGGTAAAAGAGCAAATGAAGAAACAATATCCTTGGAGGGTCCAAGTAAGAGGACAAGGCAGATTTTGAGGAAGAAAGCCTTGCAAGCTGCTGCTACTTCGGCTGCTAACTCCATCTAGGATAATGCTACGATTGGGAAGGAGGTTGTTAAGATGATCATGGAATTGCAATAGAAGCCTAGGGTCTTCTTTGTTGGTTTTGTTCTTGTTCAGGTCCTTATTGCTAGTTGTTGTAACTGGTTCTTATTTTTGGTCATGTTTCTTGGTTCTTGGTCTAAAACTTTATTTGAGGTTCCATGTCCTTGTAAAACCTGGGTACTTTTATTGGACTATGTTTGTGGTTTCAGGTCCCTATAAAACTTGATTTTGATGCTGCTCTTCAGTAGGTTTCAGGATTGCTTTTCCTAGTGGTGATCAATGTTTTATCTTTTTTGATTCTGTTAAAGGGTTTCGGGGTCCATTCAAAAACTGCTTTTACCTTAATCTAAAAAACTTTCTATAAAAACAAGTTGAAAATCTTTTGACAAATTAAACTTGTAGCAAACAAGTTAGATTTTTAATATGTTCATTTCGATCGGTAGCATGCAATTAAATAAATTAACACTTTTATACCTTATATTTTTAGAAAAAACTATGTAACATGAAGCTAAATCAATGAAATTTTCATAAAATTCATGAGAAAACATACATTTTATAAAATAAAATCACATAAAATGGAGTTTAAATGAGTAAGAATGAGCTTTCGAAAGTTAGGTGCTACAATAAAAAACACTACCTGGTATTTCCACCATTTTTTAGAGTAAATCCATCATTTTATAAAGTGATTCCATTATTTTGTAAATTGATTATGAATTTGTAGAGTGATTCTACCATTTACCTAAAAATCATATATAATAAAGAATAAATTAGAAGTGATATCACCATTTTATAGACAAATCCATCATTTTGTAGGGCAATTTTGCCAATATGCAAGTTGAACTCACCAATTACAAAAAATGAATCCTCTAATTCAAAAAGCATTCACATTGAGTCACAAGGGATGAAAAATGAAAAAACTGGAAGAAAATGAGGGAAATTAGACTCAAACTTGTTATAAATTCATAATTAGAGGTATTTTTGAAGTTTAAAAGGGGATTGTGGGGTGCTCATCACACTAGGCATGCCATATGTAAACACACAATTATGAGGGAGTTATTTTCTTATTAGTTATGAAATTAAAATCAAATGCATAAAAAACTAAAACTAAAACACATGTACTCATATTATGAAAGGACAAGGAAGAGCTAAATAAGCATAAAGAAGACAAACAATACAATTTACCTTCCATTTGGATCTATCTATCTTTCTAGCATACATGTTTGTTTAACATGGATATAGAGCTTGGAGTCTTCGTCAATGTTGTGTCATCATTCCTATGACATATCCCCTTATGCTATGCATGTTTTGATTAAGTACTGAAGGAATGGGTGAATTTTTTTTTTTAGATTTTGGTAGAGTAAGTTTTCAAAAAAAGCCTTGTTAAATTATGACCTTTAGGATTTTATAGAGCTTCACTAGACTAGTTGGACATGTATATAATGGAAAATGACCCCTCTATTTATATATATTCCAAATTATCTTTGACCATCAGATGATGATCAAGATGTTTGTTTGAGAATCAATCAATATTGAAGGGCTTATGTCATTAATATTTGGGGTTGAATTTTCATTTATTGAGCATGGGTTACATTTATGATGATATTTTCTAAAGTTTGACATTTGGCTCAATTTGAATCAACCATTTTAAACATGATATCACGAGGATGGGGATAAATTTGATTTAATGAACTTATATAATTTAAATTTTAAAAAAGCTATGAAATTTACCTTTAGAGGAATATTAGGTTAATTAACAAAGGTCATTTGTAATTTAAAATTTAAAAAGATATGATTTTAAAATTTTTGAAAGTTGATTAACTGTTAAAACTAATTAGTCTAGAACATCACTTAAAAAGTAGTAATTTGACTCGGGATGAATTAGATGAAGCTACTAATTTGATATGGTGTAATATCATGATTAAGGATGAGTCATCATGATTCAAAATATGATCGACCTTTAGATTGGCAATTTTGGGTGATCATAAGATTTAGGTCTAATTCACACATTAGTGCAAGAAATCAATTTTGATTATCATTTCAAATGAAAGTGATGAAAATATAGTGTCTCCAACTATGTCTCTAATGTATGGCTATATTCTCATATTATGGATTCATTTATTGATGAGCATTACTTTTTATTTTTGAGTTACAGTTTGTTACATACTTGCATTATTTTTGCACCATTTTAATCTCATTTGGGAGTAAAAAATGAAAGTTGATTATATGCTTGAATCAGTGGATAAATTGGTATATTATATTTATTGTAATTAGATGAATTTCAACTATTAATGGAAAATATATAATGGTGTGTAAAATTTGATATTATGTTGTTATTTAATTCAGTGGTTATATAATCATTCTTGATTAATTACAAAATATTGTTTAATTTTCATTAATTGAACCTAGTGTAGTTATAACATATCCCTTCAATGATATTTGACCAAAAACCATGTTGTACAAAGAGAAAATATATTATGTGTTCTACAAAATATAGGGCCATTCCACAAATCGATGCATGAAGCTAAATAAATACATTTAAGATTTGATTAATAATGGGGATATTGAACTTAAATATGGTGCATATCCTTCTAATAACCATCAATTATGGGTATTCAAATATCCCTTTCCCAAGCATGATTAAACTCCTTGATATTAAAATCAATGTCAAAACACCTAATCTAATCATGCCAATTTTCACAAAGCCTCACATTCTTATGATTCTATCATTGGTCACATCAAACACTTAGACCATCATGTTTCCATCATTAAGGTTAATTCCTTATATTTAAATGTCATAACTAGGTGTAAGAAAATTAGCATCCAAAGGCCTCTTTTTCCAATATTTGAAGGAAAATAAAACCTCATTAAACAACTTGAGAAGACTCTCACCTAGATATCTATCATGGAGCTTCTTGAAACATTCATTGTTTATAAAGACATCTTGTACCAAACTCTTCAAGATTCAAAAGTCCCAAAAAATATCAACCCATCCCAATTTTATAGAATCATTAGACACTTATCCTTGAGTCTCCAACTTACCTTTGACTAAATTGGCATACCTCCTATTGATCCATCACATAACCTTCCCATATACATCAAATCCTTCATCTCCAAGCACAAGGTAAGGAGGGTACTTGTAGATAATGGATCATATTTGAATATTTTCATGCTAAAATTAGTCAAACATCTAGGTTACTTTGAAGCAACATTGGACTATAACACCATCACTATCAAGGCATATGATAACACTAAGTGGGAATCAGCTGGCACCATACATCTCCCTACCATGATGGGGCTTGTCATGCACCAAAAATTGATCCATGTTATCTATATTTAACTCCAATATAACATCCTCCTTAGTCATCCATGTATTCACACCATGTAAACCATCTCATCCACCTTCCATCAATGCATCAAGTTTATAAATTCAAGCATGGAAGTAATCATCTTTGGTGATCCATAACCATTCTAATATTAAAAAATGTTAGAGGGGTGATACCTAAAATTTAATCATTATCCCATCAAAGAATATGCCTCTAAAATAAACATATTATTTAACCATAAATACCAAATCCTCCATCCTACATCTATCATGACGATCTCCCATCCACATCCAATAATCCACCTCATGTATCTTGATTTAGGATCCTTGAGAAAGTATAAGTAGAATATTAAATATGAAACACTTTCCATTTAGCCAACCTAACATTTTCTCTTATAAGTCATGGTAGGCCCACATTGAATAAGAAGACACAAGTATCATATTAGTTTGGTATAACTTCATTCATCAAAACCAATCTTCTTGTAGTTGATAAAATCAAAGACTCCAATGAGTCCTAGCATTACAATGATGGATTAGCATCATGTTTTCAAAGAAAGGAGTACCATATAAAAAACCACAAGAGTGAAATAATGAATTATATAGTTAGGGACTTGGCCCTTATGAATAGGGAATTATAGACCCTATATAGGTGTGCATAAATTGGGAATATCATGGCATTAGATAGAATCCACCTAGTGATGATCGACTTGACTATGTTAGTTAAAATTCCATAATTTATAAGTAAACTTCATCTGACACTGAAATAGATTATTTTCATAGTCTCTACGAGGATCTTATTTACACTAACATTTTTAATGACACCTCCATCCTTACCATTCACCTAAACATTGAATACCTTGAACTCATTGATTAGGACCAACAAGATTATGTGCCATTGGATCTCTTTCAAATGATGAATCTATCACATAATTCATGGGAATTTGTGATGACATATCACCAAGGGATCAAAATTAGGGATTCAAATTAACCTTGATTTAATAGCCTAATTTGGGGAGTAGGAATAATTCCTTAGTCTTAATAAATCAAATAATTAGAAAAAGAAACAAAAAGGTAAAAAATCAATGCCCCTTAGTGAAAACCTCTCTACGACACTATTGGACCAAAAAAATAAAAATAAAGACATGTCTATTGGTGAAAAAAAATTTGAGGTGCCAATGGATGAGGAAATTAGCCTTCCCCCTATGCTGACACAATAAGAGGATGGATCTACATTACTTATTAAAGAGACCATTGATGTTAACATTGGTACAAAAGATAATCCTAGAATCATCAAATTAGGGGATCCTTTGAGTCCCAAGAAATAATAAATTATGATCACCCTTATGAAATAATTTATAGACATATTTGCTTCTTCATATGTTGATATGCTTGAGTTGGATCTATCACTTATGGTGCATCATCTCATTGTGCATGCAAAAGATAAATTTTTTAAATAGAAATTACCGAAAATGCATCCTAATGTTCTCTTCTTTTGAAATAATAACTTAAAAATCTCTTGGATGTTGGGTTCATCTAACCAATTTATTACTCAAAGTGGATATCCAAAATTATGCATGTTGTTAAGAAACCAAATGGGATCAAAGTTTACAAATATTTTAGGGACATCATCAAAGCCTAAAAAAACATGACTTTTCTTTACCTAATATTTACATGATTGTCAACTCAAAAATAGGTCATGAAATGCTATCTCTAATGGATGGTTTCTATGGCTATGATCAAATTAGAATCACTCCTAAGGATTAGTAAAAAATAATGATCACCACATCTTGGGAAACCTTTTGCTACCAAGTCATGCCTTTAGGCTTGAAAAATGCAAGTGCAACTTATCAAAGAGCCATGATGGCTATCTTCCATGACATGATGTATGAAATAGTTGAAGACTATGCAGATGGCATATTGGGTAAATAAAAAACTAGAGCATAACATCCAACTGTATTACACAATATATTTGAAAGATTAAGGGAATACAAGGTGTACCTCAATCCTAAAAATGCATCTTTGGTGTTACATCATGAAAATTGTTGAGATTCATCATCTCTAGAAGAGGTATCTAATTTGACCAAAAAGATTCAAATCCATCACAAAGATGCCCCATCCTCATAATCTTAAGTAAATACATAGTCTATAGGGCAAAATTCAAAAAATCAAAAAAATTATCACATAGTTGCTAGACAAATGTCATTCATTCACCCACTACTAAAAAATAACATTAAATTTCATTGAAACAATGAATGTCATTAGGATTTTGAACAACTCAATCAAAATTTCTCTAATCCACTAGTGTTAGTTCCACCTAATCTAAAAAAAACACTTCTACTTTATAGTTAAACAACACAATTCATCTTGGGAGCCCTCTTGGCCCAACAAGATGACAATGGGATACAAATATATGTCTATTATCTAATCATAATTGTTGTACCATATGAATTTAATTACACCTCCATTAATAAATCATTCTTAATTGTCATATTCACTTCACAATAGTTGTGGCACTACATGCTCAATCACAAAATTAAACTTATTGCCAAAATTGATCCTTTCAAATATTTCCTATCAAAATAAACTCTTACAGGCTAAATGTTGAAGTGGGTCATGTTTCTCAGTGAATTTGAAATTGAATATGCAAATTAAAATCTTATCAAAGGTAAATTCCTCATTGATCAGTTGGTAGAAGCACCATTATCAAATAAGCAACCTTGACCATTGGATTCCTAAATGAATCAATATTATTTCTCAATGAATCACTAAAATGGAATATTTACTTTTATGGATCTTTCACCACCTATGGCTTAGGGGTAGGAATTATGTTCCTTATACCACAAGGGGATTTCATCCCCAAATCTTTCAAAATTAGCTTTCCATACACCAATAACATTTTAAAATATGAAGCACCCATTACAAGTCTCAAATTGGTTATCCAATATACAAATCAACATTTGTTTATCTTTAAAACTCCTAATTGATTATAAAGTAGGTTAATAATGAATATCAGACCAAATATGACAAGGTCATCCCTTAAAAGAACATGGTTGACTACCTAAATTAGTAATTTATGCACATTCAGTTTGAACAGGCCCTTGCCCCATTAATAAATTTGTATATGCGATGGACACCATGGGATCTCTCCTCAAGATGTCAACAAATACCCCAAAATGTCAAATTATGGTTGAATAGCTCATGATCCCATCATATGATATCTCAGAATCTAAAATGGTATGTGAGATTGTTAATACCAATTCTCCTTGGTATCATGACATCTATGTTTACCTTCATGACAACATCCTCCCTCCATATATTTCACATAATCAACACAAACCCTTCATCCAACATGATTATTGTTTAAACCTCCTTAGTAGCAGTCTTTATTGTAGGGGCTATGTTGGAACCCTATTGAGGTATTTAAATTTAGAAGAAGTTAATTGAGTGATCAAGGAATTCCATGATAGAATCTATAAAGAACATATAAGTGGCATGGTCCTAACTAATAAATTGATCAGAATAGGATAATACTAACCTAATATGGAATCAGATGCATGTCACTATGTCAAAAAGTGTAAATCCTATCAAAATCATGGTGACCTAATCTATGCACCACCACAAGAATTAAAACTAACCACAACCATGTGGCCTTACTATACTTAGGGGCTCGATCTCATTGGGAAAATAAACTCCTCTTCATCTGATGGCTATAATCACATCACTACCACCACCAAATAATTTACTAAATGGTTAGAGGACATCCCCCTCACCTATGTAATAGGTAAACATATATCCAAGTTCATCCTTAACCACCTCATTTTCTATTATGGAGTCCATTTCACCATCATCAACAATAATGGTAAGTATTTCAAGAATAGGTAATTCAAATCCATATGTATCCAATTCCACATCCAACATAGATGGTTCATTCCCTATTATCCACAAGGTAATGGCTAGGATAAATCCTAAAAATACCCTCACTAAAATCCTCAAGAATATTGTCAATGACATCAGTTAGGATTGGTATCTTCATCTTTACCTTTCTTTATGGTCTTACCATACCAGCATCCACATGATCCACATGTTATTCCCTAATATTTGGATCCAAAACCATTTTACCAATTGAGATTGAGCTACCCTCTTTGTGAATCTAATAAAAAAATATAATTGATGATGAATAATAAAAATTTTCACAACTTCATGAGCTAGAACTTCTTGATGAGAAAAGAATCAATGTGTTGGACCATCTAAAATCATATTATAATAGGCTAAATCAGAACTAAAATAGGTACATCAAATATAGGGAGTTTTAAATTAGAAAACTTTTTCAAAATAAAATTCAAAAAAACACCAATTAGGATTGAGAAAATAAGGGTAAGTTTGAGCCTAATTATCTAGGTCACTATATCATTATCATTTTATTTGGTCAAGAAACATACAAGTTGGCTACAAAATATGGGTAAGAACTTGATGACCCCATTAACATTATGTATCTTAATAATTTTAACACATAAAGGTTCATTTTTTGTCTACAAGTACCCTACACTTAAGGGCATATCCACTCTACCCATCATGCCCATCATTCTTCTCATATTTGACCTTTATAATGATGTGGAGGATATATTGAAAACATGTTTTGACAATATCATGGTGTGTTAGATCTTCTAAAACATTAAGTTAAAATATCACATGGGTACTAAAACACATAATTCTTCTATGACATAGTCCTTGGAGAGATCATCTTGAATCATTCCCTCATTCTATCCATTACCACATATTTTCCCGATGCTAGAATAGGTTTTCCCTTTTCTCGTTGCCTCATTAAAATCCAGAAATATTATAAGATCTAGAAAACTAAAAAAATAGGAAACCCAAAAATATATTTTATCTTGTCCCTAGTCATATCAAAATCCTCAATCTATTTTAAGTAAGTTATTGTAAGCTTTATCAAGTTATATCATTCCCAATCTACCCCTTGTGCATATATCATTGCTTGGGGAAAAAAAAGTTATCAATATCATCATTCGTACAACATCAATATTTTGACTCGAAATAAGACAAAACATCTTGTTTATTTTTTTTTAGCATTTTTTGGTTTGTTGCTTATTTGTGTTTTTCTTATTTGTTATGTCTTTGTTAGTCTTACAACATATTGAAACAATGTCATCATGGTTTTCCATATCATTGTGCATCTTTCCATATAATAAATAAAAAATAAGGTTGATCAAATATCTGGAATCTCATGCAATATTAATGTCATGTGCCTTTCATCATCACCATTCATATATCCCATTCCTTAATCAAGCATTCATATATAACTATCCATAAACATCAATGACTAATTATGTATCATAAACATAAATTTAGGAGCATTAAACACATCACAATGACCTCAGATAATCAGTATACAATAAAATTTAATCAATCACATTTAATATATTGCATCACATCCATAACATCAAATGAAACATATACATATGCCAAATACAATCACATCATAATAAATGCATGAGAGTGATTAGAAATATCAAAAATAAAATCATTATATATCCAAATGTATATTATATACAATGTCCTTGTCCATCATAATAAATACCCATATCCATGTAACATCCATCTATCATCAAATACACAAAATCTTGTATATCATCTCTTATTGTGGCCCTTTGTGGGCAAACTCTTATGTGGTGGACTCCTCCTTGGAGGGCTCCCATTGACCATGTTGATGGTGCCTCTCATGCTAAGGATTCCCTCATCCATAAACTAAAATGCACCATGTATAATGGTGCTCTCTAATATGTTAGTATGCCCCCGTTGTATGATTGTTGATAGTAGGTCATCTCTCACATCATGCTCATCATGTCTAATAGGGCCTTCGTAAGGCCTTGGGAGGTAAAAATCAAGTGAGTTATATCTTTCTCACTCTAAATTCTCTATGTATCTCTAGTTATCCATGTCACCTTTGTGGTCAATCGAGTCACCTCCATTGACAGTCATGAAACCTCTATATCATGTATCACCGTCTCTACCTGGTACCTAAATACACTACTCCTCAAGCATGTTATCTCCATCTGCCAAGTTGATATTTTTTAAAGGATACTTTGTATAAGCTCATCATCCTTTTCATAACATGGATAATAAGGCCCTACTCTATCTCCCCCCATCACTATGACTAGTAGTATGGAAATACTTACATTGATTTTGATGCCATCATCTACATCTAATCTTGTATGTACTTGTACTAGAGACCCTCCTATCTGTACCCTACACTAGAGAACCACCTCATTTTCCACCTCCATCTCTTTTTATTATAAAACATACAAGTGAATTTCCTAAATCACTACCTCCCTATCCACCCCCATCCCCATTTCCTCTAGGCTCCATACTCCTCTCCCTCCTAGCCCTTTACAGCCACCTCCTCCATGGTAGATCCCTTAGGATCCCCTAGTTCCACTCCTATGAGGAAATCATATTTGATCTAACATAGTCAATCTCACCTTTCTCATCTAATTCCCCCAAACATCATAACCATATTCTATACTTTCATCAGCCACATCCCTCATGTCATCCCAAGTTATAACTCATAGGGAAATCTAACTCACTATTGCCACTAATAGAGTAATCAAAAATGCATCATGTCTATAAGTCAATTCTAGCTTGGACAAGATAGAAAATACCTACACTTTTGATTGGGGATATACTTGTTAAGTAGGAGCATGACCAATGTGAGGATCTAATAGACCCAATTACGGGATCACTTATCACAACATATTATGCTAAGAAGGGTTATAAATCTTACAGTCTAACACAATCTCACAACAACACTAATGGAGTCGTAAGGTTTGTGAACTAGGAATTTGAATAAGAAGAGGAGATTAGTATCGTGTTAGTCAATGAAACCAAATCAAAAACACACTAAACTAACATATCTATGCCTAGTTACTAGGGTGAGCTTAGTAACCAAAAAAAATGACAAACACAACTAAAAAGTAAGGAAAATTAATAATTACTTCACCTTCCTTGGATGCTCCAAATGCCTTTGTAGTAGTGGCTTGCTCGGTTTTGTGTTCATGAAGTCCTTAGCAATGGAAGCTTGGCTACCTCCATCTCTCCTTGGCACCTTTGGCTTTGGCTTGGCTTGGCTTGAAATCAATTTGGCATGGTAAAAACAAGTTTGCATGAAGCTTTTGGAATCAATCCTGCATTATAACTTTGCACAAATTATACTTAAAAATGATGTTCATGGCCTCTCTATTTATAGATTTTCAAGAATGACCAAAATTAACCAATACCGTCCATCTTAAGATTGAGATGTGTGGTCATGGATTAATTTAATTATGTAATTAAAACCCATAATTATCCTCATCATGAATTTATAATAAGGGACATTAATGAGGCATGGGAGGTAATAAAGAGGCATGGGAGACCTATAATCTTGATATTTGTGGCATTTATGGCCCAGGGATGTCTTCTTAAGAAATGAGGTCACCTGATGATGTAGATATTCAATATTCATTTCTAAAAATAAGTTTTCAACAAGTTTCCATGTAATTATTAATTAGGCCTTGATTTTGATTAATTATCTCTTAAGCATGATTAAGCACTTTGTGCACAAATTACTCAAATTGATCAAAATGCCTTGTTATTGGTCCAAAATTTGATTGGATTAGAATTATAAGTCAATGTTAGATGCATTGGATCCATTATCCCATTTATAATGTTTCTAACACCAAATAACAAAGACATGCATCTTGTACAAAAAAATTGATAGAAAAGAGCAATCTAAAGCACTCAAGTGCAAAATTAGCATTTTGACTCAAAATGATTTGATCAAATTTAGCTAGCCCATAAATTTCATTACCCCATTTAATGATACCATACCCAAAATTGGCACTTTAATATATCAATTTCAACTCATTTAATGTGCTTTAGTATTTTTAGGCTAAATTGTGCACTTTGGTGGAAATTGGTCAAAAGCCTTATTAGAGGTTATCGATGGCCAGGTTTAGGTGTCTATAGTTTGCCCTTATTTAGGAAGGTGTTACAAGATATAAGCATAGTAAAATACTCTCAAAGAATTAAAATGTTATGTATGCCTACAATTACAATGATGATAAACTAACTGTATGATGGTTTGCCCCCTCGAGGTAATGGTTAGCATAAGTAGGTCGGCAAACAGTCCCTCGATAAAAAATGAAATGACGGTACCAAAGAAAGGAAAGATGATGGAGTGAAAACATAATTATTTTTAAAAATTAGTCAAAATCACTAAGAATGCAAGTGGGATGGTGTTCAATGGTTTGCCCAAAGGAAGTTATAAGCATTGCACCCCAATAGTGGCAACATGGTATGATAACACAATGATTTGCCCAAAGGCAGTTAAAATCATTGAGAAGATGGAGTTGCACCAGTTAGGATAGAAAAACAAGATAACAATGTACCCTTGTATGGGTATAAAAAGTAAAATGGAAAGAACACAATAATTTTCCCAAAAAAAGTTATAATCATTGAGAAATGTAGGTGGGATGGTGTACAATGATTTGCCCATAGGCAGTTATAATCATTGGACCTCGATTATGGAAACCATGAAAAACTTGGCCGGGGATGATGATAACTTAACATAGAGGGTAATGATGAATTATAACAACCTACTAGTAGGGAGATGTTTGTCTGAACTAATATAGGTTGAAATTATTTCATGGTTAATTACTCTATTTAAGATATGATTGGGATTAAATCTAGATGTCAGTGCTGAAGAGATGTTGATGCCACCATTTCTAAATAGACTTCTTGAAGCTGAGATTTGTTGTAGCACATGCCAACAGGCATCATGTCATAACATCATGAGGACTTGGCTGAAATATGTATAAGGACTGACTCCCATAATCCAATACTCAATAGAAAATAATACACCAATGATAAAAACAATGAAGACAATGTAAACATATGAATATGGATGGATTTGAGTATAAGTGTGGGCAAAGAATCACCCAATGAACACACATAAATTGAATCAAGGCAATAGTGCTAAAATCAAACAAACAAGTAGACAAATAAAATAAAATAAGTATAGACAAACAAACAAACAATGTAATAAAAACCATATGAACATTGCCCCTAGAAAATAGGTGATAACTTTAAAAATGAACAAAATAAGGGAATAGAATAAAAGGAAGGAGTGGTCTAGCTATCTCCATATGCACTAGGCAAGTGGGCCCTGCCTACATAGTTTTATGGATGTAATATCCAACAAAAACATTAGCCCAAATATAGTTCTCCTAGGGAATGGGAAGGATGTGATAACCAAGGAAAATAAATAGAATGGATGTGATAGAAGAAGAGGAATGGTCTTTCAAAATGGCAAGTGTGTGAGAGAAAAGGCCAAAAAAAATGGGGAAACTAAGTGACAAGTGGTTTGCTTACAAGTTAGTAAGGGTTCCCATAATCCTTAAAGCAAAGAAGTGGTCAAATGTTTTTGGAATTTTTTGAAGTATCTCAACTTGATCAAGAATGATGAGACACTAAATGGTTCAAGTTTGCAAAATGGTGAGAATGTTCAAACTTAGGTTTCTTACAAAATGGTGAGAACATGGCTTAAGTTGCTCATAAAATAGTGAGAGTGTGGCTTAGGTTGCTCACAAAATGGTGAGAGTGTGGCTTAGGTTACTCATAAAATGGTGAGAGTGTGGCTTAGATTGATCACAAAATGGTGAGAGCATAGCTTAGGTTGCTCATAAAATAGTGAGAGCATAGCTTAGGTTGCTCACAAAATGATGAGAGTGTGGAAAGGGGGCAACTGAGATAACCTCAACAAGTATCAAGTGATGCCTACACAGACCTAGATTAAGACCTCAAGTCACTATAGTTATTCCCTACAATGGAATAATTTGACTAGTGTTGCAGTCAATTCAAATAAAATAGGCACAAATGGTAAAAAGGCATAGTATGGAATAGGAAGTGTCAATTTGGTATGTCAAGGCTCAAGAAATAAATGTTTCCCCTAGTTTGTCCATAGGTGGTTATAACTAAGACAAAATGGCATAGATCAATGGTACTAATTTTCCCAAAGGTGTTTATAATTAGTAGCAAGACCAGTGATAATAAAAGAATAAAAAATGAAAGATGAAACTATCAAAACTTCTATCATACTACTCTAAAGTATGATCTCTATTTGAATTACTTGAAATAATTGATGAAAATGATCAGATTATTAGGTTCTAAAAATGTGTAATGAATGTAGAAAACTAAGGTCAAATGGGTTAGGCTTTAGAACACATCTGGTCGATATAACGAAATGGTAAAATGGATAAGGCTAAGAGGACATATAAAAATGATATTTGTATAAAGAATAATAGTGATAAAATGACACCACTAAAATTATCTTTACAGCTAATATACCTTAGCACTCAAACATAGTACCACTTGAGGTGAATAATATTCATTAGCTCAAAAAATTCATTTCCATCTGGTGTGGTAAACCTATATGCCCCTGATCCATAATCTATAGTAATGATGAAAGGCCCTATCTAGTTTGGTTTGAATTTACCTTTAAGCTTCTTCTCAATCATAGTATTCTTTAAAAACAAGATCACTAAGTTCAAATTTTATATATTTTACACATCAATTATAGTTGCCTTTGAGTCAGTTCTGATATGCCTAAAGATTATTGAACGTAACAGTGCATTTTTTATCAAGTAGGTCTAGCTCTTATAGGCGAGATACTTGATCATCATGATCATCTAGGACATGTTTGAAAGATATACATAGTGAAGGCAATTTAACCTCAATGGGAAGGATGGCTTTAATACCATAAACAAGTGAGTATGGAGTGGCTCTTGTAAGAGTATGATGATTGGTATGATATTCCCAAAGGGTGGGGAATATCTATAGGTTCCAATCATGACTGACATCATTGAAAATCTTTTTGAGAATATTGACAATGGTTTTGTTCGATGCTTCGACTTGGCCATTACCTTAAGGGTAATATACGATATAAAAATGTTGTGTGATGTTATATTTGATACATAGTTTGTCTACATCCTTGTTCTTGAACGATCCTCCATTATCAGATATAATTTCAAAGGGGATACCATAGTGGTAAATGAGATGGTTGAAGATAAATTTGTAAATTTGCTTTCTATTCATGTAAGTGAGGGGTATAACTTCAACCCACTTAGTGAAATACTCAATGGTGGTAAGGATATGTTTATGGCCATTAGATGAAGTGGGGTTGATCTTCCCAATGAGGTCAACTCCCCATGTAGAAAATGGCCATGGTGTTAACATTAATTTCAAAGTTTGTGTTGGGGCATGAATCAAATTAACATGTTGTTGACATTTGTCACACTTCTTTATATATGTATCTATATCTGCATCTATCGTGTGCCAATAATAATCCATACATAAGATATTTTTGGATAGGACTACCTCGCTAGAATGATCTCTACATACTCCTTCATTAAATTCTCTTAATGCTAGTGTAGACTCTACCAAAGTTAAATAATGAAGTAGATTTCCATCAAAACTATGATGGTAAAGGGTGGATCCAAGTAGAGTATAATGAGTGGAATGATGAATAAAGGCTTTTTTTTGTTTTTTAGATAGGTTAGGTGGTAGAACTTGGTCATGAAGGTAGTTTTAAAGGTCTGAGTACTAGATAGAATTAGGACCAATAATATCACAAATCATTACAACAGTTGAAGGTTCATGAGCTAGTGTGAACAAATTATCAATAAGAAACTAATATTCTCTAGCTTTATGTGTTTGTCAAATCAAAGAGTTGATAGTAGCCATAGCATCTATAGTTTTATTACTAGCCTTTGGTATATGTTCAAATTGGATATTTGTAATTTATTGTTTTAAGGTATCGACCATAGCCTTATATGGAACCAACTTATCATCTTTGGTCTAAAAATGGTCTATGACCTGATTGATGATTAATTGAGAATTACCATAAACCTTTAGATGAGATATATTCCATTATACTACCTATCAAAGTCCTATGATAAGTGATTCGTACTCATCCTTATTATTTGTACGAGGAAAGTTGATTCTGAATTATTTAGGGATTAGATACCCTTGTGGTGTAATAAATAAGAGGTTTGCCCCTGATCCCTGTGTAGTAAATGAACCATCAAAATATAGCTTCCAGTGCTACTCCTCAAGAGGTGTGTCAATGACGGTCATTATGGATTCATCAGGAAAATAAAATGTGAGTGGCTTTATGTATACAAGAGGTGCTTCAACAAGTTGATTTGCAAGAACTTGTCCCTTGATTGCCTTCTAATTGACATACTCTATGTCAAACTCAATAAGAAACATGATCCATTTGGCCATTCTACCTTATAAATCTATTTTAGATAGTAGACACTTGATCAGATCTACTTTTGAAATGACCATGGACTTATTATTCAACATGTAATGGTATAGTTTTTGAGCTACAAAGACCATGGCTAGACAATATTTTTCAATAGGTGCATAGTTATGTTCATATGTGACCAAGGTATGGCTTAGGTATTATACGACATGATTTTTTCCATTGACATCATGTTGAGCCAAGAGTGACCCCAGAGCATTGTCGGTAGTGGATAAGTATAACAAGAATGTCTTTCCCAACATAAGAGGTAATAAAATAGGTGGATTAGCTAAATAGTCCTTGAGTTGTTGAAAAGTTGTTTAGCAGTGATCATCCTAGTGAAATTCAACTCCCTTCTTTAGAAGATGTGTAAATGAATGAAACTTGTCTGCTAACTGAGAGATGAAGCATCAAATTGATTGGATCTTACCCTGTAAACTATGAAGTTGCTTTAAATTAGTTAGTGGTGGCATCTCGATTATAGCATGAACTTTAGCTGAATTGAGGTTACTCCAAGCACATATTTCTTTGGATTGAGTCTGACTTTATACTCTTGTAATTTTTTAAATATCCTACATAGCACTACTTGATGGTCAGCCCTGGTTTTGGATTTTCCTAATATGTCATCGACATAGTCTTTAACAATATCATGCATCATATCATGGAATATGACAATCGTGGCTCTTTGGTATGTAGTTCCAACATTCTTAAGACCAAATTTCATTACCTGATAACAAAATGTTCCCCATAGAATGGTGAATGCTATTTTATGTTGGTCTTTTGGTACTATTCTGATCTAATTATATCTTGAAAATCCATCCATGAGTGAAATCATTTCATAACCTACCATGGAGTTGACAATCATGTCAATATTAGGCAATGAAAATTCATCCTTAGGACAAGATTTGTTTATGTCTTGAAAATCATTACAGATTTTGATTCCTTCAAGATTTTTGCTAACAAGTACAACATTAGATATCCATTCTGAGTAGTCAATGAACCAGATACATCTTGCTTCTAAGAGTTTTTCCAAATCTTTCTTTACCAATATAGTAATGCAAGGATGCATCTTATGTATCTTTTGTTTCATCAATTTGGCATCAAGATTGACCATAAGGTGGTGAAAAACCAAGGCGGGTCCAAACTTGGCATGTCAAAATAAGCCCATATAAAGAGATCGACAAATTTTCTCAATAGAGCTATAAAGACTTCACATTCCTCCTCAATGAGGGATGCACCTAATTTTATCCATTTTGGGTCTGATGGAGTCTTGATGTTTACCTCTATTGTATCTTTGACTATAAGGGTTGAACCATCTTATAGGATAATAGGCAAAGACTTGAACTATTGGACTATATCAAGGTCTTTTCTTAGGACTTACTCTTCAACATCTCTTAGGCATGATGAATCTAAGTCCCCTAATAGGAGATCTAGCCATGTGATAAAAATAGTTAGAAATTCTTAAAGAATTCAATCAAATACTTGTTTTTATGTAAAAATAAATTTAGATCCATAGGCAAGTTCATCATTGGTGGTCTCCTGGTATAAATTTGAAAAATAATGAACATCCCAATCTAATGGTGCCTAAAATAATTTTTTACCACTAGACTAGACTTATATTTACTTTTTCCCTGGTCAAAAAGTGCCTGAAAGAGGTTTTAAATTTAGGATCTCAATGTTTTACTTATTTGTTTTTGGCTAAGGGTGTTCACCCATTCTCCAAAATAGGCTTCAGGATCCAATGTGATTGAGAATCATGATTTGTGATCTCCCAATAGAACATTGTCTCTAAGGCCTAAAAAGTCATAGAATGCCTCATCATTCTGAAACTCATCAATCAATAAATTGGATTATTGTTAGTCACAATATATCAGTTGGGGATAGTATAATAGTAATGGGCTATGATCAATGACTAAAGTAAGGGTAAAATTAGCATTGGTATCGAATAGGTTAAATTAGCTAGGTCATCAAAGGTGAGGTTGTGATCAAACTCTACTTCATTTTCAGCATCATCCTCACTAGGCATTGTTATGAAATTTGAATAAGATATGTGGGGACACCCCTAGGTGGTTTAAATCCAAGTTCATAAGGTCTTTCATACTTATTCATGGAAATTGGCTTGATAGTTCCTTGTTGATTTAGTTCAAGGCCTCTTCCTTCATAATTGTGATGCTTCATGATCCTATTAGGAATAGGATATTTTTTACTTTTATAAAAATTAGCTTGGTCATCATTATATAACCATGATTCATCCCCTTCAAGAGGGTTAAGTTTTAGGCCAAATGTTGGTACAAATGTGACAAGTCCCTTATCTTTATTCTTTCATTGCCAATGCATATGTAGGGTGATTTTAGGTCACCCAAAGGTTTTTGGATTCTGATAAAGATTGAAAATATGAAATGTATCATGGGTCACATACTTTCCTAGTCTATTATCTAAAATGGTGAAATGATTAGAATCTTCAAGAGGTATCATGTGGGAAAGGGAATCCAAGGTATTAGGATCTATGCAATTATCTGGTGAAGGATCAATAAGTATACACTTTCCTTTATCCTGCTTGGAACTTGGATTCATGCCATATTGATAATTGTAGCTTTGAAATTTAGCCTCAAGATGTTTGTAGTGTTCATATGGGTGTAAATCTCCTAGAATATTCACTTCCATCCCTGAGTGGGAAAACTTGATACATTGGTGCATCATTGATAGGACTGCATGAATCTCATGTAACCAAGGCCTAACTTGAAGTATATTGTATGATAACACAAGATAAATCACATGGTAAAGTGAATCATGGATCAAAGTCTCAATGATAACTGGAAAACTAATAGTGCCTTGTGATTCTCTTTCCTGATTATCATAGACTTTGATGGTTATCATTTATGGTTGAAGATATACCATTATGTACCCAAGAAGCTTGATGAGCTTTAGAGACACTATGTTGAGGCCTGATCCATTGTATATAAGGACACATTTCAATTTATGCTACTTTATATAAACTTATATATACAATGGGTTATTATGGAGTGGGCTAAGGGAAGACATATTGCTTTGGTTGAATGTGACTTGTTGGGCTAGAGATAGGTGTCCAACCAAATCTTGAAATTTATCAGGGGATATGTCACTAGCAAAAGTGGATTGGGTTAAAAACTCATTCAAGATATTCTTGTGGATTGATGATGTTCACAACAAATCTAAAATAAAAATTTGTGTTGGTGTCTTATGCAATTGTTGCACAATATCAAACTTATTATCTTGGTCAATATTGAATGGTTTATTCTGAGGTTGAATAGTTAGTTGGATAATAGGTTAAGTGGTAGATATTTGTGGGCTTGGAATAGTAATATTTGACCTCCAAGTTGTGATTGAATAATCAGAATTATATATTAGACCATGCTTGCTAACAAATATTGGGAATGGTGTGGGACCAAATAGGATGAGTCTCAGTTGCTAGTGAATTTGTCTGTGGTCATGTGGCAAGGGTGAGTTATCAGTATATGGTCCAAAAGTGGGAGTTATGATTTATTGGTTTTCTTGTGTGAAATCCCAATTCAAAGAAGGATTATCCATGTAATTTGGTTGGGTGGTAATGTTTAGCAATGGGCTATACTGAGTAGTGCTTGGTCTAGGATTAATGGAGATGGTATTAATGTTTCCCCCTATAATATGACCTACAACCCTATTATATTCATGTGCATCTACATGGTAGGTTTTTTGGTTGTTAACATTCTAAGCTTGGTTTTGTCCATTTTTCTATCATTGTGGGTTTTGATATTGATTTTTCTAATTTTACTAGTTTTATTAGTTTGGCCTCTGATTTTGATACTGTTGATTTTGTTATTACACTGGCTAGTGTTGTTGTTGATTATTATGTCGAGGAAATGAGTTTTGATAAATCCCAAAAGTTTGATTGGAAGTGGAAGCACCATTATCCAATGTTATCTCCCCATTCTCCCACATATTCTTAATTAAATGCTTGATTTGAACACATATTCATAGATTATGCCCATTAACCTAATGGTATTCATAGAATTCATTTTCATGGTACCAATTAGGATATAGAATGCCTTATGGATTGTGCTTTGGTATAGGCCAACTAATCACATTAGCGGTGGCAAGTTTGTGAAATACATATTCAATAGGCTCTCCTAGGTCACTAATGATATGATGCATATGCATAGTTCTCCTTAGAGGAGGGGTTTGAAATGGTAAAGGCTACTATATTTATTGCATAGGTCTTGGTTGTTGTGCTTATGATACTAGTTGGAGAGGTTGTTGAGTAAGAGTAAGCTAAAAAGGTGGTGCAGATGATGTTTGCACCATTTGGACATGATGTGATTTGGTTACTCCATTTCTCACAACATTCCTATTGCAGTTGAATTACTTTGATCTTTCTTGGTTATTGGCATGTGCCAGTTGTGATTCTTACATTTAAATGGGATGTTGATTTTGGCCATTTCCCTGATAGGTACCTTGATTTTGATTAGTGGAATTAATCTTGATGACTCCTTTATTAATGAGCACTCGCTCAATACATAAACCTTTATCAATGATCTCCTTGAAATTATGTGCACATTGTAGTTTTAGATGATAAGCTATCTCACTATGCAAATTTTTAGTAAACATAGAAGCTAATTATTTATCTAGTAAACTATGGGTGAAATGGCTTGCAAGGGCTCTCTATCATTGTAGATAACTTGTAAAACTCTCACTAGCTTTTTGCTTTGCTTGTGTTAAGTAACCAATGAAATCTCATTTTTGATATTATAGGAAAAGTGTTGCATAAACTTATTAGAAAGATCATCAAAATATGTTATTGAATTCTTGGGAAACTTTAAAAAACACTCCAAGGATTATATAGCCAATCTTCTTGGAAACAACAACAAAAAGTATATATCATTATCTACCACCAGTTGACATGTGATAAAGAACTCAATTAAATGAGCCTTAGGCTCACCTTTCCCTTTGTATTTATCAAATTTAAATGGTTCATATCCTAGAGAAAATGGTGTCTATAAGTACTCCATATTGAATGGATAAGAACACAAGTCATCTAACTTAAAAATTTTAGTCTATTACCCAGCCTGAATGGCAACAATTACATCCTTCATTTGTTGCAATTCTTGGGATAGGAAACTGGAAGGAACATTAGTTTGAGGGAGAATATTGGTTTGGGTAGATGGTTGGGAGGTCAAAATTAGGACACTTTTACCAAGGTATGATGGAGATATATATTAGGGTATATTGGTTTGGTTGGGAAATGGACCAAGAATATGCATACATGAATTAGGATGTACTTGGAATTTCACATTTGGTTGTGTGATATTTTAGTTTGGGTTGGCTATGAAGGTTTGACTTGGAGGATTTTGTGGTTGGGATGGAGGGATATAACTATAATATGCCTTCTATGGTTGAAAATGGACATGCTACTAATTAATCAAACCTTGCTAATGAGTGGGAACTTATGGACCAAGACCCTGTCTCTAAACTTGTGGCACATTTTGAACCAAGGGTTGTCTAGTAGGTACTTGAGAAACATACGGGGGGGGAGGGGGGGGGGGGGCGGTGGTTGGGCTCCTTCTTGCATTAATCCCTATGAGGAAGTGAAATCAAGTTGATGATTCTATATCTAATGCTGACTAATATTTACATGTTGTTGACTAGTTATTGTTTGGTTTTGTATTGGTATACTAGTCTGCGATTGAAGAGGTATGTTTGTAATTACTTGGTGAGGTGGAACATTAATTTCCCCTTATCAAGGTGGAAATACATTCAGCCTTAGCTACATTGGTACACTATATTATGTTTGATGTTTTGGAATATTACTCATCACTTATTGAGTAGGATTTGTTACATTCTATTATTGAGGTGTGATATTAGTTGTTAGTTGACTATCTAATTTCATAAGTTACACACTTGAGGAAGCAACGAGTTGAGGTTGGGAAATAGGTGGTGATGGTTGAGGTATAGAGGCTCCTATTCTTTGGTATGACGATCCACTCATGGTATTAACTATGGGCCCATGTTGTTGACTATTGTTTGTGTGTTAGTACCATTTTGATTGGGATTAGACATTATTTGCACATTTTCCACTATATTTGGCTCATTATTCTATGTAGAAGTAAAATATACTTCTTCAATAATGGGTATATGCATCAAGTTGTCTATCAAAGTGTTTTTTATGAATGGGTCTGAACTCTAATTCTTTTAACCAGTTGATTCTCTCAAAACTCATGTTGAAGGAATTAAGTAAATAAGAGGTTTACTCACCATGTTCATCTGATTAAAAGTGCATGTTAGATTCAGGTAGGTTTGATATGTTTTCTATATTTGATTAAAGTTGTCTTCCATGATGTAGGCATATTAGGGTCCTGATATGTTATTTGGACTAGAGCCAAAGGATTTCTAAAATAAGCCTATTGATCATAAATGATACTATGGGGCATTCTTACTAGGTTTGGTAAATTCTCATGAGGGAAGTCTATTAGAAACTTGGCCCCTACCTCTATGTATCTAACCAAAATCTCATCTTTTTTATCTAAAAAATGTCGCTCAAACAAAAATAGATCATACGTGGAAATTGTATTAGTAGAATATGACTATTGAAGAACTAGCTCATCTACTATGGGTATTGTAGCTAGGTATTGTGTAGTTAGTTCTTGGTCTTGTTTTGAATAAAGTGGTGTGTTAACCAAATAGTTATCCAAGGGATCTTGTCTTTGTGCCCCTAATTGAGTATTATAAGAGGGATAAGAATCCATCTCATAAGGAATATTAGCTGCGTAGTGGTCTTGCACCATTTCTTCCTGTGCAACCACATTACTATTCCCTAGATTGTACATGAGTCTACTATTAGTGTAGGAATACATATTGGGGTCCATATTCAATTCCTTTGAAATAAAAAGGTCAAATAATTATACAAAATCTAAAAATGACAATGTCTAAAATAGATAGTGTTTAAACTTGGTCTAGATTCATCAAAAGGATCAAAATGTTTATGCAAAAATTTACTGAAGAAATAAGCTAGCATTAATTATCCAATGTCTCATTTTAACACAAAAAAGATCAATTAAATAGGCCAAAAATCAAAATTCCAAATTCTAAGGTCAAAGTGTTTCAAATTAGTCTAATCGAAGAAATTAAAAGTTGTTAGGTCTTTTGGCCAAACACAGCATCAAAAGCTAGGCTCAAATAAGGCATGTGCTAGAACTCTTGGCCAAACAACATCAAAAGCTAGACTTTGAAATAAATGAAAGTTTTAATCTAACGGATTTGAAACACTTCTAAAAAACACTAGGCATTTGATTCTTGGACATGAAATCGATCAACTAGGTATAAGGTATGAAATAAAAGGCACTTTAGAGATAGTTTATTTTCTCACAAATAATGGTATAAAACTTGGTTCTTTTGACAAATAAGCTACACAAAAGTGAATGGTATAACTATGTTAGACAAAGGATCAAAAAAATATACTCGAATTGGTCTAAAAATGTAGGAACAAATTTTAACTCTATGCAAGAGGGTCTATGAAACAATATTTGAAATTTTTTGGGCAACATAATGATGCTACACTACCCAAAAGGTGTGGCTAAATATTTGTTTCAAAAACTCTCTAATATATAGATAGTTTCCCACAAATTTAACAGCATAACACTACCTTTCTTGACTAAAATTTTTCTGGTGCATAGACTCAAATTGCAAGTGTTTATCACAAAATGGCTTAAGTTTATCAAGTAGTGATAATGATCTTGAGTCTAAAATGACCTCCAACCCAAATTGCAAATTAAACCTAAGTTCCCTCAAGTTTAGTGAAAATGGTGAACCCACTTAACACATCAACCCTATGAAATTATGAAGGTGCAATTTTGAATTTAGACTATAAATGAAAGACATAAACAAACTTTGTCAAAGGTCTAGACTCAATTGGGCAATGTAACTATGCCAAAGTGGATGATATGACTCCCAAGTTTTGATGGGCTTTGAATCAGGGCAAATTCAATGACTTCACATGAGAAGAATAATGCCTCTTTGTTCAAATAAAAATGAGGACCATGTGTTTTGGTTTGTATCATTTGTTTACACCAAGTATTGACTCCAAACAAGACTTTAATCTAAGATAAAACTAACTAATTAATCACTCTTAGACTCTAAATTTACAAAGTTTCTTGGTATTGTTGGAATCTATCAATATACATCATTTGAGAGGATTTTAAGTGTTCATACAAAAGTAAATGTGTATTATATAGTAAGGTTTTTACACCCCCCTTCTCTCAAATGATAGTACTATGACATAAACCTTGAGGTGCACCTTGCACCAACAATACTTCTGTGGCAAGTGGGGTTTTGTCTAAGATCTACAAGTTTTAAACATTATAGGGGAATCAATTACACAATTAATTTCACACAAAATAATGCAAAATAAAAGGATGGATTTTGGGTCCATATCACTTGACTTGTTGAAAAAAGGTCCAGTCCGTTTTTCAACCACTACCTCCTATTGTTCGCTCAGTGTAGTGCGATGTCCAAAGTGCCACTATGTCCCATGTTCAACTCCAATTAGGAGCCAAATAAAGTCAATGTCAGGAGGTGAAACCTAGGTCGATGCTTCTCTAAAGAACTCATGGGAGGTGCTAAAGTCCCCCTTGTAAGCTATTTTTTTATAAAAATAAAGAAAGCATGAAATAGAAAGACTTTAGGGTCATTTTCAAGGTCACCCAAACTTTAAAAAGTTTTTGAGGAGTTCTTTAGATGACTTTCTTTCTAAACTTGAACTAGGATATTTGAAATACAAATGGAAATTTTGATTCCAAGGGTTCCCTAAAGGGGAAAAATGGAATAGCATACATGTATCACCCCTCTTTTTTATAAACAAAAATATAATTTAAACAGCGAAGTGAATACAAAAAGCTTGGAAAGGTGAGTTCATTTTTAAGCCCAAATTCAAAAAATGAGGTGGTTTTCATTTGACCCCTTGGTATTAGTTGTAAATTTGAAAAATAATGCTAAAAAAAACTTATTTAAGCACCTTAAATTTTACTTTAAGCACCAAAATAATGTTCCTAATTCATTTTAAAATCATGCCAAAGATGGTCTAAAACATGTTTTAACAAATTTGAAGTCTGTCAGTTACTTGTCTACCCTTAAGGCATCACCCCAAAAGTAAATATGTTAGGTTAGAAAATTTTAGCATAAATATAAAGAAAATATTTTTAAAAAATAATATTAAATATATGAACACCTGCAAACAACAAATTATAAGGCTAAAAAAAAATATAACACAACACATAAAATTCTGCACATAAAATATAAAAACCTATAGTTAGTATTTTTAACATAAATCTTAAAATATAAGTCATTTTGATACTAAATTTTTAGAGGTTGTCAATAACTCCAGGACTCATGTCTATAAAAAATTTAAAGTCCAAAAAGTCAATACAAATAAAATTATGAAATTTGTTCTAACTATTTTTATCAGAAAAATAAAAAATAGAAAGTGACAGTTACTAAAACAGCTATAACTTCTAAAATATTATTAAAAAAAAAATTATGAAATGTTTATATCATATATATGTATGTATGTATATATGTATGTATGTATACAAAAATTTAGATAAAAATATTAAGTAAATAAAAATTTATGACTTCTTTATTGTCCATTTTTACTCAAAGCAAAAACAACAAAAAAAAAATCAAAACTATGAAACACAAAACAAGTTTGTGGATTGCACTCTCATGAAGATCGTCCCACTAGGCGTGTCATTATGTGAACTAGGAATTTTACTAAGAAGAGGATATTAGTATCATTTTGGTGAATGAAACTAAATAAAAACTACACTAAACTAAAATATTCATGCCTAGTTACTAGGGTGAGCTTAGTAAAAAAAACAAATGACAAACACAACTAAAAATTAAGGAAAAACAAGAATTCCTTCACTTTCCTTGGATGCTCCAAATGATTTTGTAGTAGTGGCTTACTCAGTTTTGTGATCATGAAGTCCTTAGAAATGGAAGCTTGGCTACCTCCATCTCTTCTTGGCACCTTTGGCTTTGGCTTTGGCTTGGCTTGGAATCAATTTGGCATGGTAACACTAGTTTGCATGAAGCTTTTAGAATCAATCCTGCATTATAACTTTGCACAAATTAAGATTTAAAATGATGTTCATGTTCTCTCTATTTATATATTTTCAAGAATGACAAAAATCAACCATGACCATCCATCTTAAGATTGAGATGTGTGGTCATGGATTAATTAAATTATGTAATTAAAATACATAATTATGCTCATCGTGACTTTGGAAGAAGGACCATTAAAGAGGCATGGGAGGTAATAAAGAGGCATGGGAGACCCATAATCTTGATATTTATGGCATTTATAGCCTAGGGATGTCTTTCCAAGAAATGAGGTCACCTGATGATGCAAATAGTCAATATTCATTTCTAAAAACAAGTTTTCAACAAATTTCCATGGAATTATTAATTAGGCCTTGATTTGGATTAATTAGCTCTTAAGCATGATTAAGCACTCTAAGAAAAAATTACTCAAATTGATTAGAATGATTTGTTATTGGTCCAAAATTTAATTAGATTGTAATTAGAAGTCAATGTCAGATGTATTGGATCCATTATCCCATTTAGGCTGTTACTAACACCAAATAATAAAGACACGCATCTCGTACAATAAATTTGATAGAAAAGAGCAATCTAGAGCACTCAAGTGCAAAATTAGCATTTTGATTCGAAATGATCTGATCAAATTTAGTTGGCCCATAAATTATATTTCCCCATTTAATGATACTCTAGCTAAAATTGACACTTTAATATATCAATTTCAACTCATGTAATGTGCTTTAGTGTTTTTAGGCCAAATTGTGCACTTTGGTGGAAATTGGTCAAAATCCTAGTTAGAGGTTATCAATGGCCAAATTTATGTGTCTAAAAGGTTTAAAACATTCACTATATTCTAATAACAAGATATTAAATCTAATCTAGTGCACACCAAAGCTTGTGGCACAAAGTAGAGGTTATAAATAATAAAACAAACTAAAATAAACATGTATTAGAAGACATATACTCATGTTAATGTATACAAAATCCTAATACATTGGAGAAGAATACAAATGCATTATCTATCTACTCTTATAAAGGATAAATAAAGTTAGAAATGCTTACCTTTAAAGATGAACCCATAGAACCTCAATCTCTTCTTTGGCCAAGGTGTTTGGCAAGAGATTGTTGTGGTATATAAGGATAACCAAGATAAATCAACTCTAGGCTACACAACCTATCTAAGCATCTAAAAGACTTATCCACAAGACAAGATCTATATCTCCAAATAAAGTATGGAACCCTAAGATTTATTTCTCAAATAGAATGGTTAATATGTAGATGTTTATTCACACTTATTCACTAATAATTCTTCTCTTATAAAATAGTGGGAAATGAACTTGTATATATAGGTGGACCTTGCCCTAAATTCTTTTAAGAATGTCAATTTTATAGGGTCAACCTAATCAAACCATTATTTTTTTTGGATAATTCACTAGGTATGAGTTGGGTCAGTCAAAAGGCTAACAAGCTAAGAGAGTGAGAAATACCCCTAAATTATACTGGGTTGACCCAGTCAACCTAGTAAAGTTGACTGACTTAAAGGGTGTTAATGTAAGAAAATGAGAGATGGAAAGAGGAAAAGACTAGAAGAGGTAGGATTGAGAAGAATAAGCTTAGGGTAAATGTTTTTGGAAAATAAGTGTTTATATGGCAAGTGATAAAAATAACAACAATCTTACGAAGCATCGATGGGCTGCTCACCCCTTTCATGGTGTACCTCTTAAGGCGTACACTTAGAGAGATTGAGAATCGATAGGTTATTACAAGATACAAAGTATCAGTAATCAATAAAAGTTTAAAAATATTATGTGTATACATATTCCCCACTCAAAGCTCATCACATGTGATGTAAGTGCAAGATGGGATAGTACTTCAAAATAAAATATGATAACACACAATGTTGATTTTAAGTAAAATGCAGTAAGCAACAAATAAAATAAATAAAAGGACTGAATTTCACATATATTTAACTTACCTTAGTGTCGTAGATGAAGAATAAGACTAAAAGAGATGTGAAGGTGTCCAATGTAGAGAACACTAGATGAACTTATAGAAGTTAGTGAAAAAAATATAGCCAAAATTTTTTTTAAAAATGGAAAATAGGCATATAGTGGTTAGTAAAAATAGATATTTTAGGAAAATTTGGCAAATTAGGATTATTAAAGAAGTTTTATAATATTGAAGGCAAATAAATGACAAAAGGATGGAAAATGATTAACAAATGATTAACAACTGAATGACAAATGATAGGAAATAAATGAAAAAGGATTGAAAAACATAGTACATCATGTTAGAAAGAATGCAAAATATAAATGACAAAAAGGAATGTCCATGTAAGACAACTTAAATAAAGATATGTAATAAAGTTAAAAGTAAGTTCATGTAAGATAGGCAAAACATTAAACATGAAAGAAAGAAAATGAAATGTAATTGAAGATGAAAGATAAACATGAAGAAGGCGTATATGTAATAATGGAAAAAGGGTGTGGAGTCAGCTATCCAAAATAGAAGGTTAATACAATAATGACAAATGAAATAAAAGAGTGATCCATAGTTACTCAAACATGTTATTTTTCTCTAAGGATAGATAAAACTAAAACAAAGTAATGCTAGCATGTTTTTTTAAAGAGATAAAGAAGGAATAATTAGAAGAGGGAAGACAGATTTAAAATCATAATTTGCCTATAAAGGGGAGAAATGAAATGGTTAGAGGAGAGAATGAAGGAAAAACCAAGTTAGAAGAACTCTTTATTTAAGTCAAGACACTCAAATTAGGTTTTCCAAAATAAGAGGATTTTAGACTTTAAAGACTATGAAGAAATTCTCTTAGCCACACAAATATTAGGGAAACAAATAAAGTATATAGATCATCCCATGAAGGATAGATGCATGAAAAATAAAATAGACCTACCTCCCCATGATGTGTTCTCTATTCTTCAAGACCCCTTACAGAGTCATTAGTCTACTATGAATATTGGGTACTTGCATGAGAAAGTAGGTAGCACCATAGAGTTTGTTGAAATCCCCTATTCTAATCTACTAGCCTATCACACCCCAAAGGACCTTGGCCCTATTTAAAGCCAACTGTGGAGTTTGAGCTTTGATTAGAGATAGGAGATGTGCTTTTAGTCATGTATTTTGGTGTAATTTTGACTTTTGAGATTTATATGTTGCCTTTTAGATATCATTGCCTTTTATTTCAAATGATTTAGCTTTTAAATTTTTTGATGGATTTTTATATTCCTCCTCCATACATATTTGGAAAACTAAACATGGGTGCTAAAAATGACATTAATTTGAATACTTGGGACTAGGTTGCTAAGAGAGAGAACTTCAAAAAGTATGGGGTCTAAGAGTATTGTAAATCTAGGTGAAATAAAAGTGATATCTTGACTTTGACCTTGTTTTATTCAATGTGAAGATAAAAGGAAGGGGAAATCAAGAGGAATGACACATGGAATAATTTGAATCACTTCAAATCACAAAAAAAGGTGACAAAGGGAAAAGAGGGATACAACGATAGTAAAGTGTGATTCCTTATCATAAGAATGAAGGAAATGGAAGAAAACATGATAACATAGATTGTTGTGCAGATTCTATCTATCAAAAAGAAACAAAAGATAAATTTAAGAACAAATATCAATAACATGAAAAGGTGGTGATTTTATGAAGAGGGTTAGGTCTTATCCATGGTCTTACACTACAAGTTCATAAAAAATAAACCCATGGAGGTGCTAAAACGAAAAATGTCAAAAGATAAAGAAGACTATGGTACATCAAGAGGAAAATGGTAAAGAAAGGGACAAAAATGATCATAAATCTAATAAAAAGATAAAATAAATGTATGAGGAAAAAAATGAAAGTAAATGTCAAATGTAATGTTTAATAAAACCAAAGAATGAAAAGGAAGACAAAGATGCTAGTAAAATGAAAGGAAGGAAAGAAAAATGCACAAAAATAAAGAAACATGAGACAATAGAATAAATAAGACCTATGCTAATGTCTGTATCAAAGATGAGCATGTGAAATACAAGTCTATAAGTCTCATAAGGTTTCTTGAAGCTAGATTTGTTTGTTATTATGCATTGTAGAATAAGATTAGGCATTGTAAGATGCCCCAAAGGGTAATTGGATGAAGGAAGATGCCCCAAAGTCTAAAGAGATATGTGGATGGGAATTGTAATATGCCCCAACATGTGAGTTGGAGTGAGTTAATATTGAACTATTAAAATGATTTTCATTGGGTTGATAGGTGTATTTGGAGATAGTTAAATGTGTTGGTTTGGTAGATTTTAAGGATGTTGAATGTGACATATGATGGGTAGGAGAGGTATGAGGAAGTAAAGGAGGACCATTTATGATATGATTTGGAGTAGGCATTTGAACTAAGTACTCTTTTGGTTCATGTGACTTAAAATTTTGAAGTTTAATGGATGTAATGATATGTTTAAATTTTTTCATGTTAGCTGTCATTTCCTTATTGGTGTAGGAAGTTTGAAAAAAATTAGTAGATGAGGTATAGGTATGGGACAATTGTTGTTGATCATTAGGTATTTGATTTTGATGTGATTGTGGTTCTTGAGGTTGAATTTTAGAATCTTGAAGACAGTCTTGATAACATTATTTTGTGAGAATATCAAGATTGAAATACTAACCAAGCAAGGAAGAAACAAGAAAAAGGTGAAGATCATGACAAGACTCATGAGAATGACCTATAGTAGCATGCCACCAACAAAATTTATTAGGATTGTACCATTTTGGAAGAGGTTTGGAAGGATCAAAGTTCATGGGTTTAGAGGGTGTAAATTTATTCTTAAGTGCTTATAGAATCAAGGGAGGGTAGGTTGGGTTAAAATTGGTTGAATTGGATGCTCCACTGTGAGGTTGGAGAAGCTTGGAGAAATCAATTATGTGAGAGGATGATTTGAAAGGTACTTTAGTAGTTGTTTAAGATGGTTCAAATTGAGTCATAATAAAGTCTTATCTTTTTTATTGGTCTAAGGCTTCTTCTAAATTTGTAAGTGAAAAGATTCAAACTTTGTATTGAAGTGGAGGTTTAATAGTAGTGACAAATAGTTTCAAAAGAGTATCATCATTCATGTTATGGTCCAATTTATGAGAAAGAGACTTCCATCATTTAATAAAAGTATGAGCATATTCATTAGGAAGTTGCTTGGCATTGATGAAAGGACTAAGTTTTTAGGAAGGTCATCATGTTGGAATTCCTTCACTAGAGTATTGATTAAACCCTCTAGTTGTGAGATATAATGTCTAGGAAGTTAGTTTTACCATTTAAGTGCATCACCAACAAAGGTTTTGGCTAAGATCTTGGTGGTAGAAAAGGTGTTAGTTTTAACCCATTCCTTATAGAGATTACCAAAATACTTAAGAAATATAGTAGGGTCCTTAGTCCCATTATATGTGATAGTTGAAGAAATGTTTCTAGTATCTATGGATGCAATTAATGGGGATAAAGTTTCTTTTTAAATATTTTGAAGAATTTTGTTATTCATTGGAGGTTGGGGGATAATATTCCCATTGGAATATCTAAGAGGATGAAAGACAAAATTTGGATTTGATTGAGACATGATGACTTGAGGTGATTAACTAATCATGTTGCATAAATTTTGTTGCATCTTCATCACTTGAGATTGATTGGTTGTTTATATGATGTGCATTTGTTGTATGACTTGTGAAATAAGTTGAGTTATATCAATAGGTGGGTTTGAAGGTGGGGTATTAGTGTTTTTAGGAAGAGGATTGGTAGTGTTAGTGGAAAGAGGATTCTTTGTAGGTAGAGGATTCCCAACATTAGTGTTAGTTGTCTTAAGTATGGTAGAAGAAGAAGGAAGCTTGGTAAGGCCACCATTCTTGTGAGGAGTGTAAATAATATTATCATCAAGATTTTTGAATAATTTGGAACCATATAAATTATCAATTTGAGTGATTTTAACCATGTTTCTTTCATAATTGATAAGACTTGGTGATCTTGTTATGGATGTAACAAGAGGATTGTGAACATTGGTTGTAAGGGTATGAGTGTTGATAGCAGAGAAATTAGTTGGTAGAAGATTCCCAAAATTGGTATTGGGAAGAGGATTTGGATGAATGACCTCAACTACATTACATTGTGTAGTGATTAGTTTTGGTTTAGGAGAAGACAAAGGAAGAAATTGGATAGTTTCATATGAAGTAATGAAATAAGTGAGGTTATTATCCAAATCCTTAATTATGCAATGTTATTGACTAAAATAAGGTTGAATAGATGGTATCATGATGAGATAAGACTAGATAACCACACAAGAAGAAGAAAGAGTGATATAAAATAATACAAGGTTGACTGGGTCGATCATATACAACAAACAGGGACTAAAAAGCATCTACGTGTAGTACATGGTCAATTGGATCAATCTTGTATAGTAAATAGAGGCTTGGAAAAGTTTTGCATATAGCACATGGTTGATTGGGTAGATCCTATATAGTGAACAGAGGCTTATAAAAGGTACAAGGTCAATTGGGTCAACCTAGTACATCAGACAAGGAAGATGAGAAGGTTGATGGCAGGTTGTGAATTAAAACAATATAATTTTTGTATATTATGTAAAGAATTAAAAATAGAAAGAAAATAAATAGTTTAATTGGACTAATGCTAGCCAATCCAATTGAGGTGCACAAATAAAAACCTTGCACTAACATTAGCTAAT
This sequence comes from Torreya grandis, assembly GCA_037957365.1. NCBI lineage: Eukaryota > Viridiplantae > Streptophyta > Pinopsida > Cupressales > Taxaceae > Torreya > Torreya grandis. The sequence continues at coordinate 229,973 of JARHVA010007844.1, forward strand.
GCAAGTTTTTACACACACAATTGAACAAAGAGCAAGCAATCATCTTGAAAAGTAAATATAACTAATTGGTCAACTTGAATGTTTATTAGATTATTAAGCTATGATTTTTAATGTGATTGGAAGTTGACTATAAGCAAGGTACTAGATATAAATCTAAGGATGGTTTCAGGTAGTTTGGACTAAAAGGGACTATAGTGGTAATGATACAGGCTTGGTATTGGGACCTACCCCCTAATTTCATACATCACAACAATAATGGTGTCAGGTGCTTAGACAAAATATACCATTAACCACACTTAATAATTGACTAGAGCATCAATTCAGCTTCTTCCTTGGTGATGAAATCCAAGTACGTTGGCCTAGAGTAGACAAAATGTTAAAGTGTTTGTTTATATTTTTGTGATTTGGTTGTATGTGCATAAAATATAAATAGTGAAACTAAGTGTTTAATTAAAAATAATCTAATTAAACTATGTGAGTTATTCTAAGCATGCAAATAATAGGAAAAGAAAGTGTGAACTAATTACTAGTAGATATGAGGTTAATTCAAATTTTGAAACAAGGTATAATGTTGACACTATATGCATAAAATATAGAATATATTTTATATTGTCAAACCTCTACTATGGAAGTAAAGTTTGAAAATGAACTAGGTCAGCAGTGGCGATCTAGTTATTTCAGATAACACACAGAACTGGGTCGATAGTGTTAATCTAGTTGACTATGCAAGGGTAGTTTTAAAGACTATAAAATATGAAAGAAAAGATAGAATTGAAAGAAATAGAGAGGTAGAAAGGAACCTTGGTGGATTATATATGCAATGAAGGAAGATTACTTATGAATAACCTTAAGGTATGTTTGAGAAACCTATAAAATAGGTCGATAGGATTAATCAAACTATGCAGAAACCTATTATAGAGTGCTAAAATTGTAAGGAGTCAATTAGGTCAACCTAGTAGGTTGAAATATTTGTCTTAAAGGCTAGAAACATGTATTAGTTCAATTGGGTTAATTCATTTTCCTATTCTTTGAAACCTACGCAAATAAAAATACTTAAGTTGACAAAATTGATCCAATATGTCAAAATAAATGATAAAAATGATTATCAAAAGAATAAAATAAAGTAAAATAAATCCTACAAGGGTTAGTTTCACATCAAGTTCATCAGAATGTATGTAATCAAAAATGCATCATGTCTATAAATCAATCCTGGCTCAAAGAAGATAGAGCATACTTACAATTTTGATTAGAAATACACTTATTAAACGAGAGCATGACCAAATATGGGGATCTGTTAGACCCGATTAGGGGATCAATTCTCATGACATATGATGATAGGAAAGGTTACAAAGCCTACATTCTAACACAATCACACAAAACAACCCTAATGGAGTCCTAAGTTTTAAAACATTCACTCTATTGTAATAAGAATAAATTAAATCTAATCTAGTGCACACCAAATCTTGCAGCACAAAGTTGGGGTTAAAACTAATAAAACAAACTAAACTAAACATGTATTAGAAGACATATACTCATGTCAATATATATGAAATATTAATACATTGGAAAAGAATACAAATGCATTGTATATCTACTTTTACAAAGGATAAATAAAATTAGGAATACTTACCTTTGAAGACAAACCCATCGAGCCTCAATCTCTCCCTTGGCTAAGGTGCTTCACAAGAGATTATTGTGGTATGTAAGGATAACTAAGATAAATTATCTCTAGGCTACACAACCTATCTAAGCATCCAAAATACTTCTCCATAAGATAAGATCTGTATCTCCAAAGAAAGTATGGAACCCTAAGCTTTATTCCTCAAGTAAAATGGTTAATAAGCAGATGTTTGTTCACACTTCTTCTCTAATAATTATTCTCTTATGAAATGGTGGGAAATGAACTTGTATATATAGGCATATCTTGCCCTAAATCCTCCCAAGAATGTCAGTTATATAGGGTCAACTCATTCAACCTAATGTGTTTTCTAGGATAATTCACTAAGTTTGAGCTAGGTTGGTCAAAAGGCTAACAAGCTAAGAGGGTGAGAAATACCCCTAAACTGTACTAGGTTGACCTAGTATAGTTGACTAACCAAAATGGTGTTAAGGCAAGAAAAGTAGGGATGGAAATAGGAAAATACTGGAGGAGGTAAGACTAAGAATAATAAGCTTAGGGTAAATGGTTTTAAGATACAAGTGTGTAGATGGCAAGTGGAAAAAGGAATAAAAATCTTATGAAGCACTGATGGCATTCCCACCCCTTTCTTGATGCACCCCTTAGGGCTTGCACTCAAAGATATTGAGACTCGATAGGTTCCTACAAGATATAAAGTGTTAGTAATCAATAAAATTTTGAAAATATTATGTGTATACACTAAGGATGCCCTCATCTATCACCTAAAATACACCTTGTTTAATGGTACTCTCTGATATGTCAGTATGACCCCCTCGTATAATTTTTGATAGTAGGTCATGTCTCACATCATGCTCATCATGTCTAATAGGGCCTTCATAAGGCCCTGGGAGGTAAAAATCAAGTGAGTTATACCTTTCTCACTCTAAATTTTCTATGTGTCTCTAGTTAACCATCTCTTCTTTCTATAAAATGTACAAGTGAACCTCTTATATCACTACCTCCCTATCCACCCCCATCCCCAACTCCGATGGGCTACATACTCCTCTCCCTCCTAGCCCTCCATAGCCACCTCCTCTATGGTAGAGCCCTCAAGATCCCCTAGTTTCACTCCTATAAAGTACTCATCTTTGATCTAACATAGTCAATCTCACCTTCCTAATTTTATCCCCCCAAACATCATAACCATATGTTACACTTTCATCAGCCACATCCCTCTTGTCATCCCAAGTTAGATCTTATATGGAAATCCAACTCACTATAGCCACTAATGTAGGAGCATCATCAAGGACAATCTAAATTTTAATTTTGATAGGTCAAGATCTTGTTTGTTAGGACTTAGGAAGGCTTAAAAGGTTGTGTTTAGGTGTTTGAATCCTTGTCATGCTTCATCACCATTAGGTATAATTTATTTTATCATTGTTTCAAGTTTCCCACCAAAATAACAAATTCAAATATTTAAATTTGTTGTTAAGGGTTTTTGAAGGTTTTAATGAATTATAAGGGTTTGATCCTTATGTAAGGGATTTTCAAGGTTAAATTAACTATTTTAATTATTTTTCAATTATTATATCAGTTTTAAATTCCTTCAACCATATCTTAACCCATGACAAGGTGTATGTAACGTAAGAGAAGGACAAATTCGGCATGTTTTGATAAGTCTTAGGTTGGTTGAGAGATTCTTGTTTCAATAAACAAGAAGAAGATAAGTTTAGAAATTAGTTAAGAAGTGATATACCTTTGAACCGTCAGAAGATGAGCCTAAGAAGGAAATGAAGTGAAAAATAGAGTTTAAGTTTGTATGGTATTGTAAGAAGGTTAGTGATGGTCTATAAGGTCTATAATAGTTGCAAGAGTTTGTATGTAAATTTTCAAGCATAAGTGAATGAAATAAGGACTATTATGATTGTTGATGTATTCTCAGACATATTAAATGTGTAAGTACATGTTATTGAATGATATTTTATCTTATTTATTGTTATTATGATGGTCCATGAGCTATAGGATCTAAGAAATAGATTTTTGGCTAACATAGTCTGATGAAAGGGTGATTTAACCCTTTAAGGTTTTACATGTGTAATTCCTATATTTGGTTAAAGAGTTGAGATGTCTAAATTAGTTAAATAAATTATAATAATTAATCTACTATTTTTTTATGATTTTTACCTCATTTAAATTTCTATAAATAGTAATAAATAAGGATAAATAGAGACTTAGCTAAAAACTGATTGTCATAGATGATTTGGGTTCTAAATTTTGAGATTAGAGTATTAGTCTGTGTCATCAATAAGATTATGATATTCATCTATTCATTAGATAGTAACACCTAGTTTGGACAATAGCACCATCTATGTGTAGTGTCCTTAATGTGGTATTAATGTCCCCTTTGTGGAACTATTCTTATTTTTGGGAGCACCTACGCCTGTGTTTGTATGTTTTGTTCTTGCATACCCAAACCCTATAGCTCTATATTGTACTTAGAAATCTTGTTGATGTGCAAACCCTAGTTCTCTTCACAAGTATGATATGAGCAAGAATTGAATGTGTGTTAGTATGATGAATTGGACATCCTCAATAGCCTATTGTGTAGAGAGTTGCCTACATACCAATACTCCAAGGAATCAATTTTGATGTAGTTCTCCCACTTAGTACTTGATGTATGTGTAAGTGAATACTAAAATGAGATTGGCCTTGGATGCCTTCAGTGTGCTTGAGATTTAAAATGCTTGAAAACTAGACCTAGGGCTATTGTAGATGGTAGTATGTAGAAAGCAGGGCAAAATAGGGATAAAATACCTTGATTTTTCACAACTTTGTCTTTGGTTTGAATAGATTTTGCATCTATTTTCCATCTAGTGAATAGAGGTGGACTAGACTTGTATTTATAGGGTTTTTTTGCTTATGCGAATAAGAAAATGAGTTTAGGATGACCTTAGGAGAGAAACACATTTGAAAAACTATCTGTTGGGAAGAGTTAGGGCTAAAGACAATAGAGTCTATTTGGGGACACTAGCACCATATGGCTATAGTGTCCCAATGTAGCACTCATGTTAATTTGGTAGACTACTAAGCAAGTTGGGTTGGGATCTAGGAGGATAGTTTTAAGACTATGTCAAGACTGGTTATAGGTGATTATGGTCTATTGAATAACTGGAAATGTAAGTCTCATGTTCAAGGATATGTCTATGGCTAGCCTAAGAATAGGTTAACTCAAGTGACACTCTTAGCATCCAATTACCACTTTTAAGTGATTACATTTGCCCCTCTTTATGCTAGTAATGCAACAAAGTAAAATGACTAGTATTAAAGAAAAAGAAGCATACGTAGACTTACTATGGAAGTTAAGTCCATGTAGTTGAGTTTGCATATGTGAATTTGGGTCTACACATGTGGAACATGATCCAAAGTGATGTCCTACAATGAAACATGAAAAAATCATTCATTACTTAAGAGATGATCAAAATTAAAAGACCATGTTAAAATAAAGTAAGTAAAGATGAGTAAAGAGAGAGGAAATGAATGGATACACCTCAGTGAGTATGTGAACCAATACATAAACCTAGTGATAACCTGTGTATGTGAATGTATATAGTGATCATATCATTGAATAGCTTAGACTGAGTTGATGGCTTGATCAATCCTCATATGGGTGGCTCAAGAACTCAATCTAGTTTTGAATCCATTGCCCACCCCTACTTGGTGGATCTTAATCTCTGTGAATATCTTGGGTAAGACTGAAAGTGTGTCAATTTGTCTCATGTAGGTGGCTCAAAAACTCAAGTAGGACATGACTCCATCATTTCCCCTATGTGAATTAGATTAATCTGTAATTTTACTATGTAAAGTGTTGAAAGTATCTGAGTAGTTTAACTATGTATTCGGCTCTACTTCCACTCAAGTCTATTATGTAGTTTTGGGACAGTCAAGAATGCCAACCACTATAGATGGAGTAAGGCATGAATCTAGTGAAGACCTAGAATTTGATAGCAAGTGTATACATTGTAAATAATGACGTGGAGTTTTTCATTCCATTTGATCAACCTATCTGAAGTTGAGTATATGGAAACTATGTGCCATGCACATACCCCTAATCTGGTATCTAAGTATACTAAATATAAATTATGTAATACTTGAATTTGTATAACTAAATTAAATGTATGATTGATCATGGCATGCATGATGCCCCTAAATCTAAGTCAATGGTATAAATTTGAACTAAAATGAATGAATCTAAGCTAAATCTAGACATAATTACCAAACATGTGATTGTATCTATGAAAATCTATATTGTACTTGGTGTACTAGCTTGAATGATCTAGACTATCCTAAATTTGGGGCTACTTGATAGTAGTACCCAGTAGTGGATAGTAGCACCATGTAGTGAGAAGTAGCACCTTGTGGTGTTAGTGTCCCAATCTGGGCACTAATGACTACCTTGTCTGATCTTTATGTGGTTTAAACTGACTGTTAAGTCTATGTTTTTTTTATCTACCTTGAGTGTGATATTTAAAACTAAACCCATGTACTAAAATATATCTGTGAAAATAAAAATATGAGCCTAATCTCTATGACAACCCCCACAAATGCCTTTTATTCTGAGGGTAGTTGTGAAATTTGTGGAAGAACTACCCTTTAAAGAAGTAGCTTTGCCAAATGTGTTAGCCATAGCATGTGCATGATATTCCAATATAATCTTAAACATAACATTATAATATAAATGTATCTGAGCATAAGTAGAAAACATAAGATATATGTTTTAATATATCATTGCACAAGGTTGTCAAGATAGATGTAAACAATGCAAAATAATAGTAAAATATGAGTAACTACCTAGGGGGATAGGGCATGATGTCCATCAAAGATACCAAGTAATAAGGGTAGATGCATGATCATGGCATCAAAAATTAGTGTGTATGTAACAAGCAAATACAAGTGTCATGGTGTAGAAGCATACAAAAAAGTAAACATACAAGCACATGAGGCACACAAAAAGTAGGCCAAGGAGCCACAATACAAGGGACATGTGCACATGTCACTAAATATGAGAATGAAGACATACAAGGACATGTTCAAATATCCACATACACAAACAATAAATAATTTAGTGTAGATTTATAGAGAAGGACATGTTCAAATGTCTACATATAGAAGCATGAAGAGGACACACAAGGGATATGGACACATGTCCAAGGCATATAGACAAAGAAGTGGCATAGAAGCCAAAGAATAATGGCATATTCGAATGCCTTTTAAGATGGAAGTAGCATAGGAACATAATCAAGTCTAATCTAGGAACACAAAATGAAATCATGTATAATTATGTAAGACAAATCTATGTAGATGGTAGAGTACATATATACTAAGTTTAACTAGTGATAGTTAGCAAAAAATCTAAGAAAAAATAACAATGATCAATATCAAGATAAATCAATGCATAACTAGAATGTATAATATGTAAAGATAAAACCTAGTTATGGAAATTGTTTAAGAGATGCCCCCAAGTGGGCAGATGTAGCAATGTATAAACCTGGATCAGTGTAGATGCCCCCAATAGGTAGATGATATTTGGTCTAGATTAGTGTAGTGGACTGGAGTCCTATCTAGAATCTACAAGCACTCGACAAGAACAAGTGAAGCATATGTGTATGATAAAACTAACTATACTAAGATAGCTAGCAACATGAAATATTTTGCAAGTAGTATAAATGTAAACATAGTAATGCATACAATCTGTAAAATTTCATATTTTTGAAATATTTGAATGTTTTTATATTTTGACATATTATATTATTTTTTTATTTTATGAGTATAAGTTATGTACAAGCATATGAAATTAGACTATATATAAGGAGTGAGAGAGAGAAGGAAGTATGTACAAGTGTAGGACCACTAACCTACGAGTCTCATGAGAGATACACCATCACTGGGACCTATGTTGAAAAGTGGCACTATGATCATGTGCACAATATGAAAAGGAAACTATGCACCCATGATCTGGTGTGTTATATAATTTGAACATGAAGCTACCTAAATAGTGATGATATGATGTGGTGGCACTAATTATGATGCCATGTGAACTGTAGGGGTCTTAGGGACCCATAGGGTAAATGTAGATGTTGTAGGTGCCCTATATTAAAAATCCCTAGACTCCAATATAATTAATCTTGGCATAAATTATGTAGAGGAAGGTCCTCTAAAATATGTGACATATCTATGATACAATGGTCTCCAAGGGAGAGTATGCATGTGTGTAGACATTGTTGATGTAGACCTATTCTACTCTAAGGACTCTATTTAACACTATGATGTATGAATAGGAGATGTACTCTCTGATGTAATTGATAATCATGAAATATCTAGAAATTAAACTAGAACTATAACTAGTGTCAATGCTGGAAGTGTTACTAGAATCTATGTTGGAACTATCTATAGTATGGGAAGAGGATACTCATATAGGACACCCTCAATCTTAACCACCTTGTTATCATGTATATACTTTAATAATTAGTGTACTATAGATGGGATGGCTCAGAGCTACTATAACCATGGCTTGCCCAATAATATGTTAAATACACCTGCACTAGGTACTACTAAAAATTGAGTGGCTATGTGTATTGGTTCCACCTGTAATGGAATCACTATCTCCCTAATAGAACTCTAAACATGACCACTAATAATTTTATCTATAGGAAATATATCCCACTCTATGTAGTCTAAGTGTTGTAGAAGTGTCATGGTGTACATGATTATGCTTGACCCATTATCAACCATGACATTGTGAATAGGATGGTGGTCTATAAATGATCGCATGAAGAGTGCATGTAAATCTATGTCATCATCCACAATTTTCTACTCTAAAAATGTGATAAGTGGTCTAGGTGGCACAGTAGCTTGATAATATTTTAACTATGTGTCTCCTTTGTAACTATGTACCCGATGCACCCATAACCTCATTAACTATATGCTTAGGAAAAGGATATGAAAATATCTTAAGTGTATTTGCCTCTATTTTTTATTTCAGTGCCTTTGTGGGTCTGCTCACATCAATAATATTTACCTCAATGAGTTCTTCTATCTTGTGCTTCAGGCTAATGCATCTATTTATTGTGGCCTGGTGTCCTATGATACTCATAGAATGCATTTATATCATAACTCTTTAGAAGAATCCATGGTGTATCAATATTTTTTGAGGGAGGGAGAGATATGACATTGCATTTTAATAGTTGTATAACTCATGTTGGTGACTCTAATAGATTAGTGAAGACTCCATGCTAAGGAAATGATAAAACCAATCTAGGTGAAGGCTTTGAAGCTACATTGACTAGGGCATTTTGATCTCTCTTTTTTCTATGTCCCTAGATTTGTATGGAGGTTTGCTTGAACTCTTAATAATTGAATCTGATCTATTTGTGTACTTGAGTTTACCCATTGCTAAGAGTCTAACCTTTATTTCCTTAACTGTGTGGCATATATCGATAAATGTGGGAAACTTATTGAATAAGATTACTTCATGAAGTTTTGGTAATAAAATCTATTTGAATATATCTTGAAGCTCTCTGTCTGCCATGGGGCTAGTCAATTTTGATAATATTGTCTTGTATCGTAAGACATAATCAGTTATGGGATCATTTGACTTTTGTTTTAGTTATGCCACTTGTGCATATGATATATTATCACTTATGTTGATAGATAAGTGTGTTAGGAACATATTTTCTAAAGGATTTAATGTCATGATAGATTGGTTTAGTAAATCATAAAATTATTGTAGGGCATAATCTTTGAGACTGCATGGAAATAGCTTTGTAATAATCCAATTGTTGGACATATAGTCCAAACATACTATGTGAAAGGCTCTAAGGTGATGCTCTAGGTCAACCTTGCCATCATATAATGTGAACTTGGGTGCTATGAAATTGAATGGCAAAGGAGTTTTCACAATGTGATGTGCCAAAGGTGTATGTAAGAGAATGTTGGAATCCAAGGCATGTGATGGGTTAGTTACTCCCTTCTCAAGATGTAACACCTTAGATTACAAAAAAAGAACCTATTGTATAAGAGATTGTACATCTGGAGGAGAAAAACTAACCATAAGTGGTGTAGTTGTCATTGATGGTCGAATAACAAACTTGGGTTGTGTTATCTGAGTTGGTTGAGTATGCCCCACTGAAGGTGTAACAACATCATTAACTAGAGGGGTTGAAGATTGACCATTGTTGTTCTTATTCTTTAGTTATAATATGGCCTATAAAAATTTGTGTATGATCATGGGGTTGTTCCCAAATTCTATTTTTGAATCCCTATAATACCTCATCCTTGTTCACAACTATATCATTATCATTAAGTGGAGGTAATGTGTCTTGATCCTCAATATAGACCTGATCTTATTCTTAGTCATATTATTCATCCTATAATATATTGTTATTTAATTCTACACAATCAAGGTGTGAAGGATTCATATTTGGAGTTTTAATAGGTTCCTTGTCTTTGTTATAGGTTCAGATAGTTGGAATTTGAATATGCTCTATAGGATCGCCACTTAGTCTAGCACTTCTTCTTAAGGGAAAAGAGATAGATTTTTTATATGGCATATAGAAAATAAATTGAAATAGAGATACTACAATAGAATATATGAATTTTGAATAATTAATAGCAGATAATGAAAATAGAAGAAAAAATGATACAAACCATAAGAGCATATAGGGTTAGGGTTTTTGAAACTAGGATTTCTTTTGCAGTAATTTAAATTAGATGGAAAAATAAATTGAAACCCTAATTTACATTGTGATTTTAATTAGCTAGGTTGTCTAAATAAAATCAAAAAATTAGAAGCATGTATCCATAAATATATTGCACAAAAATAGGAATTAATACAATCTAGGGTTTGATGCAATATTCAAAGTAAGACGGGTTCACTAAATGATTTAACCTTATAAGGTTTTACACATGCAATTCCTATGTTTGGTTAAAGGGTTGAGATGTCTAAATTAGTTAAATAAATTACAATAATTAAGCTAATGATTTGTTATGATTTTGACCTCATTTAAATTTCTATAAATAGCAAAAAATAGAGATAAATAGAGACTTAGCTAAAAATTGACTGTCACAGATTATTTAGGTTCTAAATTTTGAGATCTGAGCGGTAGTCTATGCCATCAACATGACTCTGATATTCATTTGTTCACTGGATAATAGCACTAGTTTGGATAGTAATGCCATCTATGTTTAGTGTCCTCAATGTGGTGATAATGTCCCCTTTTCATAATTATTCCTATTTTTGGAGAGCACTTGCACTTATGTCTATATGTTCTATTCTTGCATGCCCAAAACCTGTAGATCTATATTGTACCTAAAAAGCTTGATTTGATGTACAAACCCTAGTTCTATTTTCAAGTATGATATGAGCAAGAATTGAGTGTGTGTTAGTAAGATGGATTTTACATCCTCAACACCTTGTTGTGTATAGAGTTATCTACATGCCAATACTCTGAGGAGGGATCAAATTTGATGTAGTTTTCCCACCTAGTGCTTGATGTATGTGCAAGTGAATGCTAGAATTAGAGTGGCCTTGGATGTCTTGAGTGTGCTTGAGCTTTGAAATGCTTGAAAACTAGACTTAGGGTTGTTGTAAATGGTAGTATGTAGAAAGTAGGGTGAAATAGAGATGAAGTACCTTGATTTTTCATAGCTTTGTCTTTGGTTTGAATAACTTCTGCATCTATTTTTTTGTCTATTAAATAGAGGTGGATTAGACTTGTATTTTTAGGGTTATAATGCTTGTGTGAATAGGAAAATGAACTTAGGCCAACCTTAGGAGGGGCACACATTTGAAAAATCATTTGTTGGGAAAAGTTGGGGCTAAAGACACTAGTGCCTAGTTGGGGACACTAGTGCCATGTGGTTGTAGTGTCCTAAATGTAGCGCTAATGTCCACTTGATAGGTTGTTGAAGAATTTGGGTTGGGATCTAGGAGAATAGTTCTATGAATGTGTTAAGACTAGTTTTAGGTGACTACAGTTTATTTAATGACTAGAAATATAAGTCTAATGCTCAAGGATAGGTTTATGGATAGCCTAGGGATAGGTTAACTCAAGCGACACTCTTAACATCCAATTACCACTTTTAGGTGATTATAAAGAGAATGTTTTAATGTAATTTTATCATTGATAATGATAGAGGGTGATTGAAACAGTAAGGGAATCATGAATAATTCTCAATATAATTTAAAAGAACCTTTGATAGTTATTAAACCTTTATTTTTCTCTATATTTTGGCTCTCAGGTCTACATTTATGATCTTGACTGTGACAGTAAAAATGAAAAGGTAATTCAATTCATTTTAAAGGTTGATCAAGCATGGAAATGCATTAATAGAGAAAAAGGGATGTACAAAGGTGTTTTTTCATAGAAAATAGTCCAAGATATTAGATAAATTTGTAATTTTCTCTTCATATGTGCTCTTGGGTCTTGTAACAGGTCTTAAACCCTAACCTAGGGTTTAGAGAGTAAAAACTTACATATTTTTTGAATGATCCAACCAAAACTCACCAAACTTTGTATAATAATTAAAGGTGTTTTCTAGGTGATCTTAGTGGTCTTATCTTTTAAAGACAGTTAGAGAAAGAGATGTTAAGGTTTTGCAGGTCTATAGACCTACAAACAAACCTAAAATAGGAGTTGTAGAAGATTATAAATATTATTTCTTGGAATGTATGATATGGGAATGAGTGTATGAAGACCATGTGATGAAATTTGAAGTATGAATTGTGATTCATAGTCCCATAACAAAACAAATCAGATTTAGAAAGACAAGGTCTCAAGATTGAGAGTTTTGGTTTCTTGCTAAAGGTCTATAAGAAGTGAGATTGTTTACTAACTATTGAGTTAGAAGGAATTTCAAGAAAGTGAAAGAACCTTAATTAAGTATTAGAAGACAAGTTTTAGAGTCTAGACCTCGTAAAGGAGGTTGTACGCTATAAGCCTAATTGTCATGGTCTATAAGGAGACTATTTTATATGCTAATGTAACATTTAGATTTAAGAAAGGTCAAGCATTAGTATTTTGAATTAGAGACCTATACAAGAATGAAATAACCTATTTAAGCTTAAATAAACCTAAAATTTTGGAAAATTGTATCTTTTGAATTAATAACTAGTATGAAATTGAGGACATACCTATAAGTAAATTGCAGACCTATTAGATATCCTAATTAGAGAAGAAGCCTACTCACATCAGTTTTGTTATCAGAGCTTAGAAAAATCTCTTAGAAAGTTTGAAATAAAGAAAAATAATAGTGAATAATATCGAAGATGATTTGAGAAAATAGAAGCTTAGAAAGTTTTTGTATTCCAATAGCCCATTGCAATGTAAGAAAGTGATAAGAACATAGTGAAGTTTAGAGAGAAGGAATCCAAGGTGAAACAAACTTGGAGGTGTCAAAAGACCAAGTAGAGACTTTGGATGAGGTAAAAAAAGAAGGAAACATAGACAAAGACATAAACAGATTGCCAAAAGAGAATAACTAAATGTAGAGAAATAATGAGTTGTCAAAAGAAGAAGACATTCAAAAAAAGATAGATGAAATGAAGCAGGCCTTAGAATGTTTAAGACAATATTTGAAAGAATAGAATCAATTAGAATAGGGGTTATTCATAAAAATAAAGAAGATGGTCAAGTGGCTAATTAAGTATATTTTGGAAAGAATAAAGAGGTAACAAAAAATCAAAAATTAGAAAATGACGATAAGGGTGATAGAAAGGCAACCCAAGGAGGAACTTGGAGAGGCAATTAAGCCTCAAATTTTTTATTTTAGAAAAATATATGAATGTATGAATTTAGATATGCAATTTAATGAAAATATATCTCAATTTGAGGGCTCAAAATTTGAAAAGAATAAGGATGACAAGTTGATAATGAGCCTTAGATAGTTAGTTGTAGATGTAAAGCATAAAGAGCAGAAGAAAAGCATAATCCTCAACCAAGAGGATGAAAATACAGTCAAAGAGATGAATGTGATAGAGAAAAAAATAAAGATTAGGTGTATGATATGAAAAAGATAGAATTTAGGCTGGATGATGATCATGAGATGATCAAGACAAATGGAGGAGATGAACAAAGTTATCAAGAATAGTGTAAGCAGATTACAAAATAGGTAGTCAAACATAAAAGAAATAAATAAGTCTACATGCAAAGAGGAACAAGTAAAGTCATGGGTAGATGTAGAAAAAATAACATGAACAAGCCATGCATAAACCATGAAAAAATATGCAAATACAAGTGTAGGTAGCCAAGAGTTCAAGAGAAAAGAGGACTGAAATTAGAGTTGCAACAATTACAGAGCATTGTATTGAAGAGTAACTTCAAAAGAACTAAAAATGAGAGGTAGCCAGTTTTAGGCCAACATCAATGCCAAAGGATCAAGAAGGCATGGTTGAGAAAAACATGGATGAGAATAGGTCACCACAAATATATAAACTAAGAAGACATAATGAAGCCAATAATGAAGAGCCTAGAAGGATGATAGGAATATCAAGAAAGTCTTGTGAGAAACTTGAGAAGGGTACATAAGAGAAATAAGATGTGAAGGGTCATGAGATCCTTGAAGAAACCATTGAGTCTCCTAAATACAAGTTGATTTGTGCTAAGAATTTTGTTTGTGTAGGTATGGATATACCAAGACAAAAAATAATCCATGACCACATAGAAAAGAAGCCAAGAGATAAAGCAAAAGAGTTCAAATTGGAAGAAGGAAAGGAGGAGAACAATCAAATTCCTCATGAAGAGGATAATTAATAAAAATAAGTAGATTTGATCAAGGACAATATTTGTCTAAGAAAAAGTTAAGGAAATAAACTCAGATCAACAATAGAAGAGTAAAAATAGTCAAGTTACATGGAGAAGGAACTAAAAAACAAGAAGTTACAAGAAGATAAACCAAGAAGTCAAAAACAAGGTGAGTACATTCATTGATTGGAAATCATATTTTGTATATTGGTGTGGTATTATTCAGTGTCGAAAGCCCATGAAGACTATATGGAAAACATTGTCAAAGGAATATATCAATATGGAATATGAGTGAGCCTTCACAAAATCAAGAGGAAGAAGTTATGAAATAAGAATAGGAATAATGATGGAAAACAAAACCTTAGGGGAAAATAGTGACAAAGAGAAAGTAAATACAACAAAATACAAAGAGTTTTTAAGAAGAATAAATTCCATAAAGATGGAAGATGAAATACAAAGATAACCAAGCAAGATAAGGAGAGAGAAAATCAGAAAAGAGGATCAACAAGTAAGCAAGAAAGAAAGTAAAAAAAAGGGGAAGATAACTCAATAGAGAAACATAAGACAAAGACAAGAAGATAAGAAGAATTGGAAGACAAGGAAGAAGCTTCATTTGAGTGGGAGCTCAAAATTTTCCACTTGGGGAGGATGATGCAAGAGCATCATCAAGGTCAATGTAAATTTTAGTTTGATAGATAAATATTTGGTTTGGTAGGACTTAAGAATGCTTAGAAGTTTGAGTTTATGTGTTTCAATCCTTTACATGCTTCATCACCATTGGATATAAGTCATTTTATCATAGTTTCAAGTTTCTCACCAAAATAACCAAATCAAATATTTAAATTTGTTTTTAAGGGTTTTTAATGGTTTTGATGAATTATAAAGGTCCGATCCTTATATAAGGTATCCTAAGGGGTAAATTACCTATTGTAATTGTTATTCATTTATTATCTCAGTTATAAATGTATTCAACCATGTTTTAACCCATGATAAGGTGTATGTAACATATGAG
The DNA here is from genome assembly GCA_037957365.1 of Torreya grandis. Taxonomy (NCBI): domain Eukaryota; kingdom Viridiplantae; phylum Streptophyta; class Pinopsida; order Cupressales; family Taxaceae; genus Torreya; species Torreya grandis. Next base: position 245,400 of record JARHVA010007844.1, read on the forward strand.
GACAAATTTAGCATGTTTTGATAAGTCTTAGGTTGGTTGAGAAATTATTGTTTCATGAAATAAGAAGATAAGTTTATGCATTATTTAAGAAGTGATAAACCTTATAACCATAAGAAGAGGGATATAATAAGGCAACTAAGTGAAATACAAAGTCTAATTCTATAGGTTATTGTAAGAAGGTTGGTGATGATCTGCAAGTTTTGTGATAGTTGTAGGAGTCTGTATATTAATTTCAAAGCATAAGTAAATGAAAGAAGGCCTATTATGATTTTTGATGTACTCTCATACATATTAAATTTTTAAGTACATGTTATTGAATGTTTTTTTATTTTAATTCATATTTTTATGATGGTCCATGAGCTATAGGGTCTAAGAAAAAGAATTTTCGCTAACACAGTATGAGGAAAGGGAATGTTTTCACGTATTTTTGTCATTGATAAGGATATAGGGTGATTGAAAGAGTAAGAGAAGAATAAAAAAGTCTCAATATAATTAAAAATAACCTATGTATCCATTAACCTTAAGTTTTCTCTATATTTTGGCTCTCAGGTTTGCATATAAAGTCTTGATTGTGACAGTAAAAAAGAAAAGGTATTTCACTTTAAGGGTTGATCAAGCATGGAAATGAATTAATAGAGAAAGGAGGTACAAAAATGTTTTTTCAATAGAAAAGAGTCCAAGATACTATATAAATTTGTAGTTTTCACTTCATATGTGCTCTTGGGTCCTATAACAAGTCTTAAACCCTAACCTAAGGTTTAGAGAGTAAAAACTCATATATCTTTTGAATGATGCAACCAAAACTCACAAATTTTTTTGTAAAAATTAAATAAGGTGTTTAATAGGTGATCCAAGTGTTCTTAGCTTTAAATATAACTAGAGAAAGAGACATTAAGGTTTTGCAGGTCTATAGACCTACAAATAGACCTAAAACATGGTTTTAGTGATAGTTTTTCAAATCTCTTTTAAAATTCAATTTGTAGAAGATTGAAAATCATGTTTCTTGGAATGTATGATATGGGAACAAGTGTATGAATACCATTTGATGAAATTTAAATTCTGAATTATGATTCATAGTTCCATAACAAAATATATTAGATCTAGAAAGACAAGGTCTCAATATTTTGAGTTTTGGTTTCTTGTTAAAGGTCTATAAGAAGTTATATTTTTGAATGAGAAGGTATTTTAAGAAAGTTAAAGAATATTAAGTATTAGAAGAAAAAATTTAGAGTCTAGACCTAGTAAAGGAGGTTGTAATCTATAAGCCTAATTGTCACGGCCTATAAGGAGATTGTTTTCTATGCTAATGCAACATTTAGATTTAAGAAAGGTCAAGGATCAATATTTTGAGTTAGAGACCTATACAAGAATGCAATAACCTGTTTAAGATTAAAGAGATCCAAAATTTGGGAAAATTATGTCTTTTTATTCAATAACCAGTATGAGATTGGGGACAAACCTATAATTAAATTGTAGACCTATTAGATAACCCAGTTGTAGAAGAGGCCTGCTTACATTAGCTACCCTTCAATCTACCTAGACCCCCCCTTGGTGTATCTACCTATATACTCATGTGAACACATGAGGACCTATTGAGATATCCTATTGCAAGCCAAATTTCCTCTACACTCTATTGGGTCTATAATGATCTATAATATAATCCCTTCAACGAGTGACATAACATATTAATTGTGCATAACCTAGGATGTATAGTTGCTCTAGACATAAAAAATGAATCCCTCTATAAGGCTTCCATGTAATGTCCTTGGGACTCAATTAATCTATCACTTGCTTATAATTATTTGTGTCACATAAGTGATGATGTTTCCCATTAGTGATGACTATCCAACCATAATTCATCGCTCATCCCTGGCTCTCTATTATCATGTCCCCATTGGATGCTCCAAAGATATGTACTCCCATGCCCATACCTGTAATAAGGTTGAAGCCCCGATGATCCTCCTATACCTATATACAATCAAGTGTAGATCCTTATATAACTATGTGGGTACGCATGGACCCCAAACAAATATCATTGCATACTCTACCATATTTTTAATCACATCTAGTAAGCCCATCTAAAAAAATCATCTGGTCTTATCAGGAATTAATATTCCACTAACAATGGACATCAAAACTAGAGGCAATTGCTCTACCAATCCCACAACCAAGCATACAAATAAATCTATCCGCAACCTTTGTAGTGGGATATCCTCCCTATTTGTCACCCTTACCATCATTGTCAATGGATTTATACCTTGTTACTAAACCATTTGTCCTCATATGGGGATGTATAAGATCCTCCATACATCCTCTATCATCACTGTCATCTCACCCATTAGAAACTGAAATGTGCTAGTCTCATAATGCCATCACTCTGCCAGAGTCATTAGCATATCCCTATCAGCATTGATCTTAGGCATCCTTGTTACATAATATAAACCCATGGACTCTATTATACCCAACTCTTTTGCAATAAAGTTGTCTCACCATTCCCAACATTGTTGACATATGATCTCATGATATAATCATTGATAAACACTCTTGCAAACATTTTAAAATGAGCATATTTAGTCATTTCCCTCATTTTTCATCAAATGCCATTAACAAAGACACAAATACTATGACATATATGTAGACACCATGACATCTGCACAAATTCTAAAGTTATGCAAATGACTTGACTCTTGATGTAGGTGTTGAACTCAAGGGCAAAAATTCCAATTACATGAGTGCAAATGCCACAAGGAAAATTTTCTTCATAGATTTTACATCTCCCACAAACTATCACCATCATTTATGACCCCTAGACTCAAAATCACAAAATACAAATTTGACTTACTAGTGGGATTTTCCCCTCTCAACATCGGTGTTGTCTCACACACTCGCTCTAGTGCTTGTGGGTGGGAATATGGTCCATTTTAGCACAAGGTCTCTCGTCAACTTAGAGCTCAATTATCTCAAGAGGCTAGGGCCAAAATGACTTGTTCCTCCTCCCCCCATCTTCTATTTATTCATCCACACCACTCCATTTTCACATTTTAACCTCATTTCCTCCTTTTTAACCTAATTTTTCTTCAAGCTCACCATGTACCTTCCATTTTGGGCCTTTTTCTCATTTTTAGAGCCCATGTCAGGATCTAGAACACAAAGCTCTAATACCAGCTGTCAGGATCCTCTCCTTAAGAGTACAATTGATTACCTTTGTATAAGCAACTAAACACAGAATTAAACCAGAAGTAATATGTAACTAGAATTCAGAAATAACACAGAATATGAGATACAAGAAATATACAATCTATATTAACACTCTTCCAGAAGGAAATACAATGAAGAAATCACACTCTTCCCACACCTCTTGGGAATACAGTAATTCTCCCTCAAGAGTTCTCTCTCTCAATCAATTACAACCAACGCAAACACAGAGTTGTTCCCTCCACCAGTCAGTGACATTCAACCCAATGGTTCTTGTTGCCTACTCTCGTCCACTAAGTAGATCTCCTTGATCTTGCACCCTTGGAGATCTAACTGATCTTACTTACCATGTAGATCTCCCTAATCTTGCTACATGCAGATCAACTAATCTTACACCCCTTGAGACAACCAACCCAATTATTGTTCTTGCCTTCAAGTTGAGGATCTAATCCTTCTTAGTCCTTCATTACAATATAGCCCCATGGGTCTCTTAAATAGATCCCAAACTAAATAATAATAAAAAATGCAGACTCAAGACTAAAATTAGTCTTTACATGCAAACTAGTTGTTCTCCTAAAATTAGCAATTCTAATTTTGGAAACACCACCTAGAAACGCACAGGTGACCGATGTCGGTTCCTGTCTGACTGATGTCAGCCAACCATAACCGATGCTGGTTACTTTATAGCTAAAGATGACCAATGTCGGTTGTCCTGACTGATGTCGGTTACTCTGTAACTCAGCAGCCTCCACCATTTGCATAACAGTGAAGCTTTTAGCTCCACAACTTAACAATCTCCCACTTGGAGATAAATAGCTGCACCTGTACCTATACCTATACCTGTACATCCTCTAATTTGTTTCTGGCTTGTATCCCTCTTCAAGTTCAATTTTGAAGACCAACAAAAGTTGAATGAAGATTCAACTTCTCCTTTGTTCCTGGCTTTGTTAACATATATGTAGGGTTCTTATCCTTGCTAGCCACCATGACTGCAATAACCTTCTGCAACTCTGATATCCAGCTAACCGCCATTCCACCAATAGTGAACACATATCCTGTGGTGCTTCTCCTACCATCCAAGTCACCTACCATATCGGAACCTACATACCCATGTAGATAAATGCTTGACCCTGCATAGCATAAATACCTACTGTTGGTCCCTCTCAGATATCTGAGAATCCACTGAACTACTTTCTAGTGCTCCTTTCCTAGATTGGCCATAAACTTGCTGACAACTCCCACTGCTTGGGTAATATCAGGTCTAGTACATACCATGTACCTAACCTCATCATGTGATTTAGGACACTATTCATAGCTCAACTTGAACTGTCCAACCATAGGTGTGCTTACCGGTTTTGCATCCTGCACATCAAACCTCTCCACTACCTTATTCACATAATCCTCTTGAGACAAAATCAACCTGTGATTTTCCCTGTCTCTAGAAATACTCATGCCAAAGATTTTCTTTTCTGCTCCTAAATCCTTCCTAGCACATGTCTGAGCTAATTTTACCTTTAGCTCAATAATTCCCTGCATGTGTGACCCTTCAACAAGCATATACACTACATACAGTAACAGGATAATATAGCTAATATTATCCAACCTGGTAAAATAAACACAATGGTCACATTGACATTGACTAAAGCTGTGCTCTATCATAAACCTGTCAAACCTATACCACTGTCCTGGAGCTTGCTCAAGACCATATAACCTGGCCTTCTATCTCACATGTCCATTCTCTCCTTTCTTTAACATGTAAATCCATTCATCTTTCAGTGCTTTCTTTCTGGCTGGCAACTCTACCAAATCCCACGTTTGGTTCTTTTCCAAGGAATCAATTTCTTCATTCATGCCATGTTCCCACTGTTTCTTGGATTCTACTTGCATTGCCTCTTCAAAACTTCCTGGTTCTCAACCATTAGTGAGCAACAAGTAGTATAAAGAAGGGGAATAACGAATTTGAGGCTTACTTACCCTTTCAGTCCTCCTCATGGGTGTTTGAGACTCCTTGACAGCTTATTGTCCGCCCAAATTTCATTCTAACAGTGACCAATCCCGATCATCTCTCAGTCTACACTTGATCGATGTCGATTCCATGTGACCGACCTGACTGACGTCGGTTCTTACTTGACCGACGTCGGTTTCCACCTACCCAACATCACTGACTTTGGTCTCCACTAGACCGATGTCGGTTCCTGCCTGATCGACGTTGGTCTCTGCCTGACTGACGTCGGTGTCTGTGTTTTCCTATGAGTGATGATTTTTACCCACAAGCTCATTTTAGATCATAACCTTGTCCAAATCAACATTGCCCTGCTCAGAATTATTCAGCCTCTTGAGCTGATCTATGTCCATCATCTTTTCCTTGAAAACCAAGGCTTTCCAGTTCTTAACATTTGACTTAAGAACATGCATTCCCTTCTCACTCATGTGACCAAGCCTACAGAGCCACATCTTTGCATCTACATCTGAAGTAGATAAAATAGAAGGAGAATTAGTAATACAAGTAGATAGATAAAGTGTACCTACTTTCTTACCTCTTGCTAAAACAAGTGCACCCTTTGAAACTTTCCAACATTCCACTATGAGAGTTACTGTGCAACCCTCATCACCCAACTTTCCTATAGAAATCAAATTCTGCTTCAGGACTGGGACATGCATGACATCCTTCAACACCCATGTGTTGCCATTCTACAATTTCAGTTGCACTTCCCCTTTGCCAACCATTTGATAAGGGTCACCATCCCCTAAATAAATTTTTCCAAAGTCTCCATGGACATAATCATGAAAAAATTCTCTATTTGGGGTTGCATGGAAAGAGGCACCAGAATCTAAAACCCAAGATTCTACTTTATCCAAGGAATATATAAGAGCATCCCATGCAACAATACCTACATCATTTGCTTCTTTATTTCCTTCATGCTGATTTTCTTTCAACCAACAATCTTTCTTTACATGCCCTTTCTTTCCACAATTCTAGCAGGTTATACCTCCATTTCTGGATTTGGATCTCCTACCTATCTTTGACCTTGATTTCCCTTACTTGATCTTCTCTCTTTGCTTTCCCCTACTTTCAACACTTAATTCATTCCCTGATGTTTCTCCTGTACTTTTCCTATGAATTTCTTCATTCCAGATTACACTAACAACATCATCAACTTTCAAGATATTTGAAGTAGATGCAGTATTACTAACTACCATTACCAAATTGTTCCAAGTTTCAGGTAAAGAGCATAAGATTAAAAGAGCCTTAATTTCATCATCAAAATCTATATTGACTGAAATTAATTGATTTACTAATCCATGGAAATCACTAAGATGACTATATACCGATCCACCTTCCTACATCTGCAAATTAAATAATTACTTCATAAGAAATACCTTATTCGAAGCTGAGGGTTTTTCATATAAATTTGCCAAAGATTCCATTAACTCTACCGTTGTCTTTGCCTGTGATAAGTTGGAAATCACAGACGATGCCAAGCTCAACCTTATAGATCCCAAAGCCTTTCTATCAAGAACATTCCATTCTTCATCTTGCATATCTGTGGGCTTGCATGCAACCCCACCCAACGGTAAGTACAGATCTTTCTGATACAGATAATCTTCTATCTGCATCCTCCATAATTGATAATTCTTGCCATTGAATTTCTCTATTCTTAGCTTACTTTCTTCTGCCATTGCTTTACTCCCACTCAAACAGAAACCCCTGTGAGTGACTTGTAATCAAAAAACACTTAACACACTCTGAAACCAAGGTGTTGGTGAACCAAGCTCTGATACCACTTGTCAGGATCTAGAACACAAAGCTCTGATACCAGCTGTCAGGATCCTCTCCTTAAGAGTACAATTGATTACCTTTGTATAAGCAACTAAACACAGAATTAAACCAGAAGTAATATGTAACTAGAATTTAAAAATAGCACATAATATGAGATACGAGAAACAATACAATCTGTATTAACACTCTTCCAGAAGGAAATACAATGAAGAAATCACACTCTTCCCACACCTCTTGGGCGTACAGTAATTCTCCCTCAAGAGTTCTCTCTCTCAATCAATTACAACCAACTCAAACACAGAGTTGTTCCCTCCACCAGTCAGTGACAATCAACCCAATGGTTGGTGTTGCCTACTCTCATCCACCAAGTAGATCTCATTGATCTTGCACCCTTGCAGATCTAACTGATCTTCCTTACCATGTAGATCTCCCTGATCTTGCTACCTGTAGATCAATTGATCTTACACCCCTTGAGACAACCAACCCAATTGTTGTTCTTGCCTTCAAGTTGAGGATCTAATCCTTCTTAGTCCTTCATTACAATACAGCCCCATGGGTCTCTTAAATAGATCCCAAACCAAACAATAATTAGAAATGCAGACTCAAGACTAAAATTAGTCTTTACATGCAAACTAGTTGTTCTCCTAAAATTAGTAATTCTAATTTTGGAAACGCCGCCTGGAAACGCATAGGTGACCGACGTTGGTTCCTGTCTGACCGATGTCGGCTGACCATAACCGATGCCGGTTACTTTGTAGCTGAAGATGACCGACGTCAGTTGTCCTGACCAATGTCGATTACTCTGTAACTCAGCAACCTCCACCATTTGCATAACAGTGAAGCTTTTAGCTCCACAACTTAACATCCCATTCATGTCTCTTCATCCCCGCATTCCCTCTCGAGGGGGCATCACATCATCATTTACCTTCATCACATGCTTCTAAGGGCATCCTTTTGTGCATGTCTTTCTTCTTCCACATTATTTTAAAATTTGTTACTTCATTCGGCATCTAATTGCAATGCCCTTTCAAAGAGGAAAAAAATGTAAACATCCCAGTTACACTACCCTGATATCATTACTATTCATTGTCATCCAATCCATTAATCCATATTAATATCATCAAACTCTAATTATATTATCAAAACCCTAATCTTAGAATATTCCATCATACTACCCTAATCTTGTCGTCAACACATCCCTAACTAATCCACTCTAACCACACCATCTCCCATTCGTCCCTCCCCCACTCCCCCACTACCCTTCCACACCCCCCCCCTTTAATTATACCATCATAATTCTATCATGACCTTACCCAATCCCATAAAAATCAAACATCAAATTAATCAACTAATTAATCACTATTTAGTTGATTAGTACCGATAATAAAATCCATGCATAATCTAAAATATAAAATATGAAAATAAAGAAAAATCAATTAAAACAAATTTCAAATCAAATCGGCAAAAATCCTTAAAATCCAAGACAAGAAGCAAGTGCAATCAAAGCCCACTCCTCATAAAATCAAGACCATACCTTTCCAACCTCTATCATCTAATAACCAACCCCTTTCATTGAATGAGGATTTTGACTCAATCATAGCCCTCCATTTTAAATCAAATATAACTGTCCATTTACACCATCAAAAACCTATAAATTAAACACCTATCCTTCGCTTTGAACAATCTTAAATAACCTAAATGGATAATGTGATTGTGAGGAACAAGCCATCAACAACATCCAATCATCCAATCAAACCATCATCAAATCCTAAAGGATATGTTGTTGAAATTCTTGCATGGGGCCACTTTAGCATCCACAATCCATCAATCAAAACATCAAATCTACACAACAAGAAGGTCTTCGTGATGAGAGAAGGTCTTCGTGATGAGTGAAGGTATAAATGTTCTTTATAGCTCAATTTTAAATATTGTATTTATTTTAAATTAGTAATTGATTTTATAATTTGTTTCTATTACATAACTCTATTTTTTCATGTTTGTGTGTGTGAGAGAGAGAGTGAGAGTGAGATTAAGAATTGGTTTTATAATTTATTTCTATAAATTAGAGCTATGTATTCTAATTTATATACAAATAATTTAGAATTTTGTTGCTGAAATTCTTGCATGGGGCCACTTTAGCATCCACAATTCATCAATCAAAACAACAAATCTACACAACAAAGTCATCTTCGTGATGAGTGAAGGTATAAATGTTCTTTATAGCTCAATTTTAAATATTGTATTTATTTTAAATTAGTAATTGATTTTATAATTTGTTTCTATTACATAACTCTATTTTTTCATGTTTATGTGTGTGTGAGAGAGAGAGAGAGTAAGATTAAGAATTGGTTTTATAATTTATTTCTATAAATTAGAGCTATGTATTCTAATTTATATACAAATAATTTAGAATTTTGTTACTGAAATTCTTGCATGGGGCCACTTTAGCATCCACAATTCATCAATCAAAACAACAAATCTACACAACAAAGTCATCTTCGTGATGAGTGAAGGTATAAATGTTCTTTCTAGCTCAATTTTAAATATTTGTATTTATTTTAAATTAGTAATTGATTTTATAATTTGTTTCTATTATGCTCACCTGCTCGCCCTCGTGCCTGCCTGCCTATGTGTGTGTATATATATTAGAGCTATAATATAATTTTTTATACAAATAAATTAGAATTATATATATATATATATATATATATATATATATATATATATATATATATATATATATATATATATATATATATATATATATATATATATATATATATATATATATAAGAGCTATTTTATATATAAATAAATAAATATTATGGCTCTAATTTACACACATATATATATATAACTCTAATTTATTTATATATATAATTTATATTATAACTCATATATATATATATATATATATATATATATATATATATATATGTATAACTCTAATTTAACTATATATAAATTTATATTATAGATCGTGTGTGTGTGTGTGTGCGCGCGCGCGCGAGCGAGAGAGTGAGTGAAAAATTAGAGTTATGCAATAGAAATTACATATAACATGGGTCACGTAGCAGCGAGTACCTGCCATTTTAGTTGAAAAGTAATTTTGTAGGATTACATGAAGTTACATGATATTTGTTGGTAATACAAATTTTTTACAAGGTATGCAATGTTTTGTAAGCTTTATGTTGAATATGGGAACTGATGGGTGATGGGTCAAAGCATATTTAAGTGACAAATAAGTTAGAAGGGCAATTTATTAGTTACAATTGTTTCAAAAATTCTTTAAAGATAAATTGCAATTGGCTTGATTCTCATGTGTTATCTACTTCACCATAATAATGACAAGTGAACCTCATAATGAACCTTACATAAATAGCTAGTTATTATAGCTAGTAAGTTCTATAATGATGAACTTCGCTAGTGTGAGTAGCTAAATATGCTTATTAGGTTATAACTTAGCATGCTTTAGTACACTGGTGGTTTTACGAGGTATAAAATAGTGATCACATTGAAGGGCACTAAGCATACCCTTGTATCTCCCAAGTGAGATGAGACTTAATGTTTATTACATAGTAGCTCTCATGGACTCCTTCTAAAGCTCTTATGGACTCCATTTGAGGTTTGATCAGTCCATAAATTAAAGGGAGCACTAAACTATTTTGACTATATTTAAGAAGTTTGAATTTACAATGTTTGCATGGTCCCCTTGAGAGTATAATAATATAAAGGACTATGAAAAGTTTTACCCCAATAAAGTATAGGATAACAAGGTATTTGTATTAACCAGAATAGGACTTCTAGAAAACTAGATATTAATATAAGACTATTTTAGGGAAGTTCTAACTACATATTTGCATTGAATATGATTGAATTTGCATGTACAACTATAGAGTGGACATCATGGTGACTAGTCCTCAAGTCATAGTTCGAGAAAAGAAAGAAGAATAATTTTTGAGGGGAATTTAGAGGCGGTCTCTACATTTTTCTATCATGTACCTCATAAACAATCATTACTTTAGCAAATCATTCTCTTTTTAATATGACTCCAAATGTGGTTAGTAAGCTTTGTTAGGGGACATTAATATTGCCTGTTTGTTAATTCTAAAAATATTTATCTCAAATGATCAAAACACCTTAAAGCTTGTACTTGTAGATGTAGCCATCACCCTATATTTGCAGCCAAAGCAAAAGTATTGATATGTATTCACATAGAAAAGAACAACTTGATTATGAGAATGGAATCTAACAAAGTTACAAACCTAGGGTTTTCAAATTAAGTAGTTGGGGAATTCTAAATAATTTTCAATTTGACACAACCAGTTGAGAGCTATCATGTGAATCGTTGAATATTGACATTGTGAACACCCAAATTGTGAAAGGCTTTAGGCAAACAACACAAATAAACTCTTAGATAAGTTGTTCTTCCATAGGTTATCAAAATGGGGAAAAAATTAATGCTGAAACAAATGAAACATTTTGATCTAGTGCTTTGTTATGTCAATTTCATTTCAAATTCACTTATACAACATAAAACTTGAATAGTTAAGGTAAAAATATGAATAAATAGACATATGATCCTAATTATAAAGACAACACTTAAGGGAGCAGGGTTTAACTCACAAAGGAGAAAGTAATAACACAAGCAATCTCCAAATTTGGACTATGATTGTGTCAAACTATATTGAAAATAATAGTTATGCACTGAGGGCACTCATATCTCAGTAAACACACAACCTTAATAATTAATAGAAAAGCACACTAGCTAAACTTAGAACATATCCAAAGGCATTGATGTCCTTTTGCAACAAATATACCATCTTCCATAAGCAAAATTCATTATTTAACATGATTTATAATAAACTCCCAAAATATGACTTTAAAAACAGAGTTTCCTAATAGTCCCACCAAGAAAAACCACAACAATTTTCTCTACATCTTAAAAGTTTAAAAAAAAATGATCCTATGAAATTGTTTTGTTCTAAAGAGTTAGTTCAAAAATTCAAAGAAGCTTTTTGTATGGAAACTAGATCAAAGCTTATAAATAAAACTATTAAAAAACTTTTAGGCAATAAAATCCTTGAGTGGACATTGGAAACTTCCAACCCTCCCTCTCAAAAGAAATAGTTGCTCCATTGTTGTTAAAGAGATAGTTGCTCTATTTTTGCTAAAAAAATACACTGTTTAAATTGAATAAATTAAATTATGAATATATTTAAATTGAATATTTTAAAATAATATTTAAAAAGCATGTTTTGTTAAAATGAAAATAACTTGAAATTTATTAATTAATTAATTTGCCCTAACTGACTACTCCCCAACCCAATCATTAATAAATTTTTATTTTTTAATTAAAAATTTAATCCTAATGCAAAACACCCAGCCCTCAAAAAGATCTCAAATTTATCATTTTATTTTTTGAAAAATGAAAACCAAAACCTTAAAAAACAAAATAACAATAGTAAGTTTTTTCAATGAAAAAGAACTAAACGAAACTGATCATAATTTTATTTTTACCTCTTAAAAGAGGAATTTTTTTCAAAAGAAACGAGAAAATATTAATTAAAATAACCACACATTGACAAATTTCTCAAGTTATTTTTTAAAAAATTCGCAAAATTTTTTACAACAAAGCTTAAAACATTTGAAAATTATATATTACATGAAAAACCCAAAAAAAAAAAAAAAAAAATTACATTTTTTCCACCATTTTTGTGCCGCTGCTCTCTCTCTGACTGTTGTTGCCAGCGGTTTCCTCTAGGGAATTATAATCAGTAAAAAGAGGAGTACGCGGGTTCCATTACTGGAACAAGTAGAAAGAAGAGGTGTTGTGCAAGAAAGATATTCTTAACTGCATTATAAAATATGACGGTAGCAAAGCCAGCTGTAAATAAATTGAATTACAGTCATGACCATCAACAGTAATGAACATGCCGATTGGCGATGAGGGTGGTTACAAAACAAAATTTGCATACACCTTCCTGCAAAACTTTTTTCAATCCATTCCTATAGTACCCTGCAGGACAGGGATTAATTATCTATATAATATATTATGTATTATTATAATATTTTGGAATATTTTGTCATTATCTTTCACCATCATTGTTAAGTGTATTTTAAAATTTTGCATTACTTTTAATTTTTTATATGATTTTGTTCAAATTTATTGTGAAACAAAAATGTCTCCTCCTTATATAACGCATTGCTATCTTGTATGAAGAAACATACAGCCTCATTTTCTACTGTCACCTCTACCAAAAATATAAAAGTACTGTTTTTTACTCCTTCATGCACAAAAGATGAGATGAGGTCAATGATCATGAGTTTCGAGTGTTACATCCCTTCTAGCATAACTTACAAGTTTGGAGCTCGTATTATTTGCAAACAAATTTCAAAACTAATTACACTTTTTTCACTTCGACCATAAATTTTAAAATAAATTTCAGAACAAATAATCTACCATATTGTAACTAAAAATTAAATTTTGTAGTCCTATGAATGTATTTATATTTTTATTCCTAAAATATTAACTTTTTTGATAGACCATATTAAATATATAATGAAATTTTAAATAAAACTTTGAACACTCTAATATATATATATAAAAAATAAATACATAAATTATTTTTAATATTTATATTTTATACTATGAATTTTAGTAACATTTCAAAGACACTTTTGAATAAATAACTATTCATGAGAAACAAGTTCGACCTTCAAATTTAATCACTGAATTTGTAACTCTGGTAAAGTTTTAACGAGATCTAATCCGAAGCGGACGATTCAAATCCCAAACTAGTTGCAAAATTCTTTTCTTAAAAAAGGCCGTGAATGGCAAGCAACGAATCTTCACACAAACGGTGGCGAACGGTTGAATTTCTTTTCTGATAAAGTTTTTGTTGAAATCGGAAAAGATTGAATTCTACTAGCAAATAAGAGTATTGGACTCAATTCCCTGGGATTTCACATTTCTTCTGATAAATTCAATTCACATTGGTTTTTGCATGGAAACTTGATTCCCACGAACTCTTTTCCAAGCATCCTCTGACGCACTGTCATGCACCTTCACGTGAAGAATCCCACATTAAACAAAAGACTTTCATCCACGGCCGACCATGTCATAATCAGATTGCTAGGCATCCATAAGGCAAAGAATCGGTTAATTCTTTTCTTTTGACTTTTCACAAATTCAAGCATTTCCTGCAAATTCGATTTGAAAGGCAACCGAATTTTTCCTTATAAATTCATGCAAACACCCAAAATGAAAGAGTGTGATTTCAGTAGTTATTTAGTGACATTACTGGTAAGGAAAGAACAATCTTGGGTCATCATTGAAGCACTAATCTCAAGGCCCTTCAGTCCCTCAGCAATATACACAATAAGACATACTGAATTGATTTCAACCCAGACAATTGGTGGTGTTTAACAATATTGAGTTAGCGGCTCTCGAAAATTTCAAACTGTTTTACTTATAAATGTAAGCCTTCACCTCGGCCTCCTATGGACTGACTAAATCCAGTCCCTTGGTTGAGACCCTTGTACTTTTATTTTATTGGTTGTATTGATTGTAGCCTCCCTCAAGTTAAGAACAAAGAACAATGGTATTTTTTTTAAAGGCTTTCAGTTGATCTATTCTAACCCTCTTGTTAAAAGAACTGAAGTCTTCTTATTGTACTTGCTTTCATTTGATTTATTGCAGCCTCTCTCATGTTAAGAATAGGATAGTGGTCTTCTTTGACTTGTTTTTATTTGATTTATTGACCCAATTCCGTCTTTACTGTAGATGCTTCTAACCCAATTCAATTTAAGTAAAGGTTCTCTCTAGCATAGATAGGTCAAGGGTTACTATAGATAAGCCCTTGCTAAAAGAACAAAGAACAGATGTATTTTTTTTTTGAATGGCTTTCATTTGATCTATTGTACCCCTTGCTAAAAGAATTAAAGGTATTCTTATTGCACCTGCTTGCATTTGATTTATTGTAGCCTCTTTCATGTTAAGAATAAAGGATAGTGTTCTTCTTTGACATGCTTCATTTGATTTGTTGTTCTAATTCCACTTTTACTGTAGATACCTGTAGTATAGGTTAAGCGCTAATACAGAGAGGCCCTTGTGCCGACAATTTATCTATATGTTGTGTCCGGAAGGCCAAGGGTTATTATAGATAGGTGACAAGACTATTTATAGTTATGCCTGGGAAGCCGAGGAGGCTACTATAATAAGGCCCAGCGCATCTTGAACATGGAACAAGGGTTTTAAGCAATCTAGTTATGTTATGTCCCGACAGCCAAGGGTTATTATAGATAGGCGAAAAGACTATATATAGTTATGCCCGGGAAGCTGAAAGGGGCTACTATAAATAGGCCCACTGCATCTTGAACAAGGAACAAGGGTCTTAAGTAATCTAGTTATATTCATTTGAGTTTTTTTAGCTTCTCAAATGTAAAGAAAGAACAATGGTCTTCTTTGGCATGCTTTTATTTGATTTATTGCAGCTTGTCTTTGCTGATGTAGTTACATTCATTTAATTGATTATAGCCTCTGTCAAGCAAAGGTTTAGGTTTTGTTAAACATAAGTTTAAGCTTAATTGACATACAACACTCCTGTGTAGAAAATGAGTGCCAAGGAAGCTGCAGCTGCAATGGTGACTGATGTGGAGAAGCTGACCATAACACCATCGGGGCACACTATTGAAAGTCGTGAAGAGCCCAAGATGCCGAGGGTGGATTGGGCTAAGTATTCCAAGAGAGTGGTACTGAAGAAAATAGTGGGTCGCCCTGATGGTGGCGTTGGACTGGTGGGAGACAGGATGATTGTAGGAGGATGGGTGAAGACCGGGCGGGAGCAAGGAAAAACTAGTTTTGCCTTCCTCGAAATCAATGATGCCAACTGCCCTGCTAATGTTCAGTCTAGAATTCCTCTTTGTTTGCGGTCTCTAATGAGACTGGTGACAGGAGTTAATAACAATACCAATGTTGCTAATGGTAATACTAATACCAATGGAGGAGCTGCTAGTCTTAATTCTAATAAATCAAGCGGAAATACGAAAGCTGAACCCACTCCTGGGAGGACTATCAGTGGTGTTGCATATTTGCAAGTGAACGATGGTTCTTGCCCTACAAATCTGCAGGTATGTAATCTTCATCCAACAACGAGTACAAAGACCTACCTTGCTCTGCTGCTTCATAATTTTAATCATGCATTCTATTTGATGCTGCTTTGGTTTATATTTTATGAGTAGTTTCACTCTGTTAACTATAGAATAGACTGTAACCACACTTAGAGCACATATATTGAGATTGGGAAATGGCAGAAGATGCATTAACAGAGGGTAAGTCCTGGCTGCTGAAACTATTTTTGCTGCAGGTTGTAGTGGACCCTTCTGTTGCCAATATAAAAGAACTTACACCAACAGGAACATCTATTTTAGTAGAGGGGGTGCTGAAACTGATACCAGAGGGAACAAAGAAGAAGGTTGAACTGAAAGTTCAAAAAATTTTGCAAGTTGGGGTAGCTGATCCTGCCAAGTATCCAATCACAAAGACAAGGTTGCCATTGGAGTTCCTGAGAAACTATGTGCACCTGCGACCCCGAACTAACACAGTATGTTTTACCATTAATTCCTATGTGCTTTCTCTGTACCATTGTAAGCTAGTCCTATTGATGGATTGTGGTCAGTTGTGTGGACATTAATACACTTTCTATCTTGCCATTTGCAAATGAAATGTTAAGTAAAATTCTTCTGGATTCAACTGCGTAAGATTGATTTTCCGAAGTTTTGGATCCCACTACTGAGTCCATGTTCAAATTGGAGGCCTTAGAAACACTAGTTGCATATTAATAACTCCAGGTAAAATTTTATACGAATTCTAAAATCTTTGTTCTTTACCTCTTCCCATAAACTTATATAGAATCGTAGGCAGCATGCATTCCAAATCAAACTAGCTAATTTTTTTGGAGACTGTGAAATAGGGGCTCTTCCCCATTTACATAAATTCTCAAGGACCCATTTCTCTTAGGTCAGTGCCTGTTACTAGCCTTATGTACACTGTGGTAAATAAGTAGAATTCTAATAATTAATTAGATAAAAATGGGGGTTTTTATTATTAGCAGTTTCCACCTTCGTTCCCCATGTTTTTCTCTTCAAATTAATTTTCTTCTTCAATGAAAGATTGGTCTCTTTGTTGAATGATGAATCTATAAGAGAACTGGCTGTAAACGGTGTTGAAGAGTCTACAATACTCTCTGATTCTACTTTCTTGAACAAAAGGGCTCCCATCAATACACACTCATTGTTTTAAACTTTTATAATAAAAAATAAATAAAATTTTAAACTTCAGCAAAAGTCAAAAGATTTCAGTAACTGGTTTGAATATAGCTAGTATAGTAGCAAAGATAGAGGTTTGATGTGAAGTATTAACTGTGGCAATTTAAACTCAATTTGCAGATTGCATCAGTTGCTCGGATCCGTAATGCTCTGGCATATGCAACCCATACATTTTTCCAAAACCATGGCTTCCTTTATGTGCACACACCCATCATCACAACCACTCATTGTGAGGAAGAAGGCGAGGCATTTCAAGTCACAACACTGTTCAGTGAAGCAGACAGGGTAGAAAGGGAGCTGAAGGCATTGAAACATCCTACTGAAGCTGACATTCAAGCTGCAAAGGATGCTGTTAAACAGAAAACAGAAGCCCTGCAAGAGCTGAATAACAAAAACAGTGATAAGGCCTCCATCGATGCTGCTCTTGAAGATTTCAACAAGGCAAAAACTTTTCTTTCAAAGATGGAAGAAAGTTCTAAACTGAAACCAGGAATACCTCAAAAGGATGGAAAATTTGACTTTTCCAGAGACTTCTTTTCTCGGCAGGCATATTTAACTGTTTCTGGTCAACTTCATGTGGAGAGCTATGCCTGTGCCCTTAGCAGTGTTTACACATTTGGGCCAACTTTCAGAGCTGAAAACTCTCAGGCCACAAGACATCTTGCAGAGTATTGGATGGTTGAGCCTGAAATTGCCTTTGCAGATCTAGAGGTATACATTCTATCATATTGAATTATTTTTTATATGTTGGTCATGAGCTTCTTAGTATTTTCTCCTAGAAGTATATGTAAGTTGAGGTCATTTATACCCTCTCATTTAGGGATTTAGGGAGGGAGCAAAATTTTAGGTGAAGCATTCAACCAATCAAAGGGCCCAACCAATTTATATAAACACTCGATCAATTACTCAGAGTTAGGAATCTTATAATTTTACATCCCTCTGGTGTGGTTGGTTTTAGAAATATCGAATGGAGAATTTAAAAAAAATAAAAAAAATTGACTAACTCATATAATTGTTTAATCCTAAATATATTACCAGTTATTTAGAAACTTCAAAATACCTACATCTCTTAGTGACTATATCTGTAAATAATATAAGTGTATCCTGATATTTTTACTCCCATACCCTAGTTTGAAAGGGATTTCTTGTACCCATTCCCCACATTTCCAATGTGACAACGATTCAACCTCACTCATATATATTTAGTTGAAGTGAATTGGAAAGCATTGGCCCAATTTATATTACTTGGATATTTTCAGGACTACTTACATATTATCAATCTCTTACAGGATGCCATGAATTGTGCTGAAGACTTCTTGAAATTCTTATGTCAATGGCTGCTTGACAACTGTGTGGACGACATGAAATTCATGGCAAACCAGTTTGACAAAACTATTTTTGATCGCCTTCGTCTAGTGGCTTCCACTCCCTTTGCACGAATTACGTACACAGAGGCAATTGATCTTCTAAAAAAGGTATGTGGTCTTCTTGCTTTGTGAATTAAACTACCTTTTGGTTTGTAAACCTTAGTTATATGAGTCATAAGAAATTAGGATGCAACTATGTTGGTGCGAGCCTGTATCCATGACAAGAAAAATCTCCTCTCCCTGATGATTAAGACGTGTCAAAACGGAAAACTAACAGGTTCCCAAGTTTGAGAACAAGGTAGAGTGGGGTATGGATTTCACCACCCAACATGAGAGGTATTTATAAGACCGCTTATATTACTTTTACTACCAAATTTTACATACTGATATTTTTTCAAGGGCTGGAAATCACTTTTCTTGTCTATGGCATTTTCAGATGCCTAACTGAGGAAATTTTGAAGAAACCAGTTATTGTTTATAACTATCCCAAAGAAGTCAAGCCTTTTTACATGCGTCTCAATGATGATGAAAAGACAGTTGCTTCCATGGATGTGCTCGTGCCAAAGGTATTCCTCCATTTTTTCCATAGAATTTTTTTTTTAGTAAATAATTAATTAGATCCAAATTATTGACATGTTCAGTCTGTAATTTATTTTAGGTTGGACTATTGATGGCTGGAAGTCAAAGAGACGAGCAATATGAAGTCCTTGAGAAAAGGTAATTGATGAATTTGACAGAATGGATATCTCCCAATCCTTAACGCTACAATAAAAAAAACTCTAGTCTAAAGTTGAAAATGTTTAAACTAATAGTAATTGTTTTTTAAGTTTAAAAACTTATGTTGAGTGGTGTTTTGTTTTTGATTGCAGACTTCAAGAGCTAGGATTGCCAAGAGAGCCATATGAATGGTACTTAGATATACGTCGATATGGAACAGTGAAACAATCAGGGTTTGGCTTACGCTTTGAAAACATGGTGCTTTTTTCAAGTGGCCTTGAAAATATAAATGATGTTATTCCTTTCCCTCGAAATATGGGGAGAATGGACCTCTAATTGAAACTTTTTGCTTAGAATATAAGCTATTAGAAGGTTAGTTTCAAATAAATTATATCGTGACATCTATACTTGTTAGATTATATAAAAAGAAATCTTATTTTATTTTAGGATTACTTTTTATAATATAAAACATATAATTATAATTTTTTCTCGGGTTGTCTTCAGACTTTAATGTTGGTTTTTATGATGATATGGAAGGTGCTTTGTTAGTTTTTCTAGATCTAGTTTTTCTTCTTGTGAATAGAGGAGACTCTAGAATAATTGTGATGGTTCAATTCTTTAATTGTTACTAACAATACTCTTAAATTATCGATTTAGCACTTTGTTGCCTTGTATTGAAGTTACAATTTTTTCGGTTGATTTCTTTGCTTGTGGTTAGTTGTTGTCACTTTTTACTTTCTTTTTTATCAGTGTTCTCACTTAGACTTTGTTTTTTCAATTAGTCTAAGTGATTTTTTGTCAAGGGTGAGGGCCCACCAATCCTTGTTTAAACATTATCTTGTCTTCAAAATAAAATCTATTGCTTGTGACTCTTAATCTACGGATATGATTCATAGTATTTTAATATATTCCATATACAATTGATTTTAATACATGGATAAATGGATTAAAAGTAATATAACCATGCAAACTACTTGCATGATATCTAGTCTTGATGAAGTTAGGTATAACAACTAAAGACACAAATACTCAATTAGTATATGAACTAGGCTAAACAATATGTACAAAATAGTAATAAAAGCCTAATTAATTTATATCAATTTCAGAATTAGGGCAAACAAATAATGTTTAGATGCATTATTGAATATTGTGAAATATGGGGACAAACATCAATGTTAGAACATAGAAATGCATTCCCAACAGTGATAGTGACCTCATTGAGAAAATTGATAGTGATCAAAGATGTATGTATTGAAAGAGAGTGAGCAATAAAACCAAATAGAAATGGATAAACAAGTACATCATGAGCCAAATGGTTTAAAAGTATATCACAAGAAGAGGTCCTATCACTTGGTTTGTTAGATCCTTAAGAAATAAATTTTAACTTATTGTTGAACATCATGTAAAGCTTGCATCATAGTGGTAATTTTAAAATTTTAGATTGGAATGAAAGTGGTTGAAGAAATCAGAGAAGGATTAACAAAAATAGGTGGAATTTGAAAAGCCACAAAATATTGGACCAGAGGAATAGTAAAGATCACAAGTCAAGACACTTAAAAAGCTTGAGAAGTCATAACAACATTTTGAAGAAGGATCAACAACATTAGGTGGAATTTGAAAAGCCAAAAAAGATTGGACAAGAGGAATAGTAAAGATCATAAGTCAAGACATTTAAAAATCTTGAGAAGTCATAACAAATTTTGAACACTTGGAGGAAATAAAGTTTGAAAAGGAGAACAAGCAATGGAAACATTTGGATTAGACAACATAGCATTTTGAGAAGACATAATATTAGAAGAGATGGAAACATGAGTAGAATTATGAGGAACTTCCAAAGAAACACTATGAGAATGTATTTTTTCACAAGGAATTCATTTCAATGTACTCATAAGTCCAAATATATTAGTAGGATTGGTCAAAACATATTTCTTGATATAATTGTTAGGTTGATCTCTACTTTGATCTTCTAATTGAGTCTCATAATGACATTTTTTCCCATTCTCATTCCAGTAATAATATTGAAATGCTCTAGCATTCACATTATTATCAACATTGGCATTCAAATAAGAAACATGACAACATACATCAACATTATTCCCTATAGTTTGTGTTGAGGTTTTATCATGCCCTACAAAGGAACCAATAATTATTTTTTCACAACAAAGTCCAAACCCATATTTATGTAGCTTACTTTATATTTGAGGCTAACAAAATTGTCCTTACTAATCGATTCTTGCATATCAAAATTTGGCATTCCATAATCACTTGGGCTTATATAAAGACAACTACCACACAAAAAAAAAAATCATATTATTTGCATATTCATTTGGTCCTATGGTGGTAAAACTTATGTGCCCTAATATTTAATCAATGCTATGTGTGATATAATAAGTTAATCAAAATCACTCCCTTTTGCATCATTATGAAAAGGTGTGACATTCATAGAAGCATTTACAACATCTCAAAAATGTAGATCTTAAGGGCGATCCATCATAAATACACTAGGGTCTGAAGCAACACAAAGAAATTAAGGGTAAATAAATCTAATATGAATCAACACAAACCTTAATCAAAGGAGACATTATGAATAAGCAAAATATAACACTAATAGGAGGGCACAACACAATAAGGGCTAGGGAAAAAAAATAGAATAAGCCCTAGAAAATTAAGATCTATCACAATGAAAATAAGATATAAACATAAGGAGTGTAAGAAAACATGGTTTCATTAAAATGTGGTATGGGAAAGTAATGTTACATAAAAATTAAATACATTAGCTCACTCTAGTTTGCAATCAAATCTAATCACTTTTGACCTAAGAAAGCAATAAAATCAAATATAATTATGAAAATAAATATTCTAGAATAATTCAAAAGAACAAAGATAGGGTTTTATAAGAATATCTAAATTGTCGTGAACTTGGATACAACCAAACAAAATTGTGGGAAACAAGTCTAGATAGGAAGATGAACAAAACATAAAAAATCAAAACAAATGAATTATTTTTCCTAGATGACTAGATTTGTAACACTCCTAAAAAGGCACAAAAAATTATAGCAATACATTCCTGGTAGACCATAACTATATTGCTACATTTATGGCAAGAAACCTAGAACAACATGAATGCATATGAGGAGAGAGAAAATGATTGAATAAAAAGAAAATGAGAGGAAGAAGAAGCGAAAAAGAGGAGCATGGCCCAAAATATAGGACAAAAAACACCAATAAGATCACCAACATGAACTGATAATTGACAAACACACAATTACCCTAAAACAATGTAGTTTCACAACTAAATCTACCCTCAAAACAAAATTAGCTTTCTAAATATATATATTAATATCCTTTATAAACTTTGTTACAAGATAGGTTTATTAATAGAGATTAAAAAACCAACACAACCAATTTATTATCATAATGGACATTTATTAACATCTCTTGCACTACTCTATGTGTGTGCATGTGTTGTGCGTGTGTGTGTGTGCATGTGTATGTGTGTGTGATAAGGAGCTCAAGAAACTTTTATGAGGTTATAAAGAGTGAAGTAAATATATTAGAAATATCTATTACATTCACAAAACAAGGGAGAACATGGGTAAGGAGGTTAATGGGAGGGCAAGGAGATTTAATAGTTCATAAATTATGGAAGGACATAGATGCAAATTCAAACCCTTAGCACTAGAAATGACAATAAAATAGACCATAATTTAGAGAATTATCAAATATGTGGGCTTAGCAAACTTCATTGATAGGAATATGGGCTATGACCCACATATTTCATTGAATTTGCAAAGTATTGAAATGTCTATAAGGTATCAAAGGTATCTCCTTTGAGGTGTTAGGAAAGCATTGCTCAAGTCATAGGCTTAAGCATGGAGGGAATTGAATACTACTAACAAAAAAGGGAGAAAAAAGAAGTTTCAATTTTTTTGTCTAGCAATGAGAAATTGATTTAAAAGGGGGATATAATGTGGCTCTATCTTACCATTTTGCTTTCTTGAATCACTTTAGACATAAAAATTGATAGGCATTCCCTTTTATATGCTTGTCTCTTGAGAACTCAATTATTGATGTTAACCATGATAAATGTTTGTTCCCTCTTCCTAATGTTGTAATTTGTCTTATTTTCCACCATGCCAAAGCCTAGGTATCTAGCCATCTTACTAACCCACACAAATCTCATAAAAAACAACTCTTTGGAAGATTTTGTTAAGCCTATAGTGGTTGATGATGAAAACACCTCTATTAAGCCTAAAACTCCAAAATCTATCTCAATTTTCATCCTTCTCAAATACAATATTTCTATAAAAAAAGTACCAAATGAAAACATTCCAAAAACATTTCCCAGACCTTGACAGAGGAATCTATAACCTTGGATGATCATTTGGGTATTTCTACCAGCCAAGTCCAAAGTATTCCTTTGTCTAACAATGAGGCCATGGGATATAATGAATTGATTGCGAAGGGAAATATGGTTGATAATTATATTTTTAACCTGAAACAAGATCAAGTTTTGGGTTCTAAAAAGTGAAAAAGAAAAAGGAAGACTCCCAAGAACAATGCAACCCAAGACAAAATTAGTTATTTGAAAAGAAAGGTTAATATTCATAATGAAGCATTGGAATTTGTGTTTAAATAAAACATGGATATTAATATGAAATTAAATCAATTGAATCTCAAATTTAATGGAAAACATTATCACAGGAATTTGACTTTGAACAAGGAAACAAAGGTTCTAACTGAAATAGTTGGGGATTTGAAAAGTAAAGTTTATGAGATGGAGGATAAAATGAGTTAGATGGAAATTGAAAGGCATAAGCTCTACACAGACATTGACAAAATAATTCAAATCAATAGAACTACTATCAAAAACTCTGTTGTTAGTATCACTATTATGCATGATTGTCTTACACAGAAAAAAGGGAACCAAAGCAAGCATAAGAATCAAGATGTAAGAAAAAGAAAAGACAATTGAGACTAAGGAGGTGGATACTGAAAATGTTGAGGACTACCTCAATTTCTTGACAAAAAAATAAGAGGTGGTCAAATCTCTTGGTGACTTTGGATCATCTTAATTTCTTGTTAGGTTGTTTTTTTTCTATATTTTAACTGTTGTTTACCTAGTTCTAGAGTGTTTAATACCATTGTTTGTGGGATTTTAATTAACTTTGTTTTGTAATGATCTCTAATTAAAATTTCCTTGCTTATATTTTTTTTCATGACTATTTAAGGTTTGAAACCCTTTCAAAACTAATTTTTTTACTTCTAATAAAAAATCATTGATAATAATGTGGGTTTAAAAACTATCTTTTAAGGCTTAGCAAACCCAAACAGACGGAGGAGTATCAGTGTAATAGATGAAGAAATGAGTTGGTAGAGTTGGCCAATGTTGTATCTCTATACCTATTCCTCAGATTAAACATACGAAGAAACAAAGATAGAGACAAGGGAGGCCCTCTAGAGGGATTTAAAACTCCACCAGGGTTGTAGTCCAATTTG
Source organism: Torreya grandis (assembly GCA_037957365.1). Lineage (NCBI taxonomy): Eukaryota > Viridiplantae > Streptophyta > Pinopsida > Cupressales > Taxaceae > Torreya > Torreya grandis. The sequence continues at coordinate 270,288 of JARHVA010007844.1, forward strand.
GTGAGGTTGATGGTCATTTATATCCATCCGTTAGGGCACTTTATTTAGGTACTCGATATGGAGATTCAAACAGTTAAGTCCAAGGTCATGCTCTAGGTGAATTTGATGACGTAAAGCCCCTTACTCATGCTGCTTAGCTAAAGGAGCTCATTGATTTAGATGTATACTTACTCATCATTGTAATCTACTATATGTTTATTTCTGAAATATGCTTTGAGATGATGACACTCTATGTAATTTAGTGATACCATGTGAATACTCTCTATTGAGGCTCACCAAAAAAAAAACTCCACGTTGTCCTCCTAAAGGAATGCACAATAGTTTAAATTGATTACTAAGAAGGTGTTTTCATGGTGAAGACCTCACAATATATTTGGCTCACCTTGGAATATTCATCTTCCATCCCCATTCAATTTCATCATGTGGAGAGCTCTTGCATATACAACTTATTTTTCCAAAGTTTTTTTTGGTTGTTCGAAGTAGGCATTATCCAAGATGACCTACGTGACCTCGTAACTTTGTCATAATTGATAAGTAGACTATTGATGAGATATTGACAATTTTATCGGTACTCAACTAGAAGAAAATCACAAATGCAAATAAATGAATAATGTACAATTCTTTGAAAAAGAGATTTGCCAACAAAATTGTTTATGTGAACTTTCTAAAGCCAATGGCAGATACTATTGCACTAATGCCTCCTATGTGGCATGGTCTTGTTCAAATTTATTTTCAAAGGTGGTTCTTGTGTGCATGTTGAAGGGAACCCACCCTCATATTCAAAGCTCTTATTTACCCAAACCAACAGTGTTTTGTTCTAAATCCGACATAGCATTGGAGAGGTAACCTTATTTTCTATTTTCATTTTTGAATCATTTGTAACAAGTATATTGTTGTTTGTGGAGTGGTGGCATGTACAACATAATGCAGGGGGTGAAGAAAGAAGTGAAAAAAGCAAAGAAAATAGAGATAAGGCCCATTCCACTGTTGAAGAGGCTAAACAGAAGGTGTATGAGCCCTGGAAAAGCATTCAAGGTGCATGCTAGATGTGAAAGACACTCTCTCTAGGAAAATAGAGAAAACTAAGGAAACCTTGGAACAAAAAAACTAAGAGGTCAAATGGGTGATTGATGAGGCCTTGCAAAGCGCCAAGGTCATAGGTTAGAACATGAAGGACATTGTTTATACAAAAATAGTGGAATTTAAAGAAATGTTAGAATAAATAACATAGGATGCCAAGGTTAAAATGCATAGCTAACACTAGAGGAGTGCCATTTATTAATAATACCATTGGTGCATATAAATGGAATAGGAAGTAACGGCATAGAGCATAAAACACAAAACATAGATAGAGATGGCTAAGGAATAAGATTTAAACAACACCCACTCATAAAAATATGTTACAATCATTAGCAGCTACCACCTCTGCTATGTGCTATTAATTTCATTTAACATGTCCATCTTTCTTTCAATTATCAAGTGTTTCTCATTAATATCTAAGTGCTTAAATTTCAATCACATGTTACCTCCTCAATCATTACTTCAATTCATTTTTTAATTTTTCTTAAATAATAATAAAAATAATATTATTACAAAATAATCTATATTATATATTAATGTAATATTATAATACATAACATATAAATAATATTATTATATTACATTATATGTCTAATATTAATATATAGTAAATAATAATATAAACACACACACACACACACACACACACACACACACACACACACACACACACAATTATACATAAATTAATATTATATAATACATAAATATTATTATATTACATGTAATATTGTAGTTTAATATAATATAATATAATTTTACTATATTAATATATTTAATTATATAATATTTATAAAATATAGTATTACTAATAATATATTATATTAACTCTATTAACTAGTATACATATCTCAGATAAATCTATGTAAAATATTTCAAGAGGTATCAATCTTGAGGCATCAATATGATTTTGGATTTGTAAAATAAATGGAATGGGGCACCTCAAGAATGATATTTCTCGATGTCTTTTACATTGATTTATCTAATATATGTATGTTAGTTCATTATTAATTTAAAATAAAATACATATATGAAAAAATAATAAATATTAACTAATACAATATTTAAATTATTAATTTTTTAATTTAATTGCTTGTTTTGGTTCATATTTTGTGTGTTACACACATTTTCTCTCATACATACAACTTTGCAACTAAAAACCATGTATAGGACCTTTGTTTATCATTCAATAGCCATAAGGACTCGGAGTCATTTTATGAAGCTACATTCATTCCAAATTCATCCATAATAAACTTCACTAGGTGGATATTTAAGTTTTCAAATTTTATTATAATATGATGCGTCTAGTTCAAATGGGTCTAAAAATTCTATTATTCAACATTTCACATCTAAATCATAGTAAAAGATGGAAACATTGAAGGAAACACATATATACTTTAATAGTTTGGTGTGTTCAAAATTTAACATTACATCTACAAAAAAAATTGATTGTAATTTAATATAAATAATTATACATAAATCCATGACTCATACGATGATTGTATCTAATTTACAAACCTAACATAACTCTATTTTTATTTCAGTTACAAGAAATTAAATTTACAAAAAAATTGTGTTACCAGGGGCTACTACAATTTTATCGACATCACCATAAAATATTTTCTTATATTTAGGTAAGTGCACAAAGTTGGGGGATAAAAAAGGGCCTTTTGGTGAACATGATTTCCTTGAAATTTTAAAAATATAAATTTCTATAGATAATTTGAGATGGCTACACTCACAATTTGAAGTTGGGATAAGAACATGAATTGTATCATTTTGAGTCTAGTTTCTAAAACACTAAGTTCTTTGAAAAATATTTAAGTATAACTAGGCCAAACATATAAAATTTGAAGAGGAACTTCCTTTTTAAAGAAAATTGAGTGGATAAATATCCATGCGGCCCACCATTTTTTGAGCACCGTTTAATATTGTTTGAAACCCTTTGGTAAATATTTAGATAAGCTCTTCTAGTGTGTAACCTATATTTTTTTATATTTTTTCAATGAATATATTTGTTTTATTACTTTTTCAAGTAATAGATCCTAAAAATTGACAAAAAAATGGATAGTCATCCATGCACCCCCCTAACCACCTCAAAAAAAATAAAATTTGACTTTTTTGAATGTGTGTAGAATTAGGCCTAGTTTGTGACCATATAATATTTTTTTTCACTTAGATCAATGAAAAACAAATTACATAAACATGAATAGGCATGTATATTTGTGATGTAGTGGCCTAAAAAAGCTATAGTTGGAAATCAACATAGTTTGAACCCTTTAAATAGTCCAAAATTTATAAAAATCATATATTTAGAGAGATGAGAGTGTGCTTGTTGTTATGGTAATAATTTTTTGAATTTTGTTGTTAAAATTCATAGTGTATTTGGTGATGGAAGTTGAAATTTGTTTTATTCTATCAAAACTATCAGACTCAATTGTAGATTGACAGGTCCAAGCCTTTGGATTGGGAATCCAAGCTGTTATCTTGCTAAAAGGCTTGGTTTTTTGAATTCAAATTTAATTAAAATTAAAGCGCGTACGTGCTATTTGTTCATAACACAAAAAAACAAATTTTCTCTATGGGTATGTGTTTTTTATTCTTGAGTTCCTTAATAGTGGTGTGTCGTGATATTTTCAATTATAAAGTGGTGTGTCATGATAGGGGAAATGTCCCTAACTTTGGATAGTGAATTAAGGTGTTGTGGTATCACATTAGAATAATACACACACACTAATATTTATACACATGTTCCATCAATAGAGCATAATTTAACAAAAAGCTTGTTTGGTTGTTGGTAGGTGTAAGTCACTATTAGTACCTTTCCCCTATATACACTACCACAAAAAATATGAAATGATATTTTGACAGGCTTTATGGCCTTAGTTAATAGGTTATGTGAAGATATGATGAAAATCTATGAATGTGATAATGTAATGAGAAACTTTAATGTGCAACCTAAGCTAAACATAAGCCATCAAGACTTAGTTTAAGTCTAACATGTCAACCCCAATGTCATAAAAAAAGATAAACAAAATAGTCAAACATGGTTGAATATGATGAAAATTGGGGCTATTTTGATCCCCTTCAACCTAGTTTCATGACTATAAAATGTGATTTGGGGTTGATCACCTCCAATTTCATTAAATATTGGATCAAAGAAACATTAAATGCAAGTTTGACATATATAGAATGTGGTTTTGAAGTCAATAAACTTGAATGGACCATCATATAATGAATGAAGATGTCAATTAGCTCAATTATGGAGATAATTAGGGTCAAAATGAGCCACATGAACCTATTTTAAATTATAGACATGATGTGATTTGGAGTGAAATTAACCCTAGAATGTCATCATATATAACAAACCAAAGAGTTGATTCATTCAATCGAGGAGACATTTGAGGCCAATTTGAACCCATTAAACATAACTACAAGAGCATGTGATATGATTTGGGACTAAATTAAGTTTGATTATGTCATGAATTGAGATAATTAGTCAATTAGTGCAATTAAGGATGTGATTTGGGTAAAATTGAGCCCTTGCACCAAATTTATAGCCCAATTGATTATATACTCTATGAAACATATGGCTTAACTAAGCCTAATTTTATCATAAATGCAAACATGAAGAAAATTGTGGCCAATTTGAACCTATTGAACCATAATGAAAGTATACAATGTGATTAAAGGGGATAAATTATCTCAAAATCTGTGATACGTTGACCCTAAACCCTAATTTTATCACAAATACAATTCCCCTAAACCCTAATTTCATCACATGTATACAAACATGTTACACTAAACCCTAAATAGGCTAAACCTTAATTTTATAACTTGAATACAACCCGTAAGTTCCCTAATTTCATCACAAACACAATTTCATGAAGGTAATTGGGCCAATGTGAACCCATTGAACTTAATTTTGTGAGTCTAGGATGTGATTTGGGGCTAAATTAGCTCATATTTCCTTACATATTGAGCCAACTAGTCAATTATTACAACTATAAACCCTAAACCCTAATTTTATCACAAATGTAAACATGAAGGAAATTGAGGCCAATATGAACCCATTGAACATGTACATATAACTTATAGAATGTAATTAGAGTGAGATTAACCCTGATGTCATCATATATAATAAAGCAAAGAGTTGATTAATTCAATCGAGTAGGCATTTGAGGCCAATTTGAACACCTTCAACCTAACTACAAGAGCAAGATATGGTTTGACGCAAGATTAAGTTTGATTCTATCATGAATTTATCCAATTAGCTAATTGGTGCAATTAGGGATGTGATTTCGGCAAAATTGAGCCTCTGAACCAAATTTATGGCTCAATCAATTGTATAATATATGCAACACATGGCTTAAAATTGATCATATATCATGTAAATTATGCCTTTGTTTTATATATAACCCACTTGAAGGAATATAGGCCACTTCTAGGTATATTAATGATGGTAACAAAATAATATCTATTATGTTGGTCTTGAAAGACTAATGAACTTATTTTGATCTCTATCTTTTATTGATTTACACCCTATATTTAGATCAATCAAGTTCTTACTAGACTCTTTTAGGAAACCTATCCTCTATTAGGCTTATAACCTAAGGCACTAAGTTTACAACCTTAAAATAGGCCTATTATTTTACAAAAGGATCATTCCCCTTTTTTTTCCTCTTGTATAATCTCATCATCTGTTTGACTATCTCGCTAATACCTTATAAGTGTTTGATCAACCAATGATAGACTAATGTCTCTATTCAAGGTTCAAACTAAAATACCCTTCTACAAGCTCAAGATACCAATACATTAATTTTACCTCACTTTGAATCCCATCCATAAATTTGTTCTTTCACCATGGATCCTCTGGATTCTACAAATTGATGCCAAGAAGAATTTACTTTATTCAATCTCCAAATGGTTCTACCTAGAAACCTATAATTTATGGTAGGACTATTACTTGCATCTAGTTCAAAATAACTATCAACCTTATTATTTACTCATTATCCTTTCCACATCTAGATGAAAGACTTAAAATAATGATACAGAGCCTTTATAAAAATTTCACAAGTTTAAATTATCAATTAGGTTACCAAATGATCAAGAATCTTGACTCAACCCCAAAAACTACTATAGGGATATAAATATGTCCCTTTAGATATTAGATTTAGGTGTCATTAATTTAAGTTCACCTCAATGGTTTCCTAAATACTTCTTGAAACTATCATGGATCATCTATAATGATGAGAAACTAGTCTTATTATTGGTTTCTCAAAAGAGAATAAATGCAATTGTAACCCATGTTCCTTAGGTTTATACAAGCCTATTCTAATTTCCTAAAAGGGTCTTGCCTCAAATTAAGCTCAATGACTTAGATAGGTAAATTTATCATAAATGCAAACACAAAGGAAATTATGGCTAATTTCAACCCATTGAACCAAAATATGAGTCTATGATGTGATTAAAGGGGCTAAACCAACCCATGTTTCATGACATGTGTTGGCCTTAAACCCTAATTTTATCATAAATTGAATGTAATTTGGATTAATTTGAAATTTAATTTGGGTTAATTGAATCTAATTTGGACTAATTGAATCTAATTTTGACTAATTGAATTTATTTTGGACTAATTGATATCAACCAAGGGGTGATTTGAACCTAATTTGGAGTGATTAAATCTAATTTTGGTCTAATTTAACCTAATGTGGACATGAATCAAATGGATGAGCTAATTGAAGGGGTGAATACATTGTATGATAGTATTATTGCATATTTAAATGGGATGAAGCTATAGATTAAGCAACATGTATGCACTATTTACTCTATAGACAAAACTTAGTTTTCAATGACTATTTTAATCCTAAATCAAGAATTCTATCCATACAAACATTCTCTACGTACTTTCAATGTATTATATACATGGTTTTTAAGTAATTTTTTTGACCCTACCTTTGAAAATATATCAAGTCCAATGGGTGATAGATCATGTTCGAGGAAGAGGAAGAAGTTGAAGAATAAAACACTAGAAAACTTAAAAGAGTTGAGAGAAAAACACAAGGTGCAAATGCAAGTAATTCATTCTAGACAAAGTACAAACACTAATATTTATAAGACAATTGATGTAGATAATGAGCCAATTGACAATAATTAATTGAATAATGATGAAATTGATAAAATAAATTGAATAATGCTGAAATTGACATAAATGAATTAGATAATATTAGAAGTTCACATTCAAAGTATAAAGTTTTTGATTTTGTTGATGATGAGTCTATGCATGATACTTTACCCCACAACAATGAAGAAAATTTCATGGAAACAAATAATGAAGAAATTAAAAATGAACAAAATTTCATGGAAACATATAAACAAGAAATAAACAATGAATAAAATGTCATCCCACCACTAAACAACAAAAGTAATAATGATTTTGAAACACCCTCTCAACAAATTCTACCATTAGCAACACCTCCAATAATTGTGCATAGAAAAAATAAGTACTTAATTGAAGTTGATGAAAATATTTTGAAATCAATGTGTAAAAAAATATCTGACCACCATTCACGAAGACTGGGTCAAGAAATTTGGGATAGTTTATTTTATAGATTGGATTATGATAGTAAAAAATGTGAATTATTTGTTTCGTTGATGAGACTGATTAAGATAAGACTTATAATGTACACATTAGGACTAAGAATATCTAAATTGGATGATGAAAACAATGAAATAGTTGAAAATATATATGATGCATATCATATTATAAGCCCAAAATCATGCAATAAAGATTGTAATGTTGCCCGATGTATAATTTCAACTTGTAAAATAAGTGGTCAAACATGGAAAAAATTATTGATTTTAAAAACAAGCTGAGCACTTGATATAAATAAAAACAATTAATGAAAGCAATTAGAAGATGTGAAATATTTAATGAATCTAATACTAATGAGCTCTAGTCATTCTATGGTATAATTCCATGAAAGGACAAGGCAATAGTTGATGTTCTCAAAGAGTTACTTGCACATTTTTGGAAAGACAATACAAGATTTTTTCCCAATGCAAGAGATGTAGTCAAAAGAGGAGTTAGTTTTCATAACCTTGAACTGCATCTAAAACATTTCTTAGATATGACTTAAACATAATTGTACTCTATGTTTTTGAAAAAACATCTATAAATTTCTATAAGTCAAATATTTTTTGAGATGTCCAAACCTTTTTATGTAAAAATAAATCACACATACACCACTTGTTGTTGTAGGCAACATGTCAAATTTTCAATGCACTATGATATTTTTTGCCATATTTGTTGTACTTTGTATACTGACAACATTTTGTAGGAGTGTGGCATAGAAGTCTACCAACATCAGCCAAAGAATTTATTCCAATTTTTTTTTGTGAAAGACTAAATGGATAGTTCGTTTATAAGAAATCATGTTTGGATGGAAATTACAACATTTTTAGTGGATTGCCAAAATTAAATAATTATATCCATGAGTAGCATACAAGAGCAATTGGATAGGAATTAGTTATTTTAAGAAAATACAAATATATGACTTTTCAAGTAAAAGATGAAAAAGAATATAAAAGGTGTGAGCTTGTTACAAAATACATACCTACTTATAAATTTATGGACAAATTCAGGGAAAAAATTGTTTATGAGTATGCAAGGCACACACATAGGGATAGATGGTTGGATGAACATTTCAAGCTAAGAAAGGACACATTCCCACTTGATTTGATTTTTTTAGTAGTTTACTTCGCTAAAAATTACACATTCAAACCATAAATGGAAGTTTAATCGTAGTATTACAACTCATCACAAGTTGCATATTCATGCATATGACATTCATCCATGCACTTGATAGTATAGAGAAAGATTGAAAAATATCAAGGGATTACCATTTATATATTAGTGATGTTTGATCACATTTTACATAGTACGTGCAAGGTTATTTTGAGAAGTTCTATGGACATTTGACTCAGAGGAACATTAATTTCAATCATCATTACATTTGGTTAGATAATTACACATCATAATTTAAGAATGCACAAATGTTTTATTAGTTGAGTAGGATGCAAATTACCTCTAGTATAGAACATATTTGGAGTTTTACTGAGGCTAGCCATAGAAAAGGGGAACATGATGGTGTTGGAGCATGTGTAAAAAGAGCCATTATAAGGGAGGAGTTGAAATTTGAAGAGGCTACTAATTTGACTGATGCAAAATCCATGGTTTAATGGTGTAATGAGAACATGTTCCATGGTGCTCAAGCAGATTTTATTATTTGTAGACATTTTTGGTTAATGGAGGAAGAACACTTGGGAAACTATGATGGTTATGTGACTATAATGGGTTGAAGTGAGGTCCACTCATTTCATAGCTCAAATGCAGGTTTTTTGACTATTTATACAAGACACTTGCCATGTTTATGTTCTGCATGCATGGAATATGTTTGGAATGAGTGTGTCACAAGAGTGGGTGGACGACTGGAGTTGTAAACCCCTAATTCCAATCAACACATATCAGGTTCTACCAGTATTGCAACTTATAGATATGACATCATCACATGACTTTGACAATGTATCTAATCTAGTGTAGTCAGGTAGAAGATTAATCATTATATACTATTTATTCTCATTGTGTATCTTGATAGTGTCATTAAAATTTGGTTTTTGTGATATAGGGCATGTTTTTGCACTTATTACAGATGAGGAAAATGAAGAGGGAATAAATTAATACTTATGTTGTTGTTTATATGGAAAGAAAAATTTGACTTCCTCAGTCATAGATCGAGAAAATATTGACTATCCCACTGGGTCTGTGGCTATGGAAAGTTCACGAGTCAACCATGAAGCTATTATTGATACTATAAGGATTCGAGTAGATCCTAGTGGTTTGTTGGACTGAAATGTGCAGGTATGTTAACTTTTAAAATGTAGATGTAATGAATTATACCAAATGGTTTTGATTTTTTATGTAGTATATGCATAAATTTCATTTTTAATTACTTAATAATAATTTTTTGTAGGTTAGTGGTGCCAAATAAGCTTCCAGCTTCACATGGTTGGCACTATTAGTAAATAATTTCATGTTCTTGAAACTAAGAGAAGCTTACTAATGTAAATTACCTACTTGCATGACATATTTTCAAAAAAATAGATTTTCCAATACCTATTTCAATGTTGTTATGTCCACCTTGACACTCCCAACCTATCACACAGGGTTTCACCCTTCACTTAAGACTTTATTTAAACTTGCACTCTCAAAGCACTAAGTTTCTAGCCTTATTATTCAGGCCTATAGATCTAAAATCCAAATTTATCTCTTTATATACTCAACCTTAACTCATGAATTATATCAGCTCCATATAACCCTTAATACAATCATTAATTATATGGTTTCAATAATTTATGTACTTTCTTATGGTTAATTCTCACAAAATTCAGAAATATGCTTGCTAACACCTATGTTTTAGGTATTTATTGGATCATTTCTACTTATATATGCATCCAAAGACTCTCTAATCACCTTATACACATTACGTAAAACTTACCCAATCTACCTATAAAGTTATAGGATCCATCTCTCAATCATTTAGGAGATATGATAATTTTAGCCTCCTAAACCCCTGTTTTGATTGTTTAGACATAGGCTTGATTACACACAATCATTTATAACATTATTTAGACAGTATTCCAAAGCTTCAAATCACATATATATTCTTAAAATGATAATTTACCAAGTGTGGACAAGTTTTTGACTCATGTTTGAGGTAATACTTTAGGAGATATGTAAGTTTCTTTATTCCAAAACCCTCACTTTCTTAACTTTTACATACTTGAATGATATAATCATTTATTTAGAGATTTTAAAAGGTTTTCAAAGGATGAGACAAAATATAATGCATATAGGGGGTTATGAAATATCTATCTACCAAGTTTAAACCCCATTTATATGGGTCATCTTTGATTTAGACCACTTTTAGTGACTAAAATATCTTGTCTTAAGGTTAAGAACAAGAACTAGGCTGAGAACTAAAAAAAGACTAAAAATGACCTTATTAGATTGATACAGATATGAAAATGGTTGGACATAGGGATTACACTATTATATTATTGGGTGGATGATTGGAATTATATACCTTTAGTTGCATGTCTGAAGTTAGACTAAAAATTGACATTTTTTGTGTGTTGGGAAATGCATTCTTGAGCCTAGAGTGGGTGGTGGGTTTGTTGACTAGGCATGATGGGAGGCAAAAAACATGGTATTGGATGTTATCTAACCCTCTTAATGTGTTTTTAGTGTCGGTTTTTAACCAAGATGCACCAATAATGGAATTTTACAACTATAGCTTCAACTTTGACAATGTTTATTGTTAGTGTTTCCACGTTCCTTAACAATAGTGAAAAATTGCTTATAGGTGGACTTGGACATAATGGTAATTATAACAATTGTAATTTGCCTATATATACATACTTAGAGTGATGTATTTTCACCTAGGGGTCCCAGAGGTAGAAATTCCAGTTGGAGATCACGAAGTTATCTCTTCACTACCAAAAAGTTACATTTCATGACCTGCTACTATAAATTGTGCCATGCATTGATATCTAAGTTTATATGGAATTGATCTAGGGTGAAATAATAAGGATTTAAAATTAATAGGAGGTATCTTATGGTTCATCCATATGAATTACTATTTTTTTATGCATATCTAAAGTTAGGCTAAAAATTGACATTTTTCTTGTGTTGGGAAGGGCGTTCTTGACCCTGAAATGGGTGGTGGGTTTGTTGAGTAGGAATTATGGGAGGAAAATAAATTGGTATTATAAATTATAATCCCATAAAAATGTGTTATCAACACCATTTTTTAGCCAAAAATCATCAAAAATAGAGCTCCAAAACTACAACTTCAACTTTGACAACATTTGTTGTTAGTATTTCTATGCTCCTAAACAGTAGTGAAAATGTGTTTAATAGTGAACTTGGATGTAATGGTAATTTTATAAAATTTAATTTTCATATATATATATATATATATATATATATATATATATATATATATATATATATATATATATATATATATATATATATATATATATATATATGTTCTTGGAGTGATTTTTATGCACTTGTGGGTCCCATAGGTAGAAATGATAGTTGGAGCTCAAGAAGTTGCCAAAACGTTGTATTTCAGGACCCATTACTACAACTTGCACCACACACTGCTCTATAAGTTTATACAAAATTGATATGGGGTGAAATTATAATTATTTAAAATCCATATGAGATATATTATGGTTCATACATATGACTTACTATTTTCATATTATGCATGTCTGGAGTTAGGCTAAAAATCAACATTTTTCTTGTGTTGGGAAGGGCATTCTTCAACCCAAAATGGGTGGTGGGTTTGTAAACCAAGCATTATTAGAGGAAAATAACCTGGTAATAGACATTATATAACTCTTCATATGTTTTATAGTTCCATTTTCAACCAATAATCACCAAAAATGGAGTTCTCCAACTGTAGCTTCAACTTTGACAACATTTGTTATTAGTGTTTCTGTAGTCCTAAACAATAGTGAAAATGTGGTTATGGGTGGAATTGGATGTTAATATAATTGGATAACATGCAAGTTAACTATATATATGTGTTTTGAGTGATGTATTTTCACCTGGAGGTCCCAGAGGTAGAAATTCCAGTTGGAGCTCAAGAAGTTGCCTCTTTACTTCTAAAAATTTACATTTAGGACCCTTTATTGCAACTTGTGCCACATATTACTCTATAAGTTTCTACATACTTGATCTAGGGTGAAACTATATGGATTTAACATGCATAATATGTATCTTACAGTTCATCCATATGACTTACTATTTTCATTTGATGCATGTTTAAGGTTAAGATAAAAATCAACATTTTTCTTGTGTTGGGAAGGGCATTCTTGAGCCCATAATGGGTGGTGGGTTTGTTAACTGGGCATGATGGGAGGAAAATAACCTAGTATTGAACATTATATTACCTTAAAAATTTGTTTTAATTACATTTTTTAGTCAATAAGCACTAGAAATGGAGTTTTACAATTATAGCTTCAACTTTGATAATATTTATTGTCAGTGTTTCAACACTCCTGAACAATAGTAAAAATGTGCTTACAGGGGAAATTTATGTAATTATCATTGGAAAATATGTAATTTTACTATATATATTTTCATCTAGTGATGTATTTTCATCTATGTGTACCAAAGGTAGAAATGACAATTGGAGCTCAAGAAGTTATCTTTTCATTGCTAAAGAGTTGCATTTCAAGACCCATTACTACAACTTGTGCCATGTATTTCTATCTAAATTTATATGAAATTGATCTCGGGTGAAAATATAATTATTTTATATTCATGGGAAGGATCTTATGATTCATCCATATGACTTACTATTTTTGTTTTACGCATGTCTAAAGTTAGGCTAAAATCATCATTTTTCTTATGTTGGGAAGGGCATTCTTGAGCCAAGAATGGGTGGTGGGTTTACCAACCGGGTGTGATGGGTGGCCAAGAACCTAGTATTGGAAATTATTTTCACATATGTATGTGTTTTTAGTTCCAATTTTCAGCCAAGAATCACCAAAAATGGAGTTTAACAACTACAACTTCAACCTTGACAACATTTATTGTCAGTGTTTCCACGTTCCTAAACAATAGTGAAAATGTGATCACAAGTGGACTTAGACATCATGGTAATTATATCACATTTAATTTGATTATATAGACATGTTCAAAGTGATGGATTTGTACCTCGGGGTCTCAAAGATAGAAATGCCAGTTGGAGCTCAAGAAATTGTCTCTTCACTACCAAAAAGTTGCATTTTAGGACCCATTACTATAACTTGTGCCACACATTGTATCTAATTTTATATAAAAAAAATATAGGATGAAATTATATGGATTTAATATACATAAGATGGATCTTACAGTTCATATATACAACTTACTATTTGTATTTTATGCATGTTTGAAGTTAGGCTAAAAATCAATATTTTTTTTTATGTTGGGAAGGACATTCTTGAGCCCAAAATGGGTGGTGGGTTTGTCAATCGGGTGTGATGGGGGGCCAATAACATGGTACAAAAAATAGAGTTATCCAACTGCAACTTCAACTTTGACAACATTTATTGTTAGTGTTTCCGTGCTCCTGAATAGTAGTGATAATGTGCTTATGGGTGGAATTAGACATCATGATCATTGGGAATATGTAATTTTCATATCTAGATGTGTTTAGAGTGATGTATTTTCACCTAGGGGTCTTGGAGGTAGAAAATCTAGTTGGAGCTCAAAAATTTCTCTTCATTGCCAAAAAGTTATATTTCAGGACCCGTTACTGCAACTTGTGCCACACATTGCTCTCTAAGTTTATAATAACTTGATCCAAGGTAAAATTAGAGGTATTTCAAATACACAGGATGGATATTATGGTTTATCCATATGAAATATTATTTTTCATTTTAGGCATGCCTAAAGTTAGGCTAAAAATCAACATTTTTCCTATGTTGGGAAGGGGGTTCTTGAGCCCGGAATGGGTGGTGGGTTTGTTGACTGAGCATGATGAGAGGCCAAGAACATGGTCTTGGATGTTATCCACCCTTATGTATGTGTTGATAGCACCATGTTTTATCTAAGAAGCACTATAAATGGAGTTCTCCAACTACGTCTTCAACTTTGATAATATTTGTTGTGATTGTTTTCGTGCTCCTAAACAATAGTTATCTACCCCTAAGGTATTTTATCACTTTTTAATGAATTCATAAAAAATTTAAGGATCATTTTAGGATTATCAATTAGGATTTGATCTTGGAAGAAGTTTTAATAGGTTTGTAGATAGAGTGATGCCTATTTATAAGATGTTTCACACTAGAATGAAATAATAAACCAACCATGAAATTATTCCATGCCCCCAAACATCTATCAAGGAAAGTGTCATGTTAAAAATTCAAACCGCGAAGTCATATGTAGGTCTATAAATGAGGAACATAGTTCAATAAAGTCACACCAATCCTCCAGACTTCTAGATCATGTCCTAGCTTAAAATAAGGTAAAGAAGATGGTAAGAGACTTGGAGCATGATCTCATTCTTCATAGTGTTATTCCATCCAAGTTTTAAATCATTTTCAATAAGATTGTAGGTTCTTAGTCTTTCTTAAGAATGATGTTATCCCTATGTAGGACTGTAGGTTCTCAATTAGGGGTTGAGCTTCTAGCATGAATGTTATGGGTTTGTGTAAGCTCCCATGAGTCATTACACCTATCTGTAGATTTGTACTTGATATTCAAGAGTCATGATGAAGAGTATATAGTACCTTATAGGGGTTTTTAATAAATTTAAGAGAGAGTGTATGTTTTCATGATTGAGATACATCTCCAAGAGGCTATTAGAAGCTAAATAATGACATATAAAGTTTCAAGGAGGATGAAGGAGGGTTATTAATGTACTTGTAACTACCATTTTGAGGAAAACACGTCTATTTCATGACCATTATGGAATCTCTCCTTGCACCCTCCTAAACTTCATATTTATCTCTAGAATCTCTCCTTTGGGGATTAAGGAATTTCCCTTCTTCATTCTTATTTATTTTTCTTCTATTCTCTCTCACATGGATTGTATTATGGTTTCTAGCTATTACAATTGGGATTTTTTCTTCCAAATTATCTCCTTTTCATGGCAATTTGTAGTTTCTATCTCTAAAAATAGGATTCTATTTCATAGCTCGTACTAGAATTTAACAAGATTCTCTCTTACTCTCTTTACACTGAGAGGATTTCTCACAATTATCCTTTCTCCAATGTAATATTATCTTTAACAACTTGTAATTAAATCAAGCAGGCTTATTTTTTAAAACCTACACTAGACTCAACAAGTGTATCTCTCTCTTTCACACAACTCTCTTCGTAGTATTTGTTCCCAAATATTCATTATGATATAATTACATTGGATAAAATACTAAGGAATGTTTATAACATGATAGTAGACATTTAGGGTCATGAATAAAAGGTTCATGCCCTTATGAAGGTTTATGCCCTTATGACTAAAATGATGCCTATATGACCAACATTATGAATTTCACACCTATCTAAGGGTCTCATAATACCATACATCATTTAAATATAACCAAACATTCTAGATTGAAGCATACCAAGGCTTAATATTGACTATAATGTGACCTAATAATCTCCTTTTGACTAATATGTACCAACTTAGATCTTTTAGTTGATGTTTCTACATCACTAAAATAGCTTGAATAAATGGGTATAGGTACTTTGAAACTAGATAAAGTAATATTATGTATCAATGGTCAAACATTGAAATTCATGGTAATACAAGTATAAATAATTTTCCATTCCAAATGTGGATCAATGGTCAAACATTACACTTCATTTTTGATATTAATAAAAACCATAAAGGCATACAAAATAATAATAAAAATCATATTAATACAATAATAATAAAAAACATGAAGGCATACAAAATAAGAACATAATAGAATATCAGGTGAATTCCATATAGACATACAATGTCAATAATACATACATTTCCATATAGGCATACAAAAAATTACATCATCTAACAACATAGTATTTAATGTTGAGTGAATGTCATATACGCATACAATACCAAAATGCATACATTTCCATATAGGCATACAAAAAATTACACCATCTAAGACATCCTAATCATCAAATAGTCTCCCTCTCTTTGCTTTCCTTGAAGAATAATCTCCTTGGGATGCCTAACTTGTAGATGGATATCCCTCGAATGCCTTGGATTGCTCTAAGTTCTGACTATAGGGCCTATGTTGATACCTTGCTTGTAGCTGAACCCATTCAAATATAATAATTATTGTAAAATTAACATATTATACATGAAACCAAGTTAAAAAATTATTTTTAAACTAGAATAAAAAATCATTTAAGCATGCACTTACTGAAAGCTCATGGTCCTGCTCAATTTTCTTTTGATGCTCAACTGGGTTAGTGACAAATTTAGCTATACAAATAGGCATGTGAAATGGGGAAGAAACATGAGCAAGTGTCATAGTAATTATTTGAATTAGACTGTTGAATGTCATCTAAAAACCTTGAATGTACACATTACATTCACATAAATTATATTTTCCTAAGTACATGTAGTCAAATTAATAAAATAAATCTATTTTAATAATTTAAAATCACAAGTTAATATGTACCTCTATGAGTGCATGTGTGGATGACATTGAAACAAAAATGCCCATGTATATCTTGGCTCATAGTGATGGAGTGTCTATTATATTCATCAACTAAACAAACAATGTTGCTTAGTTTTCTAGAAACTCTTGAAGATATATGACAAATTTTTCTCCTTTATTAAACCAAGAGTGTATTTAATAGTTGTGTACTTAAATTTTGAGATCCTTAATAGATAAATTTAACTTAAGTATAAGACTGAATATATATAGATAAAATATACATTGACTCATATTGATGGAATGTCTACTATATTCATAAACTGAACAAATAATGTTGCTTAGTTTTCTTGAAACTATTGAATATATATATAAATTTTTCTCCTTTATTAAACCAAGAGTGTATTTAATAGAAGTGTACTTGAATTTTGAGATGTTTAATATTAACTCAAAATTTTACTTTGTATACATAAATGGTATTGTACAAACACAGATGGATACAGTAATGGATGGCCCACTAGTTGGCTCTGTAAATGTAAACATAGGTTGAGTAAGATCAAATAATGGACCTATGGACCATGACGATGAAGGCACCTCCTGTAACATAAAAATTACATATATATTATTTAATTTATGTGTAAATTAATTTTTAACTTTTAAATTTACAAATACAATTTAAATTTGACATGAAATTTATATAAAAGATACCTACATGCATGTTGCAACCGACATGTGCACACCAAATGTGTGTGCCAAAAACTCATCATTAAAGAGTATATCATCCAAGACATTTAAATCACCACCATCTTTATCCAAAGGTCCAATTCATATATTAAAAAAATATCTACAAGGGTGGGGTTGAGTACACACACTAGATGGAGCATCTCCAGCTTTGATCTCTAAAATCCTACTCATATGTTGAATGAGTATATCAGTAAGTGCACTAAGCACATGAAGAGTGTCAATCTCTATGACCTCTTTCATCATAAAAATAATATAAAGATGAAGTGGTTTTTGAGTAGGGATCCTTTTAGGCTGGTCGATCCTACATAGAGCCTTTCCCTCGACCCTAAAACTCACCATAGTCAAAATAGTTTGAAATCTTATTGAGGACAAACTCATAGTAGAGTTTTCTCAAAAAATACAATGGGACCTCATGGTTGTTACATAGTGGATAATCAAACACCATCCACCTATTGGAGGCCTATATTACACCCTAACTAAGTAAAGGATTGTTCAGGTCCTCTACCCAAATCTAGTCCAACATAAGAATGACCATAGGCTATGGGTTACCTAATCTTGGGTTAGACCTCTAAGATTTTTAATGAGGCTAGATCCTCTGGTGTATCACTTAGCTCATTTCCACTAAAACCTACTAATTACTAGGGAGAAAAGGAAGAGAAAGATAATTGAAAGGGAAATCTAAGATAATGGTGGTGATGTACCTAAATTGATTGCTCATCCACTCTATTTGAAATTTTAAAAAAACTAATGAGACGAGAAAAATACTAAATCTACAACTCCAAATATTTGTTATGCATCAATATTTCATGCAGAGGTTTGCTAAGTGATCAAAACCTGAGGGAAGTGATGGAGAGGCTTAATTCAATGCATTTACCAATCAATGTATCCACTGTTAACTTTAATAAAATGACATTAAAAACTAAACATGACCTACATAACAAGATAAAATAGTAGGTAAGTGAGATTAGGACTTGACAAGGGAGAGAATTATACCACATATTCAAATCAAACTAACATGAACACACTATACTAGAATAATGAAATCTGAAACAATCATCTTTTTGTCTTAAAAGGTTACAAAGCTCAATATTGGTAAAGTCTAGTCATGCCCAAAGAGGGATAATTTCTAAGGCTTAGAAGCCTCTATATATAGAAAAAAGGGATGAGAGAGAAGGGGAGGGATACATGGGAGAGTGGATAAGGGTTCATAATGACCGAGATCACATCTTCCTCATGCTCCTAATTACATTAATGTCACTAAGACTCTATCTAGCATGGAAGGATGTATCATGAAGGTTAAGACCTTTACAGGAAGTAACCACCCCCATCTCATGAATCCTTCTCAAGCTTCTCTGCATTAATGGCCTTTGCTGTAAGTAAAAAATCCTTGTATCTATAATTCTGATAGAGCTATGACTATAACTACCTTGAGTGGATACTAGTACCTACTTATTAAAGTTATAACCATGACAAAAGACAAAACATTTCTCCATAATCACATGTCTACCCCTACCTTAATGTCTGAGCATAGGTCTTCGTATAGATGAAAAATAATCAACTTGTCAAGATTGAGCTTTAATGGTGACCTTAGCCCTTGGAAACATGGCTTAGGTTTGACCTCAATCATATTTGATTTCTATTTAAGTCTTTGAATTTTGACTTTTAATGTTGGCCATTGATCCTGACCTAGGTCTTCCAAATTAGTTCTATTTATCAACTCTTAATTCATTCTCAAGATTTTTCTATTAGTCTATCTACTTTCATGCTTATGCCACATGGCAGTCTCACATTCATCTTGAGATTGTTGACTTCTTAACCTCATATACATCATCAATCTCTTTGGATCAATTAAATACATGCCATCGATCTCCTTCCACTTGATCAAATGTGCACTATTGATCTGCTTGGTCATTATGATCATGACACTTGTCACCATTGCATTTAATCTTGAGATCCTCTGAATTGTTAACCCATATTGTACTGTTGAATCTTAGATGCATGATTAAATGTGTCCTATTGGATTTTTGATACCCATTATCTTTGTCAGTCACCGCATGCTATAGATATTATACCCAAGCTCTCAAGATCATGACATCTATTAGCTTCACGTTAAACCTTAGAACATTTGAATTTAAATAGCTATTTACCATAGATTAAACTTGATGTTTGTGCACACATCCCAAATTACTTATTCAAATTTAAATCTTTATATCTTGAGATAGAAAGCTTATCAAGATAAGTAATTTATAGGGAATGTTCAAGGCATGAAGAACTTCATGTCCATGTGATCTTAGACCCTAGTTGATTTCCCAAGTACACTTATTAAATGTGCAACCAGACTAACCTATCCATTTTTGCATGATGTTTGATGATGGTCTAGAGGCTTGTGCAAGTCATTTTTTATCTCTTCAAGGATTTGAGGCTTTAATAAAACTTGCTTCATTTTCTTTGAATGCCATGAACACCATAGAAACCTATTGGATCTCTTTCACTTTACAATCCTAGACCTGCTTCTAACCTTGCTTCTTGGATATCAACAAATTGCACTTTAGGCTTGCTTAAAGTGTTTCAAGATATTTGTAAGCAATATGAGATCTTTAGACTACTCATTCCATCTAGAACTCTATTCAGCTCATCCACTCAGGTAGAAGCTTGGTATGTGGGCCAAATTGGGCAACATTTCTAGTGGCTCTAATGGGAATCATGCCTACTATGCTTGAGAACCCAAAAACTTATATGAATTTTGGACTTATAAATAATGATAAAATTGAACCTTGACTATAAGCAGCCTCTTTACAAAGACATCAACCACTAAAGCAAGAAAGACAGCACACAAAATAGGGAAACTAACTCTTAAACAAAGTAAGAGCAAACAAACTAATGTGCTAGGACAACACTTGGAAGAAAATAAATAAATAATTATGTACAAAGGAACCTAACTAACTAGGATAAAACATGATACACCTGGATCAAAGAGCAAATTCATGAACTCACTCCTTCCAAAAGATGATATAAGTTGTAAAGCAAAGTGTTTGTTGAACATGGACTCTGATGATCGACTCTTCTTGCTAACTAATTCTCTTAACATCTCCTCAAATGAGTCATCAATAGAAAATCAATCACCAACAAAGATAACCTCATATTGCACTTCAAGGTCTTTTTCATATTGATTATCATTTACAACCTTGTTAAGTGATACCTCATCTATGCATTGTCCTTGAGTGACCTCATATTTCTTACCATCTGCTACAAGTTCATCTAACTCTTTAAGAAGCTCTAAATAGTTAACCCAGTCAATTTCATGGTTTTTAATGAGTGATTCTTGATCAAACTACTTATAATCATGCGCTCTAATGGGTAACCTATCCTTACAAAGATCTTCAATTTATTGTAGAGGCTCAATATACATATGTCAATCATCCTTTTGTTCCTCAATTTGATCAACCTAAATAAGATTATCTTGAATGGCATCTTAATCTTGCTCAATTTGAGGTATCTCAAACTCATTTATGACTTTAGCTTATACCATTTCATGAAGTTATTCCACATCAATATCAACCTTCTCCTACACACCTGAGATATCTTCTTCAAGATAAGCTATAACCTCATTCTCAACTTGTACCTCAAGTGAAGGATCAATGAGAAACTCTTCCTTGTACACACATGAAGCATCATCTTCACACTCCTCAAGAACTTGACTTGTATCTGAAACCCCTTTTTTTAATCCTTTATAGAACATGCTCCCCTGAAGAAGGGAGATGGTGGGAGGGTGATGAAATTCATTCGTTTGAGAGGGAATATGAGGCATGGAAGGTTGATCATGATAAAATTTTGGGATCTTGAGGGCAATGGAATCATATAGGGAGTTTTGGAGAGGAGGGAAAGAGAAGATTTTAAGAAACTTTACATTCTTCTCCTTCTACTTGGCCATAAACTCATCAAAGTTTAAAACCTCTTTGTCCTCATAGACAACTTGAGCTTGAGGGATGAGTAATGAAGAATTGAAACTACAAGAAGGTGTAGTCTCCTGAATAGGACCATGAATAGGCATATGAGTCTCCTCTTAAATCCAACTAGGAAGCTCTCTTGGTACACATTGAGCATGGTTAAGAACTTCATGAGAATAAGGAACACAAGAAGATTGGTAAAGAATAAAAGAGTGTTCTTGAGACAACTAGTTCAACTCAATTTGATTCCTCTCCTAATCCTCCTTCTCCAATACAAAATTACACAACTCATTCCTCTCCTCTAGATCATTGGACACATTTTGAAAAATACCATTCACTTCCTCATTTTGAGAGTTTGAACAAAATTTTCTTTTATATGATAGAATTTTAAGCTCTACCTCATCCATTCTTTCTTGGAAACAAGCCTGCTCATATGTGACATCATAGCCACATGGGAAAGGTGAAATCTATTCTTGAGACTAATATGATTCACAAGGAAGATAAGGTTCATGCTTTTGATAATATGGATCATTACAAACTTGGCAAGGCTCATTATAGGTTTGATAAAGCCCCTAGTTAGGCTGATTAGGCTCATATAGATCATGACAAGGTTGGTATGATCCATCATAGGGTTGATAAGGAAGTACAACATAGTTTTCCTCATACACAACCATGAAAAATACATCAAGATATTATAATGATAATGGAATTGTTTAGAGACTATGCTAGGACTATTAGAAATAATTGATTGAGCTTGGAATCACTAAATACTTCATGAAGAACACTACTGTAACTATAATCTCACCAAATCCATCTCCAATGAGTCCTATCAGGCATACTATAACTGTTGGAATCCTAGATTTTACCCTAGATGAGCAAAGGATTGTTCAGGTCCTCTACCCAAATATAGTCCATCATGGGAATGACCATAGGCTATGGGTTACCTAATCTTGGGTCAAACCTCTAGGATTTTTAACAAGGCTAGCTCCTCTAGTGTATTACTTATCTCATTTCCACTAAACCTACTAATTATTGGGGAGAAAAGGGAGAGAAAGATAATTGAAAGGGAAATCTAAGCTAATGTTGGTGATGCACCTAAATTGATTTCTCATCCACTCTATTTAAACTTATAAAAACACTAAGGAGACAAGTAAAAGACTGAATCTACAACTCTAAATATCTATTATGCATCAATATTTCATGCAAAGGTTTTCTAAGTGATCAAAACCTGAGGGAAGTGATGGAGAGGCATGATTCAAGGCACTAACTAGTCAATGTATCCCTTTTTAGCTTTAATAAAATGATATTAAACACTAAACATGACCTCAATAACAACATAAACTAGTAGCTAGGTGAGATCAGGACTTGACAAGGGAGAGATTTCTACCACATATGAAAATCAAACTAACATGAACATAATACAAGAACAATGAAATCTAAAATAGTCATCTTTTTGTCTCAAGAGGTTACAAAGCTCAATCTTAGTAGAGTCTAGTCATGCCCAAGAGAGGGATCATTTATAAGGTTCAAAATCCTATATTTATAGTAGAAACAAATGAGAGAGATAGGGAGAGACACATGGGAGAGTGGAGAAGGGGTCATAATGTTCAATATCACATTTTCCTTGAGCTCTTGATTGTATTAATGTCACTGGGACTTTGTCTGGCATGGAAGGATGGATAATGAAGGTCAAGACTATTGTAAGAAGTAACCACCCCTACCACATGAATCCTTATTGATTTCTTCTACATTAATGCCCTTTACTATAAGGACAAAATCCTTGTATCTATAATTTTGATGGAGCTATGACTATAACTACCTTGAGAGACTGTTAGTACCTATTTTTTGAATCTATGACCATGTTGAAGGAAAAAACACTCCTCCATAATCACATGAATACCCCTACCTCAATGTTTGAGCATAGGTATTCTTGTATATGAAAACTAATCAACTTGTCAAGATTGAGATTTAATAGTGACCTTAGCCCTTTAAAACATGGCTCAAGTTTGACCTTGATTGTATTTGATTTCCATTTGAGTCCCCAGCTTTCAAAATTTAATGTCAACCATTGATCCTAACTTGGGTCTTCTAGATTAGTGCCATTTTTTTATCTCTTCACTCATTCTCAATATCCTACTATCAGTCTATCTTCTTCCACACATGTACCACATGGTAGCCTTGTATTCATCTTGAGATTGTTAACTTCTTGACCTCATACACACCATCGATCTCCCTAGAGTGATTGAATGTGTGCCATCGATCTCCCTCTGCTTGATTAAACATGCACTATTGATCTACTTGGTCACTATGATCATGACACTTGTCACCATTACATTTAATCTAAATTTTCTTTGACTTGTTGACCTAGCTTGCACTATTGGATCTTAGATGCATGATCAAATGCACACCATTGGATTTTTGGGACCCACTATATTTATTAGTCATCACGTACTTTAGATATTATACTTGGGATCTCAAGATATTGACATCTATCAGCTTTACATTAAGCCTTAGAATATTTAAATTTAAATGGCTATTTTTCATAGATTAAACTTGAAGTTTATGTGCTTGTCCTAGACTACTTATTCAAATTTGAAGATTTATATCTTGAGATAACAAGCTCATCAAGATATGAAATTTATAAATAATGTTGAAGGCATAAAGAACTTCATGTACATGTGATCTTAGACCTTAGTTTATTTCTCAAGTGTATTTATTAAAAATGCAAGCAAACTGACCTATCTATTTTTGCATGACATTTGATGATGGTCTAGAGGCTTGTGCAAGTCATTTTTTCTCTCTTCAAGGATCTAAGGCTTTGAGAAAAATTTATTCATGCTCCCTAAATTCCATGAACACCATGGACACTTGATGAATATCTTTCACTTTGTAATCCTAGACCTAATTCCAACCCTACTTCCTAGAGATCAACAAATTTCACTTAAGGCTTGCTTAAAGTGTTTCAAGAGCTTTGTAAGCTATATGAGATCTTTGGACCACTCATTCCATATAGAAATATATTCATCTCATCCATTCAGGTAAAATCTTGGTATATGGGTCAAATTGGTCAACACCACCATTAGTCCTAGAAATTAGCTTTAATCAAATTATGTTAGCATCGATGGATTGGGAAATGTTTAACCATAAGTGGAAATGGTGTATTGATGGTTAGGTTGGTGAATGAGTCACATATTTTATCTTTTGTTATATCTTTTATATTCACCTCCTATGTTGATAATTTTTCCCTAAATGTATTCATATATGACTCCCATCTATCGATTTGACTCATTATTGAGTCAACTTGACCTAATATCAACTCTAGGGTATTGGTTAGATAGGTGTAGTCAGTGTTGGTGGAAGTGGGGTCCTTTTTTCTCCTAGTCATTTACTCAAATTTAATTTTATTTTCCACTATATGTGAAGTTATATCCTCTTACTTGATTGGGGGATCTTATGAAACTGTAGGATGGGTAGGAGGGTTAGGCAGAGGGTTAGGTGGAGGGTTTGGAAGAAGGTTATCATGGTGGCCTCTTGCACCAAAGTAGGCTATTTAAAAAAATAATTTACTAGTTAAATAATAAAATTAACAAAAATTAAAAAAATTAGGGTTATTAGGTTTAATTTTTTATCACTTACCTCCTCACTATGTGGCAAGGTTTTTGATTTTTTAATGAAGATTATGTGGTAGAGGAGAAATAAGCTGAGTAAAACATGATCATGTGATAACACAAAACAATATATCAAAATGAGATGTTTAGTATTTTTGAGGGCTTGGGTGGGTTTTATAAATTATTTTAATCATTAAAAATGTGTATGCATTTCTATTGTTGAAAATGCATATGGATTCCTAACATTATAAAAGCATATGCATTATTGCTCAGTATCTTGAGCCTAGAATTCAAATAATACATATATGTTATGGATATAACACGTATGTATTATGCTCATAATGTGTATGCATTATGATAAATGTCCACATAATTATCCTCCTAATCCATGCACATACCCACACTCAAAATCTAACCTTAGGCTCATCTATAAAATAATAACATAATTATTAATTTATCAAAGCAATAGTTTTTTAACATAGAAATGAACCTTATTTTATAGGTACCATTTAATAGATTTAGAGAGCCTAGCTATAATGCCACTCAAAATGTACTTTAGAGTCTTAAATGGAAGCAAAAGTGATTTCTTGGAAACACACACCAACATTGAAACTTAAATAAAATCAACCAATTTCACTACATAAATTGAAAAATAAGTTTCTTGGCTAGACTTGTTGCTACATGGACCAAATAGAAATGATATTTGGTATTATGAATAATCATATTGGTATAATCTTATAATTTTACAACCTTAACATGCCAAAAAATATAAAATTAATGTATGATGGTAAAGGGTGCATTGAAATTTAAAAATATGCATCTTAAATCCTTAACTTGTAATAGTGTCTGTTCATAAGATACTATTTTTAATAAAATTTAATATGGTATATTAATGTCGATCAATTTTTTTAAATGATTTTTTTAGTGATGATCAAATGGAGGTAAAATTTAAAGTTGAAATTAAAATCAAATACACTCAATACATTAGAACCCACCACCATACTCTAATGCCATTGTAAAATGCCCATGAGGACTCAAATTCACTTTATAAATTTACGTTCATTCCAAATTAATCCATAATAAATTCACTCACCAAACATTTAAATTTTATAATTTTATTATAAGATACATATAGTTCAAATGGGTTTAAATAGTTTTGTTATTCAACATTTCCCATGTAAATCATAGTAAAAGATGAAAAATTTGAAGGAAATAAATATATGCTTTAATAGTTTAGTGTGCTCAAAATTTCACATTGCATCTACAAAATACTTTGATTGTGATTAAAAAAAAAGTTGTACATAAACTCATGACTCATATGATGATCAAATATAGTTTACAAACGTAACAAAAATATATAAAATTAAGTTTACATTGTCATATGGGGATATTAAAACATTTATTGACATCCCTATAAAATGTTGCTTCTTCTCTCAAAATCCAGTCGTAGGCTCACCTAAAAAAATAACTCAATTATCAATCCATTAAAATAATAGTTTTCTTAACATAGAAATGACCCTAGTTTTATAGGTACTATTTAATAGATTTGAATATCTTAGCTATAATATCAATTAAAATACACTTTAGAGTCTTAGATGGAAGCATAAGTGATTTCTTTAAAACATAAATCAACTTGAAACTGAAATAAAAACAACCAATTTTAATGTACATACCAAAAAAAAAATCCTCTTTAAATTTGATGCTACATGGAGCAAATATGAATGAAATTTGGTATTATAGATAATCATAATGTTATACCATTATAAGTTTACAATGTTAACTTGTCAAATAAGATGAAATTATTATGTGATGGTGGAGGGTGGGTTGCAATTTAAAAAAAAACATTTTAATTCCTTAATTTGTAATAGTGTTTGTTCATAAAATTAATATGTTTTAATAATTTTGGTATTGTAATAGTGTTTGTTCATAAAATTATATTTTTAATAAAAGTTAATATGGTATAATAAGGTCGATCAAATTATTTTTAAATGAAAAAATTCATATTGATGGTTAAATACATGTCAAACTTAAAATTGGAATTAAAAGTGAACACCCTCACCACCATGTGGATGCCATTCTATAATGCCCATGAGGGCAAAGAGTCAATTTAGATAGTTATGTTCATTATAAATTCATTCATAATAAACTTTACACAATGAATATTTATGTTTTAGAATTTTATTATATGATACTTCTAGTTCAAATAGGTCTATAAAATTTTGCTATTCAACATTTTCTATATAAATGATACTAAAAGATGGAAACATTAAAGAAAATACATATATGGTTTGATATTTTAGTGTAAATTTTTTACATTGTATCTACACAACATTTTTATTCTAATATAATACAAATAATTGTACATAAATCTATGACTCACATGACATTCATATTTAGTTTACAAACCTAATCATAACTCTTTTTTTATTTTAGTTATAGATAATTAAATTTAAAAAAAAATGTCACCTAGGGTTGGTACAAGGTACTTGATATCTCCATAAAATATTAATTCTTCTCTTAAACTCTAGTCACAAGTTCACCTAAAAAAAATGCAATTATTTATCCATCAGAAGAGTAGTTTTTTAAACATAGAAATGAACCTAGTTTTAAATTACCATTTAATAGATTCAAAGAGCTTAGCTATAATGCCACTCTAAACACACTTTAGAGTCTTATATAGAAGCATAAGTTATTTATTAGAAACACACACTAGTATTGAAACTTAAATAAAATAATCAATTTCACTACATAGACTAAAAATCAATTTTTTCATTGGAGTTGGTGCTACATGGACCAAATGGGAATACAATTTTATATTATAGATAATCATAATGGTATAAAATTTTAAGTTTAAAAATTAATGTTTTAAAGAAGATAAAATTAATGCATGATGGTGGAGGGTGGGATGAAATTAAAAAAATATTTATTTTAATGTCTTAAATTGTAATAACATCACTCATAAAATTATTTTTTTATTAAAAAATTGATATGATAAAATAATGTCGTTAGTGTTTTAACTTTTAATAGTGTTTATTCATAAAATTACATTTTTAATAAAACTTAATATGGTATAATAATGTCAACTATTTTTTTAGTGGAAATATTTCTTAGTGATGATCAAATAGATGTCAAATTTAAGGTTGAAATTAAAAGTGAACACACCTACTACATTATAATGCACCACCACACCCCATATGTCATTTTAGAATTCCCATGAGGACACTGAGTCACTTTAGAAAGCTAAGTTCATTCTAAATTCATCCATAATAAACTTCACTTAGAGAACGTTTGAGTTTTATAATTTTATTATATGATACATCTAGTTCAAATGGGTTTAAAAAGTTTTGTTATTCAACAGTTCCAATATAAGTCATAGTTATGGATACATTACAAGAAATACATACATGGTTTAATAGTTTAAAGTGCTAAAAATTTCACATTGTATCTACAATTTTTTTAATTGTAATTTATCATAAACAATTATAAAATATTATTTCTTCTTTCAAAATCTTGTCGCAAACTCACCTAAAAATAATAATAGCACAGTTATTAATCCATTAAAATAAAAGTTTTTTTAAACATAGAAGTGAACCTAGTTTTATAAGTACCATTTGATAGATTTTAAAATTTTAATTGCAATGTCACTCACAATACACTTTAGAGTCTTAGATGGAAGCATAAGTGATTTCTCTTAAACACATACCAACATTGAAACTTAAATTAAAACAATCAATTTCACTGCACAAATTGAAAAACATTTCTTGGCTAGAATTGGTGCTACATGGATAAAATGTAAATGAATTTGATATTATGGATAATCATAATAGTATAACCTTATAAATTTAATCCCTTAACATAATAAAGAAGATAAAATTAAAGTGTGATAATTGAGGGTGGGCTAAAAATAAAAATATACTTTTTAATTCTTTAACTTGTAATAGTATCTATTCATAAAATTATAATCTAATAAAAGTTAATATGTTATAATAATTTTGATACGTTTCTAACTTGTAATAGTATCTATTCATAAAATTATATTTTTAATAAGATTTAATATGGTATTATAATGTCAAGATAGATTTTTTCTAAATGAAAAAAATTCTTAGTGACATTCAATTAGATGTCAAATTTAAAGTTGGAATAAAAAATGAACGCACTCACTACATTAAAACCCACCACCACCCCCTTGATACCATTGTATAATGCATATGAAGGCTCAAAGTCACTTTATAAAGCTACATTCATTTCAGATTCATCTATAATAAACTTCACTTAGCCAATATTTAAGTTTTAGAATTTTATTATATGATACATCTAGTTCAAACGGGTCTAAAATTTTCTATTATTCAACATCTCCCATATAAATCATAAAAAAAGATGGAAATATTAAAATAAATACATATGTGCTTTAATATTTTAGTGTGCTTAAAATTTTACATTGTATCTACAAAACATTTTGATTGTAATTTAATACAAAAAATCATACATAAATCCGTGACTCCTATAGTGAAAAAATTTAGTTTACAAAATTAACATAACCCTAATTTTATTTTAGTTATAAATAATTAAATTTTAAAAACAAATTCCACATGGGGATGTTATAATGTAAATGACATTATCAAAAAATATTTCTTCTATCAAACTTTGGCTGTAGGCTCACCTAAAAAAAATAACAACACAATTATTAATCCATCAAAATAATAGCTTTTTTAACATAGAAATGAACTTAGTATTACAAGTACCACTTAATAGATTTGGAGAGGATAATTGTAACACCACTCAAAATATAATTTAGAGTTTTAGATGTAACCAAAAGTTTGATTTCTTGAAAACACACACTAATATTGAAACTTAAATGAAAACAAAAAATTTTACTACCCAGATTGAAAAATAAATTTCTTAGTTGGACTTGGTGCTACATAAAGCACATGAGAATGGAATTTGGTATTATAGATAATAACAATTGTAAAACCTTATAATTTTACAACCTTAACATGCTAAAGAAGATAAAATCAATGTGTGATGGTGAAGGGTGGGCTGAAATTAAAAAATATGTATTTTAAATCTTTAACTTATAATAGTGTCTGCTCATAAAATAATATTTTTATTAACAATTAATATGATATTATACATTCAATAGAGTTTTAACTTGTAATAGTGTCTGCTCATAAAATTATAATATAATTAAAATTTAATATGGTATAATAATATCTTTTGAATTATTTTTAAATGAAAAAATTTCTTAGTGATGGTTAAATAGACATCAAATTTAAAGTTGTGTAGTCATCTAAAATATCATTTTAATGCAATGAGTGTCACTTGAGACCACCCTATATTTAGATTAGCTCTAGACCTATTTTAGGGCCTCTTTTGATCTTTTTCCAACTTTAAATGTATGCCTATCACTTTTTTCAGATATACTAGGAGTCCCATTAAGCTATCACCTAGGCATCCCAAATCCTTTTTCACATGTGCCAACCACTTGGACAATAATGCAACCCCTTTGGTTTATAACATAGCGTGTTATTGAAAAAGGAGGTAGCATTATTGATTTTTATCTTCCTTATTCCCAAAAGGATATCTTTCCACTCCTCGAAGAATCCTAGGGTCACCCTAGCCTCATTTCATATCTTGATACATACCACTCTCATTCATTTATTCCTTAGATGGTAATTCTCATGAAAAAACTTAGAAATAATTGTGCAAATCAAGTTTATTGATCCCCATTTATCCTTATTTCTAAATAAATCTATCTACAGGAGACTAGAGCTCAATTTTACTCATATTTTTAGTTTCAAGTCATAATCAAAGAATTTCAAATAGGCATTATATTCAGTCACTCTCACTTGCACCAACACTTAAATTAGGAGAAATACATTGGGATTGATCCCATTTTGAGGTATTAGTATGTAGGCAATGATTAGTGCATGGGGTGTTGAGGTCATTCCAAACCTACCCTATGAATTCCACTCTCTTATGGTTGTGTTCATCAAAAGCCTAACAAGCATGGAGGCTTAGGGTTCTATAGTGAAGTCAGTAAAAAAAAGCATAGATGATGATCTAGGTCTCGATCAAGTAAGTACAAGATTTTTAAAAAAGAGTGAAGGTCTAACCCAAATTTCATTGCTTCATTTACATAGGGTCAATAATGCTGCAGAGAAGGGCAATAACATAGTGCACTATTGGTAATTAGGGCTACACTACTATTTGGATAGGGTTTTGATACCTATTATCTATTGATGACACTTTCCCCTTCTTTTGCATCATTTTCCAATTTATCACTTGTCTATTTCAGTCATATTTTATAGCTAAGTACACTTTTGTAATCCATTGCTATTTATAGGCTAAGAAAATAAATCAATTATTGCATAAATTAGTGGCTATTGATACTATAATATTTTATTCCATGATTTACATACTTAGCTCTTTTATCTACTTAGGGTTTTATATTAATTCTCAAAATAGCTCAATCATTTGGTAAACCTGATTTATTTTGAATAGTGCCCAAAATACTAGCCTTATATGCTCTTAGGGTTTGTATCCTTATATTTTCTATGCTCAGTAATTAATATCAAACTCTCAGATCTGATGCATTATTTTATTTCTATAATCTTTCATAGATTTAATTTCTTTAAAAGTTTAAAATATACAACTTTTTGTTTTTCTACTTTCCAACCTATAATGGTAGAATTTGATAATAGATTTGATGAGACTGATAAGAGACAATTGTAAAATTTCATTTCTAAGCATTTCTATATGCAAGATGACCTTATTTGTATTTTTTAATAAGATATTTTGAAGTCCACTATGGGTCAATCCTCTAAGCCAACAGAAGTTAATATTATTACACCTACTATAGGGTCAACTCAAATTATACAACCACCTATTATAACAAGTCAACTCTCACCAGTTAACACCTCCTATGGCTAGTACACATCCATCCTGTCTAGATGTACATTCCCTTAGAGAAAAGATCCATTTTTTATAAGCCAATGTGTTACACCTTGAATAAGGTGCCACTAGATGATCTCATGCCTTGGACTCTCATGTGCTCCTACATACACCTTTGGCATAACATATAGTGACAAATTCTTTGCCATTTAGACTTGTGGCACCCAAGCTTACTCTATATAATGGTAAAGTGACTTAGAACATCATTTACACACTTTTCATGTAGCATGTTTGGACTACATGTCCAATGATTATCTCCTAACTAAGTTGTTCCCTCACAATTTAAAGAACTATGGATTACATTAGTTATATGATATCCATAATTAGATATGTTTTTGGCACACTTTTTGATAAAATTAATGAAAAAGTTTTGTATGCTCAAGTTTCTCAAATAAAACAAAAATCTAATGAGCCGATAACTAAATATGTTTTGTTTTATAAAACAATATTATCAAAAATGAGTAAACCCATGGTAGATAGAGAACTTGAGGACATAACACTTATTACCAACATTACATGAATCTATATTATTCAAAAGGTTTCCATAATTTATGGATTTATGCCATACAGTGAAGGATTGAGAAGTTAAACTTCTGTGCATGGACAAGTTAAAATACATAGCCAGATCAGATTCCACTAATAAGAGTTCAAATAAACCCCCATATAAGGTGAGGCATAATGACAAAAATAATGATCAAAAGACAACAATAAATGCAACCTTAGAGCCAAATCCTCATCTAGTTTAATCAATGACTCTAAGGAGACATTTTACAAATATTTTTAAACTACCAGCTTGTGTTCTCTAGCAAATTTTGGAATGCAATGTCATATATCTCCCTCCTATCAAAGAGGTTGATACAATTATGACTATTACAAATAATTATGATTCCAATGCATTTTATGATTATCATAAGGACCCCAACCATATTGCAAATAGATGCATCAGCTCATGACATAAGATCCAAGATTTGATGGAGGCTAATATCATTGATGTGAGCACTCCTATAGAAATACCCAAAGCACAACCAACTAAAACAAAAGTAATGAATATCTTTTTTGATCCATTTCCAAAACATGCATCTAATGAGATAGTAGACACTTTAGGTGTTCATTATATGTAACAGGCACATCCACCACCCTCATCCTATCATACGCATATAATAGACACACACCCTATATATAATATCATTGGTGTGTATCATAATACAATGCTAGTTAGGCCTCTTATCACTTTCTCAGAATAAGAGATCATTGATTATGACTTAAATTTATACATACTCTTTTTATGAGCTTACATTGATCATCATCTTATTCAAAGTGTCATGGTTGATAATGGGTCAAGCATCAATATGTGTACTATTACACTTCTACATCACTTGAGATATTTAGATCAGGATATTTCTCTAACAGATATAGTTATTACTTTAGTGGCCAAGTTCAGAGCTCCATTATGGAGATCATAATTCCATTATAGGTTGGGCCCACACATGTGGCCACCAGATTCATAGTTGTACATAGTTCCAAAACATTTGATATGTTAGTGGGTAGGCCTTGGGTACAACAATGTCGAGTCATTCCTTCTACCATACATAGATGTATTAAGTATATATATTTTAATTAGGTTGTTATAGTTTAGGGTCATCCATATGAGTATCCTTTACCTACTCCATAACTAGATACACAATGGTTACCATTAATAGTTCCATTTATTACCAATCTTTAGATATTAATTGAGTCATTATTGTTGGTGAGGTCTACTTCTATGACATTACCACATATACACACTCTCCCATGAAAACCTTTATTATTGATACCTATAAATCATAGACATGTTATGGATTATATAGAGCCTCTCTCTAACCTATTCACACCTAGATCAGTGTTATTGAGTCCTCATAACACTCTACATAGAGCATCCATGCTAGTTATAACTTTTTCCACCATATATGTCCCTAAGAGCCCCACAGTTCACAAGCTAGTTCATTCAACTCTAGATATTCATAGCCATACTTAATAATCAAATTTAGTTATAGATTATTTATTACATCTAGTTCCTAGATCTTAGATACTTCCTCACACACCATGTCCAGTCACTCTTCCTTTACCTGATACAAGTTACCATGATAGTGAGCCTCTTGCAAGACTCATCGGTTAGTTTGTTCTCATGTTACTTTTACATAATATTTTTCAATCTTATTCCTTGTACATAGCTTCATTTTCATGTTGCTTCTACATGTCTTGTACTCAAAAAATACAAAAATATTCAAATATTGCTCAGAAAATACAAATTTTAGATTGTATGCATTTTTATGTTTACGTTTTTTCTATTTTTCAAGTAATACATATGCTATCCATGTTAGTGTAATTGATTTTACCATAAATACATGCTTCACTTATTCACTTAGAGTATTTTTATATTAATAAAAGACTCATGTTCTCCACCTAGATCTAGATTTGATATTATTCACCCATTGGGGGCACATAGACATATACATAGATTTAACATTGACACATCAGCCCCATTAGGGGTATCATACACATACCTTTTAGATTATTAGGTTATATCTTTATATACTCCATATCACATATTTAACATTGATTATCTATTCTATCATCCTATACTACATTAATTATTTTCCAACTACTACTATAGACGTAGCTTATGTACATCTTTACTATTATATAGATTCGTACCACATGAAATGTATAATTTCATTTATAGCTTTATTAATTTATATTTGATTATGGATATTTGATTTTACATCTACTCGAGGGCATTTGAATATTATATTGTTTTATAGATCTAAGCCAATTAATTTAATTATGTTATGCTTTGGATATGTGTCTATGTCATTATATGTGCTTCTTTATTGTGTATGCAAACATTTAAACATGTCCTTCCATGTGGATCCAAGCCAAAATAATGTGTTATTTTACATATGCAGACATTTAAACATATACTTATATGTGTTCCTTTTCTTAGATTTAGTGACATATGCCCATGTCCCTTGTCTTATGGCCCCTTGGATTAATTTGTGTGCTTCATGTGTTTGTATGTATGCTTTCATGTATGCATCATGGCCATGCCACTTGTCTCTTGATTGTTGTTTTTACATCAAATTTGTGATGCCATGAGGGAACTCATGCATCTCCCCTTCCTCCTTGGGTCCTTGATGGACATCATGCCCCATACCCTTAAGTAGTTTTCTTAGATTATATTCAGATTTTTTTATTCATATACATGATTAAATTCTTTTATCTATATTGACAACCTTATGAATGCTAGATCTAACATACATTATACATTTTCAACTTATGTTCAATATATTTAACATTACAATGTCACATACACATATTATATTGGTTTATCACAAAAATATCATATATTTTCAGTCTAACACACATGATGTATAACTTTTATTTTGAGGATAGTTATTGAAAAGGTTAAACAACTCCCCTCAAAAGAGGGGGCATTCACAGGGGTTTGTCATAGAGATCAATCCATCTTAGTGCACCCAAAAACATAGTTTTTAGCATACAGATATATTATAGAGCTCAAACTCAAGAAAATATAGTCACACATAGATCAATCTTAGTTTCTATCAAAAATAACACTTTTGGGTAATAGTGCAATACACTATTAGAAGTATAATGCACTATGCTGTGCTGTTTACTAGGTACTACATATGCTATCCATGTTAGTGTAATTAGTTTTATCATACATACACGATTCATTTATTCCCTTTGAGTGTTCACATATTACTATATGACTCATGTCCTCCGCCTAGATCCAAATTTTCTACTATTCATTCTTTGGGGGCACATAGACATATACATAGATTCAACATTGCCATATCAGCCCCATTGGGGGCATCATACATAACTTTTAGTTTACTGGGTTATATCGTTCTATACTCCATATCACAGATTTAACATTGATTATATCTTAATATTGATCATCCTATACTACACTAATTTTTTCTGATTACTACTATTATAGACTTAGTTTATGTACATATTTTCTCTTATATAGATTCAGACCACATGATCATGCATACTTTCATTTCTAGTTTTACTAGTTTATATTTGATTATGGATATTTTCTTCTACATTTACTCGAGGGCATTTGAATATTCCATTTCTATATAGATCTAAGATAATTACTTTCATTGTGTGTATGATTTGGACATGTGCTCATGTCTTTGTGTGTGCTTATTAATTATTTATGCAAATATTTGAACATGTTCTTCCATGTGGATCTAAGCCATAATAGTCTACTCTTTTGTGTATGTAGACATTTAAACATTTCCTTGTATGTTTTCTTTTTCTCATACTTAGTGAAATGTGCCCATGTCCCTTGTATTATGGTCCCTTAGTCTACTTTGCATGCTTCATGTGTTTATATGTATGTTTTTATGTATACAGCATGGACATGACAATTGTCTCTTGATTGTTGATTTCACATAAAATTTATGATGCCATAAGGGACCTCATGCATCTTCCCTTCTTCCTTGGGTGCTTTGATGGACATCATGCCCCATCCCCCTAAGCAGTTTACTCATATTATATTTAGATTTTTTGTTCATATACATGCTTACATAATTATATCTATCTTGATGACACTGTGAATGCTAGATCTAAAACACATCATACATTACCAACTTATGTTCAATATATTTTACATTCTGATGTCATGTATACACATTATATTTCTTTATCACACATATATCCTATATTTTTAGTCTAACACACATGATGCATAGCTTTTATTTTGAGGATAATTATTGCAAAGGTTCAATAAGTCCCCTCAAAATAAGGGGAATTTATCGAGGTTTGTCACAGATATCAAACCATCCTAGTGCACCAAAAAACATTTTTTTTAACACACTAACAAATTATAGAGCTCAAACTTAGGAAAATATAGTGAAATACAATCACACACATATCAATCTTAATTTATCTAAAAAATAACTCTTTTGGACAATAGTGCAGTACACTATCAAAAGCACAATATGATATAGTCCACCCACCATGATATTGAGAAATAGCCTCAAAAATAGAAAATTATAGAATTGTCAGAAAGGTATAGTAGGTATAGTTTAGATTTTCATAGTTTCAATCACAAATTATCAGATATGCTTAGTATATACTAAGTTTTTCACATAAAATTACATAAATTTTCTTAGATTAGGGGCATCATGTGTGGCATGATCACTCCCATTTCAATTTTAGATATGCATAGACACATATTACTATGACTCAGTTTAGAATCCATATGCACAGACATCAAAATTAGGGGCATGTGCATGGGACAATATTTCCATATGCTCAATTTTACACTAGTTCTCTCAAATAAAATAATAACTCCATGTCATGTCCAAATTTTATACTCTAGACACCATATACACCATTTTTGCTGTAGGATTACACCAAATTGATGCCTCATTCCATCTATAGTAATTGACATTATCAAGTGGCCCATAATCATTTTACATTCTCATGTTCTCAAGTGGTCCTTAAGCTATTTGACATTTTAGAGTTTTTGTGTGACCTAAGGCCATATTAAAAAATTTAAGTTACATCACATAGTAGTTTTAGATTCATCTACTATAAATGGGTAGGTAATGATGGAGTCATAACCTACTTGAGTTATTGAGCCACCTACCTAAGAGGGTTGGATAACTCATCAATCTAGTACAAGTTATTCATAGATTATGATCCATTGAATAGGGGTGAGAAATGATAAATTCATAGCCAATTTTATTTCTTGAGCCACCCACACATGGGGATTGGGTAATCCATCAGCCTAGTCCAAACTATTCACCATTTGATCACCATCTACATGCACACATAAGATATCACCAAATTTTTGCATTGGTTCATGTACCTAGTGAAGTGTATTCATTCCTTTCCTCTCTCACATTTCTTTAATCAATTGTATCTTTACTTTTGATATTTATTAAAGAATGATTCATATATGTTTCATTTTCTAGACACATAGTGGATGACAGTTCATAGACTTAGACTCCCATTTTATGGGATTTGCCTCATAAATAAGTCTAGGTACATTTCTATTTCCTTTATCCTAGTCATTTCACTTTGTTTCATTTCTATAATAAAAGAGGGGAAAATGTAGTCATCTAAAATGTCATTTTAATGTAATGAGTGTTACTTAATACCACCCTATCTTTAGCTTATCCCTAGACCTATATTAGGGCATCTTTTTATCCTTTTCTAGCTTCAATGTATGTCTATCCCTTACCTAGATATATGAGGAGCCATATTAAGCTATCACCTAGGCACCCTAGATCCTTTTTCACATGTGCCAACCACTTGGACAATAGTGTGTCTCCTTTAGTCTATAGTGCAGTACGCTATTGGCAAAAGGGGCAGTGTTATTGACCTTTAGATTCCTTAGCCCCTAATGGATTTCTTTTCACTCCTCAAAGCATCTTAGGGTCAGCCTAGACTCATTTCATGTTTTGAAAATCATCACAACACTATATAAAGACCACTCTCATTCATTTATCCCTTAGATGGAAATTATCATGAACAAGCTCAAAAATAGTTGTGAAAATTAAGGTTATTGATCCCTATTTACCCCTATTTATGCATACATCCATATATAACAGCCTAGAACTTGGTTTTAATTAGATATATAGTTAAAATTCACACTCAAAGCATTTTAAATTATCATTCATACTCAATCATACTAGCATCATTCTCACTTGCACCAACACTTAGATTGGGATAACTACATCGAGCTTGAATCCCTTTGAGGTATTGGTATGTAGGCAATGAAAAACACATGGGGTGTTGAGGTCATGTCCAACCTACCTTACTAATGCCACTCTTATTATAATTGTGTTCATCAAAACCCTAGTAAGAGTGGAGGCTTAAGATTCCATAGTAAAATAAATCAAAATGAAGTACATATGATGATCCAAGTCTTAGTTATACAAGTATAGGCTTTCTAAAATAGAGTAAATATTTACCCTAAATTTCACTACTTCATCTACACTAGGTTAATAACAATGCATAAAAGGTCAATATCATAGTGTTTTCTTGGAAAATAGGGTCAAACTACTATCCAAAGAGGGTTTTGACACCTATTTTCTACTAATAACATGATGCCTTACTTTTTCATCACTTTACAACCAACCACTTGTCTTTTTCACTCATATTTTTTTAGCTAAGTACACCTTTTATAATCCATTACTATTTATAGGCTAAGAAAACAAATCAATTATTGTAAAAATCAATAGTTGTTTATACTGTAGTATTTTATTCCATGATTTACATACTCAACTCTTTTATCTACTTAGGGTTTTATATTAATTCCCAAAATAGTTAAATTAGGTTAGAATTAAAAGGGAACACACTTACTACATTATAACACACCAACAACCCCTAGATACCATTTTAAAATGCATATGAGGGATTATAGTCACTTTAAAAAGTTACATTCATTCCAAATTCATCCATAATAAACTTCACTCAACTAACAATTAAGTTATATAATTTTATTATATGATATGTCTAGTTCAAATGGGTCTTTAAAGTTTTGTTGTTCAATACTTCTCATATAAATCATAGTAAAATATGGAAACATTAAAGGAAATACATATATAACTTAATCTTTTGGTGTGCTCAAAATTTCAAATTGCATCTACAAAACATTTTTATTGTAATTTAATAGTAATAATTATACATAAATCCATGACTCATACGATAATCAGATTTAGTTTACAAACCTAAGCATAACTCTATTTTTATATCAGTTATAGATAATTAAAATTGTAAAAAATATTTTCACATGAGAATGCTAAAAAATAATTGACACCATAAAATATTGTATCTTTTCTCAAACTCAGATGTAGATTCACCTAAAAAAATAACACATTTATGAATCCATCAAAACAATAATTTTTTAACATAGAAATGAACCTAGTTTTATAAGTACTATTTAATCAATTTGGAAAGCCTAGATGTAATGCCACTCAAAATGAAATTTGGAGTCTTAAATGGAAGCAAAAATAATTTATTACAAACACACACCAACATTAAAACTCAAATAAAAATGACAAACTTTACTGCACACACTAAAAAATAAATTTCTTAGCTGGACGATGCTACATGAAGAGAATGGGAATGTAATTTGGTATTATGGATAATGATAATGTTATAACCTAATGAATTTACAATTTTAATGTGACAAATAAGAGGAATTTAATGTGTGATGGTGGAGTGTGGGATGAAATTAAAAAATATGCATTTTAAGTCCTGATTAATTATCCCCTCATAAAATAATATTTCTATTAAAATTTGGTATAAGAATGTCAGACAAATTTATTTTAAATGAAAATTTTTATTAGTGATATTCAAATGGATGTCAAATTTAAGGTTGGAATTAAAATTAAACACACTCACTACATTAAAACCCACCACCACCCTCTAGATGCCATTGTATAATGCTCATGAGGCCTCAGAGTCACTTTACAAAGCTAGGTTCATTACAAATTCATCCATAATAAACTTCACTTAGTTAACATTTAAGTTTTATAATTTTAATATATGATACATCTAGTTCAAATGGGTCTAAAAAGTTTTCTTATTCAACATTTCCCATATAAGTCATAGAAAAACTAGGAAACATTAAATGAAATACATATATGATTTAATAGTTCGGTGTGCTTAAAATTTCACATTACATATACAATAAATTTTAATTATAATTTAATTCAAATTATTATACATAATTCCATGACCCATAATATGATAAAATTTAGTGGTGGCCCCCAATTTTGAAGGGCCTTACCACTTTTTATCAAGTACATCTCAATGCCAATACCTCATGATCATAGAGCATGGTGCACACCGATAAACCAAGTTCACATCCACACACTCGATAATGCACTCAAGAAGATGACAAAAGTAATTACATGTTGATGTTAAATATATCCAAGTTAGTGTATTGGTAGGAAAAATATGACAAAAGTAATTACTGAGGCTAATATTTGGTAGGTAGATATGATAGATAAACAATAGAGTAGCTAAGGCCAAATGGGGTGACACATTACCGTAGTTTATTCCAGTAGTGATAAATGTGAAGTTGGTGGTAGTCACATTAATTAATGATTGGTATTAGTTGAGCTACCTAGTGACATATATGGCTCTTTGAAAACCTATAAAAGACAATACAATAATTTGTTGAAATATATGAGAGGTTAACCATAGGAGAAACATTGTCAGATTATTAGTAGAGATCCTAAAATAAGAGAAATGTTGGAACATTAGAAATAAATTATAAAGTTAGTTTGATATACTAGTGCCATGGTGCACCTTATAATCAAAAAATGAAGCAATTGATATTATTATAGTTGTTATTGTTGTTATATTTGTTTATAACCATGAAATGTTACTAACATGCTCCAAACTAATGTCATTATCAAGGGAACTTGATATCACACCCGATGATATCTTACCTTTGGTAGGATGAATAATTAGGAAAAATGGCACTTCTATGCTAAATGGTTCATTATATGTTCACTTGTTACCCTGTGATAAATATAATAGTGTAGAATATTCAAAGTATTCTTGTATGTACAAGTATGTACACAAGATGGATGTACTATGTCACCATTTCCAAATAAATTCAAACTATCCTAATTTTTATCTTCGAATCTTAGTTTAATGTGTGATAAAAACTCACATGATATTCCATTGTGGCTAGATAATGTTGGGGAATGTGTATGTGGTGCAAGACTAGTGTATGTGACCAAAATAACCAAATAAATTGGTTCTACTTTTGGGATTGGTCAAAATTTGTTGACACAATGGTAAATATGGATGATGTATTGAATGT
The DNA here is from genome assembly GCA_037957365.1 of Torreya grandis. Lineage (NCBI taxonomy): Eukaryota > Viridiplantae > Streptophyta > Pinopsida > Cupressales > Taxaceae > Torreya > Torreya grandis. The sequence continues at coordinate 312,698 of JARHVA010007844.1, forward strand.
TAATTCAAAATATTGAGTGTTTTTTAGAATATGTGGATGAAAAAATTATGACTGACCATTCTAGACATGGAAATCAAGAGCCAAGAATATGGGTGGAAGAAACCCTACCTAATGTACTTTACGAGGTGATTTTTTTGTGAACTAATAATACAATTGAACACATGGATTACAATGTATTCTATGAAAAAGAGTAAAAATTATGGATGAAAATAATATTAAATGGAACAACACATGAAGTAGCTACAAAACCTAGACATATTGTGGACCAGAGTCGTTGACGTCTGCTGGCATGGGGTGTTGAATATTTACATGATATATTTTGTTGTATCCACATGTTATTATTCAATTAAGGCTAAAAAATATTTTTTCCATGAACCCAAAGTCTCATAAATTAAAAAATTATCATTGGAGATCAAGAAGTTGGCAATATATAGTGGAATAAAAAACTTACCAATGGTTGGTTAAGCTCATGCATGCATGAGTTGAAGGAAAGTTATAAGATTAAAATGGCATGATTTAAGTGAGGTAATAAGAGAGTATTCATCATGGAGGGACCAAATAAATGTGAATTCATAAGGTGAAAATATGATGAATCTCATCGTAAGGTGATGACCAAGAAGGACCCAAGGTATAGGGGAGAGTATGATTTAATAAATGTTGAAAGGTCCCATGAAGAATGAGAATGGCATGAGGATGAATCTTGTGAAAATGATATAAACTCCATTTATTAAGAAATGTGTGTCATCAAGTTAGAAAAAACTTTGGAAAGAGAAGCTATAATGACCAAGGAAGTATAAGATACATGAAAAAAGATTGTCATGGAAATGCCTGATTCCATTCTACCTAAAGTGCATGCTCAAGTGATTTTATCACAACTATAAGAAATAAACCTAAATACTAACTATTTATCAAGCATACAAAAAATTTTAACACATGAAGGATAAATAAGTATGTGATAATAGATTATTTCATACCAACCAATCAGGTTGGTGGTTTCACAACCCTCATAAACTTTATATCCAATGATGTATGGTATGTCATTCATAGGAGGGGTCTAACCCTTCTGGAAAGTAGTAAAACACAAGGTAGAGTGATAGGATCTATAGGATTAATGATAGGATAATAGGGCATCTAAGCAAGAGGATGATATATATACATTCTAATATGGTAATTGGTGGAGTTATGCCACTATCCATAGGAGTGAGAGGCACCACTAGAGGAATCTAGACTTCAAGTGCACATTTAGCTAGTGCACCATTATAACATATACCTCAAGTTATAGTTGTATTTCCATAGGTATTATATGAAATGTCTCTAAGTTTTCATAAATATCATGGAGTGGATAATTATATGGAGTGCATCAAAAAGTGTGAACCCATTTTTTGTAAAAATGGAGTTTCATTTTTTGTAAAAATGGAGTTACATTTTTAGAGTGCAAGGAGAGTCAATTTGTCATAAATTTTTTGGATTGTACCCACACCTGGTATCAAAATCTTGATTTGAACCAGGCCATTATGGATTAAAATATTTTTCAGGAATTATTATTTAAATAATTAGACATTCTTGAGTTTTATAAATAAATTATTATTTCATTGAAGGAGATAAGAAATATTTGACAGAGAGCCTCTACACATATGATGTTAGGTTTAAAAATCTTATGTCCAAGATCTCCTTTGATATTCATCAAGTTCAACATGCACAATGGTTTGTTGGAGGTTTATTTAACCATTTCAACAACATATCGATGAATACATTTAAGTAACCTTGAGAGCCCCTTGAGGCAACATTAAGAGTTGAATTCATTGGAGGCACACATATGGGAATAAACCCATTCATGAAGGTGAAAATTACTCAATGACATCCAATTACAAAAACTTATGGTCAATAACACACTTAATAAAATGTATAAAGACATAACAATAATGATTTACCAAGTAAGAATGTTTTTTAATCCTAAATATATACAACAAAGATATTGACTAACTCATACATTAATTTAATAATAAATATATTACTAGTTATTTAGAAACTCTAAAACACCTACATATCTTAGTGATTACATTTGTATATAATACAATTATATCCTAATTTTTTATTCCCATACCCTTATTTGATAGGGATTTATTATCCCCATGACCCACATTTCCAATGTGACAATGGTTCAAACTCACTCACATTTATATTATATTGAAAAATGCATATTACAAAAATAAAAGCAGTAGAGCTACAAATAGAAGAACAACCACATAACAAAGCAATTAATTTAAGTGAATTAGAAAGCATTGACCTAGTGCATATTACATTGGATATTTTTAGAACTACTTACATATTATCAATCTATTTTAAGATACCATGAATTGTGTAGAAGAATTATTAAAATTATTATGTTAATAGATGTTTGACAAATGTGTGGATGACATGAAATTCATGAAAAATTAGTTTGACAAAACTATTTTTAATTGCTTTCATCCAATGGTTTCCACTACCTTTACATGAATTATCTACAAATATTTAATTGATATTGTAAACAAGGTATATGGTCTTATTTATTTGTGAGATAAAATACCCATTGGTTTCTAAACCCTATTTATGTGAGTAAAAACAACTTAGGATGCATCTATGTTGGTGACTTGATATTGTATCCATGACTAGAAAAACATCCTCTCCCTAATTATTAAGATGTGTAAAAATGGAAAACTAACATGTTACCAAGTTTGAGAACAAGGTAGAGTGGGGTATGGATTTTAACACCCAATGTGAGAAGTATTTACAAGACCATATATATTACTTTTACTAACAACTTTTACATACTATGATATTTTTTCAAGACCGGAAATCACTTTTCTTGTCTATGATGTAGATGCCTAACTGAGGAAATTTTGATGAAACTAATTATGGTTTATAACTATCCCAAAGAAGTCAAGCCATTTTACATGCATGTCTATGATTATGGAAAGATAGTTGCTTCCATGCATGTGTTTGTTCCAAAGGTATTAATCCACTTTCTACATTAAAAAAGGGTGTCTAGTGAATAATTAACTAGAACAAATTATTGACATGTTCACTTTCTAATTTATTTTAGGTTGGAGGATTGATGGTAGGAAGTCAAAGAGATAAGTAATATTAAGTCCTTTAAAAAATTTAATTGACGAATTTGACATAATAGACTAAAAAAACTAAAATTTAAATTTGAAAATGTTTAAATTGATAGTAATTGTTTTTGAGTTAAAAACTTATGTTGGGTGGTGTTTGGTTTTTGAGTGTATACTTTAAGAGCTAAGGTTGCCAAGATATCCATATGAATTTTAATTAGATGTAAATTGATATGAAATTATCAAACATTTAGGATTTGGCTTAGGCTTTGAATTAATGGTACTTTTTCAAGTGGCATTGATAATATAAAGGATGTTGTTCCTTTCTCTTGAAATAAATGGAGTGGACCTCTAAGTAGGACTTATTTTTACTTCTATATGTGCTATTAATTTCAGTTTTAAATACATTATCATGAAATAAATACTTAAATTATATAGAAATAAAGCTTATTTTATTTTAAGATTAATTTTTATAATATAAAATATTATATTATTTTTCAAATATAATTTTTATGGGCTATCTTTAAACTTCAATTTTGGTTTTTGTGATGGTATGAAAGGTGCTTGTTAGTTTCTTTGGATCTAGGTTTTATTTTTTTAATAGATAAGGCTCTCAAATGTTTTTGGAGGTTCAATTCTTTAATTGTTTCTAGAAATACTATTTTTTTATTCAATTTACCACTTTGTTGCCTTGTATAGCAATTATAATTTTTTTGGTTGGTTTTCTTATTTTCGTAGTTATAGCTTTTCATTTTCTTGTTTACCAATATTATCACTTAGAATTTTATTATTCAATTAGTATAAATGATTTTTTTCAAGGGTGAGAGCCCATCTATCCTCATTTAAAAATTCTCCATTTGTCATCAAAATAAAATATATGACTTGGGATGCTTAATCTTTGGATATGATTCATTATTTTATGATATTTCATATACAACTGATTCTAATATGGATACATTGATTGAAAATAAATTGAGATAGAAATACATAATTAATATATGAACCTAGTTAAATAATATGTGAAAAATAGTTATAAAATCCCAAGTAAATATATTAAATTTAGAAGTAGGCCAAACAAATCATGTTTAGAGGCATTTATTGAATATTTCAAAATTTGGTGATAAACGTAAGTGTTAGAACATATAAATTCATGTCCAACAGTGATGACGAGCTCAATTATAAAATTGAAAGTGATCATAAATGTATGTATCAAATGAGAGTGACTCTTTTGGTAGCTACAAAGTGTGTGAGAGGTATGAAGCATGTGTGACACTTCTGTGAAATGACAAATAGGCAAAAAATGATTTGATCAATACACTCCGATGGTTTATATATTGTTTCCATCAAATTTGATATTTTTAATGTAATACATGTAATATAAAAAAAATCCTCCCAAACTTTCCTAAAATGGAAAAAACACCTAAACCTAATGGAAAAAATGAACCATTAGGGCCCTTCCTTGTAGACTAGATAAATTTTTATGAACCATATAATTATCATTCACATAACCAATTTTTTTTTGAAAATAAGAAAATTTCATAATTAAAAAAATCAAACGATAAGAATAACCTAGGCTGTGCATTGTATACAAGAAAATTTGGTCAAGCAAACATAAGTACTATGTCTTTTGAGAATTTTATATTTAGAATCTCTTAATGCCGAATTAAGATCCCATTGGTGTGTATTGATTTATAGTTATGTATCTCTTCTATTATCCATTCACATTGCTTTCACTATATTTTCTAAATTTTTATTCTTCTATGTCACTCTTGATTTAAGTCATAGTGATCCCTGGTCTTATTTCTCTTTCATCCTTTCTTATTCTTGTTCTTAGATAAGACTACCTTCTATGTCACTCTTGATTTAAGTCATAGTGATCCATGGTCTTATTTCTCTTTCATCCTTTCTTATTCTTGTTCTTAGATAAGACTACCTTCTATGTCACTCTTGATTTAAGTCATAGTGATCCCTGGTCTTATTTCTCTTTCATCCTTTCTTATTCTTGTTCTTAGATAAGACTACCCTATTTGGACTATCCCACTCTATGAGGTTGTCTAAAAGGGTCAATATTATCTAACATACATTTTGGAACCTTTTTTGGATGACATTTCATTTGGGTCTCTTCTTATGACCATTTTATCTTCATTTTAGTCAATTAGCACATTAATGGGATTTTTAAATTAAAAATTAGGAGTATTCTATTTAAGGGGTTCCCTAAGGCATTTTAAATTTAGCACTTATCTATTTTGGCATTAAAATTATAAACAAAAATCATAATGCAACAAAACTCAATACCTACATTTTTTTAAGTTCATATTATTGAATTTATATTATATGCTTAGACCAATAAGATGGCTAACGTGAATAACATTGATATCTACACTGCATATGATCTAGTCACACACACACACACACACACACACACACACACACACACACACACACACACACACACACACACACACACACACACACACACACACACACACACACACACACACATTATAGGGAGAAGTACATCATCGTAAGGTTATTATTTTTGGGTTATATAGGAAATTCTTAATACAAAGGGGTTTTGAGGCAAGTTTAGCCATTCACACTTCCCCATTCCCTCCCATCCCTTTTGGATTTTATCTCTATTTAATTTGTGTGTAGGAATTATCTAGGGTTTTTAAGAAGGGAAGGTATAACATGGGATAAGTCATATGATCACACATCTGTGAGAGGATAAAATACATCTATAGAAGGATCCACACATATTTTGAGTTTATAATTTTATTTCAGGAATAGTCTAGACAAAAATGCTCCAATAGGACAACACAATAGAGTGCCACAATATAATTCCAATGGTCTTATCCTAGACACTCAAAATAATCATATAGTTAAATTAAATGATATCTCAACCATCCTCAGATCCATATAATAATTCATAGCTTTTCATTCTAAAAATATATAATTTGTTCATCCCTATTTGTACATTTAGGTCAAAACCCTAATCACACATATACATTAATTGACATGTAGGTGTGTATTTGAATGTTTATTTAAACACTCATTTACCTTAATCAATTATTTATCATTATATTAAATTCCATTAATCAAAAATTTGATAAAACATATTGGTGAATCCATTTTATTTATTAAATGTAGCCAAACCCTATATCATAACCCTAGGGTTTCTTTTTATATTTTGTCCTCATAGGGTTTCAAAGTAAATTATGATTTCTCTCTTATGTTGGACTATGTGTTATCATTAATTTACATTCCTCATCTTGTTCTAAAATTTAAAATGGCTAATATAGAATCTCTTCCCCCTCATCCAATTGATGCATTCTTAGGAATTCCTTATAATTATGATAAAGAATGGAAAAATTACCAATATTGTGTGTTTGATACTAATAACTAACATGCTTATGTTTATAATTATGATAATGATTATTCTTTTCATAGTGATTATGAATCAAATTATTCAAGTGATGACCCATATGTTTAAGAAAGTAATGTAAATGCATGTTCTTCCCCTACTTATCCTCTTATCTCTCTTCCAAATAATATGAAATAAATTAACAAAAAAATTCCAAAGGAACCTCTTATTGGTGATGCATTCTTTGATAATACCCTTAGGTTATCAAAAGCTTTTGCTATGTTTATTTTTTTCATTTCACAATATAAAGCAATGAATATTAAAATTCCATCACAAGAGAAAATGATAATTATGCATCTAAAAAATCACTTTCTACTTATAATAATATTTCTTTAACATATGATAATGATTTAACTAAGGTTGAAAATTCACGTGCATCTTGATGCAATTATCCTACTTGCATTCACTATTATGATTAATTTTGACCTAAATAGGTCTGATTCTTTATTCTTAACTTTGTAGGTTTGTCCTTTCTTCTAATATATTTTTAATAGTATTAAATTATTCGAGTATCTTCTTCTATACTCCTTTATCAGACCAATGAAATTATTATTATGTTTTCACAAGGATATTTACAATTGACCTTAAATTTATACAATCCTTGAGTATTTTTCCTTATCAAGCTCATTCACTGTTACATACTTGGCTTTATATTTGACTTCCTCTGAACTCATACTCAATCATATAACTCAAGTTTTTATTTTAATTTTGAGTATTGACTTTAGCATTTATGAAACTTATAAAAAAATTCTTAAACACCTCATAAACAATTCTATTCAAAATTTAGAATTCTGTTCCTTTTGACAATCCATGGGTTCTTTGTTAAATTAATTAACTTATGCTAAACAATTCTATTCAAAACTTAACTTCATGTATGATAAGGTCTATTAACTCCTCATTCAATTTCAACTTAATCAATAAATTACTTTAAACCCTTTAATTATACATACCCTTTCCACAATTATCAGTATTTCTTGAATGTTAAGAGTATAACTTACAAGCATAGACTGAGAATACATTTTCTTTTCAAAGAAAATCAAACTTTAATAGATTATAAGATTCATACCTCTATTGATCTTTAATGATCTTAGAATGCTAAAATAACCCAATTATATTTATTTTTTTATTTTAATGCACACCTTTCCAATAGTCAATTCAATCCCATGCTTCGTAATGTGCCTTATCTCTCAATCTTCACAATGAACAAACTTATATGTTTGCCCATTCAATATGTAACAAAATTTATCAGAGTCATAATAATGGATTCAAGGAGAAATCAAAACATAAGTATGTATTTATATCAATCTTCAAAAGGAATCTTATCTTATAACATTCTATCTAAAATAATGAGTATCTTAAGGACACTCATTTTCTCATGTAGGATTTACTTTTCAAAAGCACAATTGAATAACATAAAAAAAAAACATCCAAGACCGGGACAAGTTTGTTATATGTTGAGATCAAATACCAAATTGGTCTTTGAAAGTTGATTATCAAATAGAAATAAATAATTTATTCTTCAACCCATTCAAGAAACTAAACTTTATTACTATAATAATATTTTACATGGCCATCCAAGTCTCAATTGGGAAAATGGAATTATTTTAGAACATATATTTTTACCACATAAAAATCAAAACTTGCAAACTTATACAGACCATTATCTATCCTTTACTTTTGAATATTTAATAATAATAACTCATACATATATTCCATATGAGGATGCATCAACAACCTCAACATACCCTTCTTTTATTTATAAAATAGATTACACTAAATGTACAAAATTCTACCATTTAAGGCAGATTTTCAATCTTCTATTACTCTTCTAGTCTAAAAAATTACCTATCCTTTTATAATCTATCATATTTATCTTTATTTATTTTCCTTATTTAACTTATCCTCATGTGAATGTGATGCTTATCTACTTCAGCAACATTCTAAACATGACTTTCATATCCCTATAAACTCTCAATTTGTTATCAATTTACTAATTTGGACTATATACATTTCATTTCACCATAATGAGGTTATTGTGAATTGACAAGGAGATTAGAAAAATAGATAGACTCTTTAATTATTAACTCTTATAATTTACCTTCACATATTTTAATTGGACATATTGGAGGGAAACTCCTAACAAATATTTTATAGACTATACAAAGAGCTTGAAATATATAAAGAGCTTGAATTATACAAAGAGCTTGAATCCTATTAAATGCTCCTTATTATCAAATATGCCCTTATTTATAAGATTTAAAAAATTGGGAATGATGCTTCTGCATTACATCTCCTATCCTTTCTTCTTGTGACATTAAAAATTATGTTATTTCAAATGTTCATGATGAATTTAGTATTATTTTTGAATGCGATTACACTCTAAACAAGGTATAAAATATAATTATCTCTCCTCTTGATGAAAATAAGAGTGTTTAAATTTAAAATATAAATATTAAAATTAAAGATTCAACTTATATTCCATGTGATGATATTTTTGATAAAGAAAAAAATACAAATACATCTCTTATACTCCCTTATAATGAAAATGAAAAGAGTGTTCCTTTTGAATGTCATGATATTTTAGATACGTTAGAAAATGAAAATGTTTATTCTCCCATCTCCCTTTAACAAAATTTAATTGTCTCCATTTCAAATGTCGTTAATATAAGTAATTATTGTATGCCTATTACATGTGTTGATATTGTGATAAAAATTAAAACTGTTAGTGCATATTCTACACCTTTTATTTCAAATGAAAATGTTGATATATCAAATATTGATTCTATAAGTGAGCAAGATAGTGAGAAAGATGAAAATTGGAATGATAATGATTATTATGTGTATATTTAAGAAGAACATGAATATAATACACCTAATATTATTTATCATTTACCCTTATCTCATGTTTATACTAATTGTGTGTTAGATAACAAATCAAATATTAGCTTGCTTAGTGATAATATAATTACATCCCATGATGATGTTTCTAGTTCTCTTTCGAAAGATAAAATATGTGAGCATGCTAATTATGGTATTGAGAGAAATAATATTATTTATTCTATTTATATGGAATGTAATATGCCTTTATAAACTAAAAATATATTAAATACCAATGAATCTACCAAACTTACCATGCATCAAGAGGATTTTATTCCTATACCACCTTTTCCTATTCGAAATAGTTTACCTATGGCCAAAATTAGTAATAAAATTCAATTATTAAATTAAACACTCCAACATATTAACATGATTTCACAATAGGTTATCTCTTTAATGCATTTTATGTGTGCTTTACAATATAAAGTACATTAACTTACATTATAAAGTAATGCCTATGATTATTGGGTTGATTCAAACTCTATCCATGGTAGTCCTATATGGCATAATATATTATACATGCCATTAACATGTGATTTCAAGATACCAAAATTATATAATTTCAATGGAAATAAGGACCCTTACTTACATCTCAAAGCTTACAAAAAATATATGAATGGTTTCAATGGTAGATGATATTGTTATAATTATTTCCAAAGATTATAGAGGATGATGCACTATATTGGTTTCATAATTTACTACCTAGTGGGTATTTAGATACATATGTTGAGCTATAAGAAGTCTTCCTTATGCACTTTATTAAAAATAAAGGACCCAGAGTTACATACACTAGATTACATCAGGGAAGCTCAAAGTTAATTTGTAATTACATATTGAATTTTAAGACATGTATGCAAAAATTAATCTATCAACCAATAGATTTAGAGGCACATTATATATTTTTTAGATCTCTCATTTTCACTCTTAAGGAAAAATTGTTATATCAAACAATATTTCAACATATTTATTATGAGACTATGACATTAGAAAAGAAATTGGTACTTATGCAAACAAATACTAAGGCCAATTTTGATATTGGGTTTTTATCACTTGAGTCATTCAATCTTGTTAAAAAATCTGATCCATCTTGGCCTAAGAGTCCACATAAACCACATATTAAAGTGTTACATAAAGGGAATAATCAACTTACAAATCAGACCCTACAATTACTAAAGTACCTCATGGTATAAAACAACCTATATGGTTTGATTTATATAGAGATAAGACTCAAAATATTCTCAAAACATTAATAGATAAGAGGATGATACATTTTACTCCTAATCATTATTATCCACTACATCAATTGGAAAAAATTAGAAACATACTTTATTGTAACTATAATTGCATTATTGGACATTGGGATAATGATTATTGTGTACTTAGAGTCAATATTGAGAAATATGTTCATAGAGATATTATTATATTTAGTAATAAGATATCTAGATATCCTTCACCTCATTCTAATAGATCTCATTCTACCATGACCGAGTTATCCCAAGTCATTCTTGTTAAGGAACCAATGGTTACTCATCATGTTGCTAGAAATTCATGTAGAGAAAAACATCATGAGAGATCCATTGTATCACCAGTTCATAAATAGTGAAATACGGTGCATAAATTTAAGTAAACTTATAGTAATGTTGTAATATAGGAAACACATAATCAATCATAAATGATAATGTGACAATCAATGAAGCTTTATACAATATATGCTCCATAGATTCTAACTACAATTATTATTACCAAAATATTTCCATGGTCAGACTATAATGACTTAGATATGTTAGAGACTCAACATAGAGGACTATTCTTGTTGCCTTCAGGATAGTTATATGATTACTCAGGGATTAGATAATTTCTATGTTATTCTCATATAAACATTGGAATGCTATAATACTAACATTCTAACATGTGTAAATAAAATAAACAAATATATCTAAAAATAAAAAATGGTAAACCCATATAATCATAACAAGTTCCAATATACCAAAGTAACTGATAATAAGATATATAAAGCATTATTAAATGACATAATCTATAATAGAACATTTATGCATTGAAATAAATAGTACACCACTTTATATTTGGAGCATGGTCCATGTTAGGGTGTGGAGCTAAAAGCTTCAACTGTTTGCACACACAAGAAGAGGATGCTGAAGAACCAGAGGAACTGGCGTCGGTCACAGACAATGGAGAAGGGAACCGGCGACGGCAGAGAGTCGGCCGACGTTGGCAGCACCAGACAAGCAGGAACTGATGTCGGTCGCCTGTGCAGTCCAGAACTGCTGTTGACGAACAGTCAGTTAGTTGAACCGAGTGTTTGCATGTTAAGGGGCTAATTTAAGTCGCGAGCTATGTGTCTAATTTTAGTAGTTAGATTTCTATTTTTATAACCATGGGATTCTATTTAAAGACCCATGAGGCATGTATTGTAATTATCAAATTGATCAAGTAAGAGCATTGAAGCAAGCAAGGTCAAGGAGATCTACAGGTGTAAGGTCAAGGAGATCAGCTGAAGCATTCAAGGAGGGATAGCAACTCAGGTTATAGAGTTGGTTTTGTGTTGAGTGAGAGAGAGAGGGAAGAAGGTCTTGAGGTGTGGCAAGCCTTTGAGGTGGAGGAAGAAGTGGCATCTTCCTTATTGTATTTTCTTCTAGTATTATCTAATACAAGTGTGTGTATTGTCTCTCAAATTCTTTGTTGTCTCATGTTTCTAGTTACTTAATCATTCTGGCATATTTCCATGTTTAATTGCTTATAAATAAGTAATCAATTGTGCTTCCGTTGGATAAGGGGTCACCTAACAGTTGGTATTAGAGCTACAATTTGTAGGAAGCAGGGTATTGTTTTTGATTACAGGTCATTCACAGGGTTTTTTGATTGAGTGGGAGTTCAGCAATGGCAGAAGAAAGTAAGCTACAAATGGAGAAGTTTAACGACAAGAATTATCATCACTGGAGGATGCAGATTGAGGATTATCTGTATCAGAAGGATCTGTACTTACTGTTGGGTGGGGTTGCATACAAGCCCACAAATATGAAGGATGAAAAATGGAACGTTCTTGATCGGAAGGCTCTTGGTTCCATAAGGTTGAGCCTTGCATCGTCTGTGATTTCCAGCTTATCACAGTGCAAGACAACAGAAGAGTTGATAAAGTCCTTGGCAAATTTATACGAAAAGCCCTCAGCTTCTAATAAGGTATATCTTATGAAGCAGCTATTTACTTTGCAAATGTAGGAAGGTGGATCGGTACATACTCATCTCAGTGATTTCCATGGTTTGGTAAACCAATTAGCTTTAGTCAATATTGTTTTTGATGATGAGGTAAAGGCTCTCTTGATTTTATGTTTTTTGCCTGAAAGTTGGGATAGTTTGGTTATGGCAATAAGTAATTCTGCATCTGCTTCTAAAATCTTAAAAGTTGATGATGTTGTGAGTGTGATCTTGAATGAGGAAATACGCAGGAGAAGCACAGGTGAATCATCAGGGAACGCTCTAAGTGCGGAAAGTAGGGGAACGCAAAGGGAGAAGATTGAGCAAGGGAAATCAAGGTCGGGAAGGAGATCCAAGTCCAAAGGTATTACCTGTTGGTTTTTTGGAAAGAAAGGACATACAAAGAAGGAGTGTTGGTTGCGAGATAAAGAGAATCAACCTGAAGGTAAAGAAGAAGCAAAAGATGCAAATATCATGGTACAGGATGCTCTCATACTTTCTTTGGATAGTCAGGTAGGATCATGGATTTTAGATTTTGGTTCATCTTTTCATGCATCCCCAAACAGAGATTTGTTTCATGAGTATGAACAGGGAGACTTTGGAGTGCTCTATTTAGGGGATGGTATGCCTTGTCAGATAGTTGGCAAAGGGAAAGTGCAGCTGAGATTGCAGATTGACAACACATGGGTGTTGAAGGAGGTTATGCATGTTCTAATTCTGAAGCAGAGTTTGATTTCTATAGGAAGGTTGGGTGATGAGGGATGCACAATAACCCTCACAGCGGACTCTTGGAAGGTTACCAAGGGAGCACTTGTTTTAGCAAGAGGTAAGAAAATAGGTACTCTTTATCTATCTACTTGTATTACTGATTCTACTTCTGGTGTAAATTCGAAGATGTGGTCTAATAGGCTGGGTCACATGAATAGGAAGGGAATGGAAGTTCTTGATTCAAAAGGTATGTGTTCAAATTTAGAAATCATAGATAGAGTTCATTGCAGGAAAAGGAAATTTGATGCTTTTGACAAGAACAGGGAAGTCTTGGCATTTTTGGAGGAGATGAAGGCCAGAGAATAGTTACAGGCACTAAATAAATCTGAGCAGGGCAGTATGGATAGAGATTTGATCCAATATGAGCTCACAGATGAAGAATTCATCACTCACAGGAACACACAGGCACTGACGTCGGTCACTTGGAACTAACGTCGGTCATCCAGACAACGGCATCGGTCATGTGCAGACCAGTAGGGTCGGTAGGTCAGGCAAGAAAAGTCTGACATTGGTCATCAGGACTGACGTCGACAGGGGGGACACCGGCGTCAGCCAGGGGTAACGACGTCGATAGTCAGGGTCAGTGCAGGGAATCGACATCAGTCAGGAGCAGACTAGGAGATGGCCGAGATCGGTCACTGGAACAGATGATGGGTGGACAGTTAGTTGTCAAGGAGTCTCAAACACCCATACAGAGGTCAAAAAAGGTATGTGAACCTCATATTTGTTGTTTACCTTCTTTATATTGCTTACTGATAGTCAAGAATTAGGAAGATGGAAGAAGCAATGTAGGTAGAATCCAGAAATAGTGGGAGCTTGACATGGATGAGGAGTGTGAGTCCTTGGAGTAGAGCCAAATAGGTATTTATTGATAGAGTTGTCAGCTAGATAGAGGGATGGATTCCCATTTTAGAGAAGAGAGTGGATGGACATCTGAGATAGAAGGCTATGGTATATGGTCTTGAGTTAGCTGCAGGACAATGGAGGTTTGACCATTGTATTTTTTATCTTTACCAGGTTGGATAATATTAGCTACATTATCCTGTTACTGTATTATGTTACTTTTTGCAGGGTTTCATATACAGGGAGTTTTCTAAGCTAAGGGTAGAGTTGGTTCAGAAGTATGTCATGAAGAATTTGGGAGCAGCAAAATTCTTGTGGCATAAGTGACAAGTATAGCATCACAGGTTTGCGTGGTGGTTAGTCTTCAAGAGTGACTTTGAAGAGGGATACAGGGCCCAAGGAAAAAAATAGATGGTGTATAGGTACAGGTACAGGTACAGTAGCAGCTATTTATCTCCAAGTGGGAGATTGTTAGGGTGTGGAGCTAAAAGCTTCAACTGTTTACACACACAAGAAGAGGATGCTGAAGAACCAGAGGAACCAGCGTCAGCAGCATGATCGACGTTGGTCACAGATAGTGGAGAAGGAAATCGGTGACGGCAGAGAGTCAGCCAATGTCGGTAGCACCAGACAAGTAGGGACCGGTGTCGGTCGCCTGTGCGGTCCAGAACTGCTGTTGACGAACAGTCAGTTAGTTGAACCGAGTGTTTGCATGTTAAGGGGCTAATTTAAGTCGCGAGGTGTGTGTCTAATTTTAGTAGTTAGATTTCTATTTTTGTAACCATGGGATTCTATTTAAAGACCCATGAGGCATGTATTGTAATTATCAAATTGATCAAGTAAGAGCATTGAAGCAAGCAAGGTCAAGGAAATCTACATGTGTAAGGTCAAGGAGATCAGCTGAAGCATTCAAGGAGGGATAGCAACTCAGGTTGTAGATTTGGTTTTGTGTTGAGCGAGAGAGAGAGGGAAGAAGGTCTTGAGGTGTGGCAAGCCTTTGAGGTGGAGGAAGAAGTGGCATCTTCCTTATTGTATTTTATTCTAGTATTATCTAATACAAGTGTGTGTATTGTCTCTCAAATTCTTTGCTGTCTCATGTTTCTAGTTACTTAATCATTCTGGCATATTTCCATGTTTAATTGCTTATAAATAAGTAATCAATTATGCTTCTGTTGGATAAGGGGTCACCTAACAGTCCACATGATCCTTTTCATCTATGTCAACATCCTCTATATATACCAATATAAGATAAATAGACATATAATCCACATGATCACCTCATGTCCTAGATCATGACCTCTCTTTCTTCTCTTAATCTTCATACATAACCAATCGTGCCTTGAGATCGACATGCTCTCACTGTAATCTCACATACTCATCTAATAATATAGGACCTAGAGAGTAGTTAGATCCTATAGGGTATTTAAAGTCTCACCATGTTTAATCTCAACTTATCTTTATCTCCAAAAAATCAAACATATGTAGTAGTAATAATAACAATTCAATCAAATAATGGTGTGTGCACACCATAAATTTTTATATCCTACTCAATAAGACCTCCATCCACAAAATCATCTAGAATATGTCATGCCAATTCTTAGAGTGTAGACTAAATTTCCATCACCCAATAATCCTCATCACCTACATAGGCATAAAATGGTAAAGTGTTAACCATCATTCAATAAATAATCTAAAATAACAAATGTGAAATAAAAAACTAATTAAATCATCCCACACCTTCAAAAAATATCATATGATTTATGTCTAGTAGATCATCAACAACTCCATATCCTCCACCTAGGAATAGTTGGGCCCAACTATGTTATTTCCACCTTGTGGTATAGGAATTTGTACACCTAAAATCATCTAAATCTAAGATCTGTATAGATTATCCCTCTCATATACAAAAATGGGGCAAATATATATCACATATGACCTACCCCTATCACTTGGTCTTAGTGGATCCCAAACACTTTGTTATCACACCCATGAAGTTGGGGGCACATCCTTTAACACCACAAACTAACAATTGATTATATCATGCTAAAATTTCTCAAATATATTTGACCATTGATCATGGTAAAAAAAATGACATGGATTTGGTGCAATTGAGTGCCATATTTTAGCCACCCAAAACCCTTTGTATGGTCTCTAAATATTAGAGGTGTAGTTGACTCATCTAATATCATCCTCTATCGCATAGTGTTTTAATATTACACCTAACCTACACTAACTCATCTCAATTCAAATACCTATGGATGTTCCTAATAATCACATGGTATCCCCTATGGTAAAAAAAAAAACTTTATTCTCATTTACTTAACAATGCAATGGTGTGGTAAAACCAATCCCACCATTGAGATCCTCCCATGAAAATATATAGAGATCCTAATATAAGTGTGCTAGCATGGTCTAACCCAAAGAATACATGGTCCCATGCTCCTATATATCTTGGTTGATATTATTCATCCTATATGAGATGGACACCCCAAAACCATCCACCACTATGAATGAAACCAATAGAACTGTAAAGAACTTCCACACACATAAAACCACCAATAACATAATCTTAGATAATACCACATATAAATCACCACACTCACATGTACATAAGGCCTACCAATCTCACACACACACACACACACACACACACACACACACACACACACACACACACACACACACACACACACACACACACACACACACACACACACACACACACACACACACACACACACACACACGTGTGTGTGTGTGTGTGTATGAAAAATATTTATGGCCCATTTTCATGTTTGCTTATAGCAATTCCCTCATGTTAGTCACCAGTAGTCTCATAATCCACCATACATCCTATAAAGTAACCCTCATCTTAGCCATAGGCAACTAGAAGATACAAATATCTACATCCTACTATCTATCCAATGAAACTATCATATGAGAATCATATGGTATTAAATATGACCAAATGACATAGCTCATGCCTACCCTCTTAAAAATATACCTCTCATCATTAGATAGTGTAAGGTCACAACTGGTATCCATCTTTTGATTCCATTAGAACACCCTACAATGCATATCTTCCTATAGAACACCAAAACACATAAGTTTGTGTTAGAAATTAAAAAATAAAAACCCTAATGAAATTAATTTCACTTTAAAACATTTATTTGAAGTTCAACTATCATTGGGTATCACTACATTATGAAAATAATAATGTGAGATAGGGCTGCCCCAAAAGAGGATTCAACTAATTTGTCTAGGATGGGGCCATGGCAAGAAAATAAAAAAAATCAAAAGTAAATAAAATCAATTAAAATTAACCTAAATTTAATTTTAAAATAAGGAAAATATTTTGTTTTGATACTTAAGAATTTGATCTCCTCATCGACTTGAATTAATGCCTCCACTTCCTCAAACCGGTTGTATGAAATGACTCTCTTTTATGGCATGTTTGCAATTTAGAGCTCAAGTTTATTATTTGAAAATTTCAAAATGAATTAAGAATTTTGAATTTTCATATTTACGTATGTATCCTCACCTATGCTATACTCCTAAGATATGGGCCATCTTTATCACAAATCCAAAATTAAATGATTGATATCTTGAAAACCATAACTTTGTTTCAAACACCATTTATTTCACACAAAATATGGTCAAAAATCCATTTGTATTGCTTATATCTCAATATCACATGGGCATTTTCATCCTCCTAATTTATTATAGTCTAATTTTACACAATAATTTTCACTACTATGTCTATTAAAACTAAGTCAACTCTCACTATACTAACACAAATTGTTAATAAACATTGTCAAAACACACCTAATATCATCACATAAGACACAAATAAATTTTTGTTTGATTGATTTACATAATTTTCATCCCTCTCACCAAAAGGGGGTCATACAAAAACATTTTTTCTAAAAAATTAGATACATAGGAAGTAATTACCTCAATACATGCTTACTACATGCCAAGATTTGACTTTGATTACATTCTAGACTACTCAGTATATGCCAATTATAGATCACGCAAATGCTTCAGTACACATATTTTTATCGATACATTATAGTTGGTTAGACACAATATATGACAAATCATACATGATATTTATATAGTATGACATTTTTTTAGAATAACACAATACTGAGAATATACTCATTTAACTTTTAGATTTGTGCACAAGGTTTTGCATTTAGACAAGTTCACTCCATTTAGACTATAACATAGGGTGCTAGTGTGCAAATAAGGCACTATTATCCATATTCATATAGAGAAATGGTTTAATATTGCTACATGTTATCATAGTTTGCTACAACATTTTCTCAGATAGATATAAAATATTACTCAGTTTTGAAAGATATCACTAGGAACAAGGCATGTGCACAACATATGTTTGAGTTTTTTGGCATAGTTTGGCCCAATTTTTACACAAATTATGATAATGGGTGAATATACAAAATACGTGTCTACATAAACATAAAATTAGTAATTAGTAATACATATTTCTATCTCAAAGTTTTTATGATTCAGTTTGCTCAATTATATGATTTGGGCATGATGCATGGCATATGGTCTCAATTTCCTAGTTACGCACTAGATTATATAGAAATAATGTAAAATCATGCCATTATTTATTTTTTATACCCCAAAATTAGTTCAAAATTATATTTTCACCAATTTTTCACCAAAACAAATCTTATAGCTATATGCAATGGTAGATTCAAAATATTTTTCACTAGTACCCAATATATTGATTTATGTGGGGTTGAGGTTAAAAAAGTGTAAATTCTAGGCACATATATACCAAGAATAGTTTGGGGGAAAGCATAGCTTAGATCCTCATACCATATTTTTTTTACTTGAATTCAACATATGGACTCCACATCATGAGTTCATCTCCATAGGCATCACTCAAAGTCTTATCCAATTCTCTGGCCAAGAAGAGGACAATGCTAAAGACCATATTCTCTTTATGTGGGTTGATCAGACTAAAACCATGGCATATTAATTTTCAATCAAGTACATGCAACACAGATAATTTTAGGTATTATTTTTTTCCTTTTAATATAGTATTTTCCTTTTATTATATTACTAGAATAAAAGGAGGGGGGCATAATATATTCACCCAAATTTGGCCAAACACATATAAAGTACTATACATTTTGTTTTTGTATTTATAAGATCCTAATTCTAAATTAATATCTAATTGGAGCATTTTTTTTAGTCCTAAATCTCTTCTATTATCCATTCACACTAATTTCAGTGTATTTGCTGAAGCTTTATTCTTTTGTGTCATTCCTTATCTGAGTCACATGGATCCCTAGTCTTATTTTTATTTCATCCTTTTTGTCTTCTTGTTATTATATAGGACCACCCCATTTTCACTATCCCACTAAGTTAGGTTTTTTTAAAGGGATGATCTTGTCCAACATATGTTTTAGAATCTTTTCCAAAGCACATTTCATTTGGGTCTCTTCTTATGCGTATTTTATCATTATTTGAGTCAGTTGGCATGTTAATAGGGTTTTATAATTTAAAAGTAGGAGTATTATATTTAAAGGGTTCCTTAAATCATTTTAAATATAAAACTTATCTATTTTGGCACTATCAAAATAAATAAAACATCATAATACAGTAAAAACTTGCTATATGCATTTTGTTTTAAGTTATAATATTGCATCTAGATTGCATGTTTGAACCAAGAGGAGCACCTAGGCAAAGAGCATTTATATCCACCCAACATATGATCTAGTCACACACACATTAGGGGGAAAATTGCATCATCCTGAGGTCCCTATTTTGGGGCTATGTAGGTAGCCCTTAGTATAGAGGGGTTATGAGGCTAGCTCAACTATTCCCACTTCCCCACCCCCTCACTTTTGCATTTTATTTCCATTTGGTTTGTGTGTATGAATTAACTATGGTTTTGAAGAAGATAAGACATAAAATTGTGCTCAAACACATGATCACACATATGTGACCAATGAAAATACATTTATATAAGTATCCCCATATATTTCTAGTTTATAATTTTATTGTAGGAATATTTTAGACAACAACATTCAAATAGTAAAACATAACAAAGTGCCACAATAAAATTTCATTGGTATTGTACTAGATAGTCAAAAAAGTCATATAATTAGATCAAAGGATATATCAACTAGCCTCAGATCCACACACAATAATTCATAGCTTTGTATTATCTGAATATAGATAAGTTGCTCATTCCTCTTTGTAATTTGAGTTCAAAACCCTAATTACACATTTACATTAATTCAAAAGTATGTGTGTATTTAAATAATTATTTGACCACTAATTTAATGTAAATCAACTATTTTTAATATTATATTAAATTCCATTAATCATAAGTTTGATAAAACATGCCCCAAAAGTTCTCCATGGAAAATATTAGCTTTTAAAAATGATAAATGCTTTAATGATTGTTTGATTTCTCTAGAATTTATATGATGTTCAAGAGATTCATTGAGTGATATAAATATAATGTGTGTTATAATACAATCACAAGGTAAACAATATTTGAATAAAATAAAAATGGTAATACATGATAAAAAGAAAATTTCATGGCCTAATATTTCATAATAGATAACAAACGTAATAAATTTGTGAAATAGTATAACCAATAATAGAGTCATAAGTGAAAAAATAATTATACTAGGTGTTAGGAGAACCTTATATAAATATAAGGGGTTGTGTCACCCAAGAATAATGGCATGATAAGTCAACCTTTGAAGCATCATATTTATCACTGTTAGTTTGTTTTGTTGTATCCATTCATATCCCTATGATTGTCTAGTAGTTGTAGGTTGTATTGTGAGCCTTAATTGCACTTTATTTGGGATAAAATTATACACTTTAATTTTATGCTCTCTTTATTTATAACATATGTTATTACTTTTTCATGTTTCTTCTATTTTGGAAACTCTCTGTTTCTATGAATTGTAACCACTTGCCCCTCATGTCAAAATTTAATACAATAATTCATAGTTGAAGATATTAATTTTATTTGATATATCTAAGGTATAATAGGTATCATTTTATATGACACATTTATAGGCACTATATATATATATATATATATATATATATATATTTAAAACTTTCTTTGTTCTAGCTTGAATAGGTAAGATTATACATTCTAGTGACTCTTTTGGTATACCATCATATTTTTTTTAAAAATATTTATATATAAGTAAGATATTATTCAAAAAATATAAGACAATAAGTAAAATTGATGTGAAAAAATTCAAACTTGAACCATTATTTATCATAATTCTTTCCTTCTCATTACTATCTATAATTTACTCTTATAGATAAAGAGCCATTGTATGAACTATCATGTGGAATTTCAATTTCATAATAGATAATATGAAGATAGGTTATTATCCCTTATAATTGTTTTAATAATAAAAATGAAAAATTCAAGTGAATGAGTTTCATAATTAAATTTCACTTTATTATAATCTCCCTTGTCAATCATATGAATGTTGGGATTGTTATCTTGTTGGTTGTTATGATTAACAAGAAGATTGGTAAAAGTATTAAAATGTTGATTTAGGGGAGCCATTAATCCATTTAGATTTGTATCCATGTATTTGAATTACATTTATATTGATGATATATTATATCTTATTCTTTGAATCCATGAAAACATTTGTTGAATGTACTTAGAGTCTATGATAGTCACAAAATGCATTTGGGGCATAATATGTAGACAATTGTCTTGAAGGATCTCAATCTATTTTTGGAGGAAATATAATTATATTAAACCCAATAAAATTATTTAAAACTAGATGTGGTCACTCATTAAGTGTATTCAAAATTTTATGTCCTATTTACTGAGTTAAGATGAACATTTGAGATGGTTAGCCTATGGTGTTGACTTCATTTCTATGACCATTCTTGGTTAGAACATAACCATTATTGATTCTATTCAAAAATTTTAAAATAAATTTATAAGTATGGATAAGATACTTCAAAAATATTTTCATTCAAGAGCTTGATTTTACATTTGTCAACATCATGACAAAGCTCATCAATGTAAGTATCAGAATTAAACAAAGCATTTTATTTAAAAATTTGAATCAAGCTATTAAAAAAATAGGATTTGAGTCTCATTATCAGGTGGCTAATAAATAATATTAGTAATGATAATATTAAACCCAAGAACATGATATATAATATGGTCATTAATAATTTTTATAATTTGAGCTAAATCTGAAAATCTAACCTTCTAACCAACATTAATTTGAAACCAAGCTAAAAAATTATTAACTAGATTCATGAAAAAATGTATATATCCACTTGGAAGAGAATCATACTCATCAAGCACATAAAATTTAAAACTTATATAGAATAAATTGGTCAAAAACTTATTGTCATTAGCAAAGTCCAAATATGAGACATGGAAGGACCTAACATTGTGTGATGGGTCTCCCTTTCCATTACACATTAAATTTTTTGGAGCAACACAACATATTGGAATATGGTATGAAATAGATTCATGTTCCAAAAGGGACTAAATAAGGGGATACAAGAGTGTGAGTGAAAATTATAGGGGAAAAGAGGAGAGATAATGATTATAAAATTCAACAAATATGAAAATAATGCAAAATTTAGACCAATAATCAACAAATACACAAACATCCTAAAATCATAAAAAATTACAAATAATAATTTCCATTGGTCCATTTTTAAATTTATACATTTTACCCAAATTTAATATGTGTTTGTGCATACATATCAAAGTAAAAAATGAGATATAGTATGAGTATAAATTATGTACAAAAATATTTCCTAAACAAACTTAATTACACCTAGAATATTCAAAAACATTATTTATTTTTATACACACACATGGGTGAGTGCCAAATAATAAAAATATGATGGAATTTTAATTAATATATAATTATGTTTAGAATATAATATTTACAAATAATAATAATCTAATAAAAATGGAAATGCGTTAGACACCCTATTAGCTTTGAGCCTCCCACTATGTTTAAAGTCTTGAACATTAATATGAGTACAATTTTTATGAATAGTTTGGATAAAACCATAGATACAATTATGAGTAAAATCATAAGTAAAGTCAAAATATAACATATGAAAATAGTGAGTACATACTGAATATGATAAATTAAAACATAGTGATATATTACACACATCCTTAATATGAATAAATAGGGTCTGAGTTACAATTTTTTTTAAAGTGGTAATGGACATGTACTAAAATCATTTTCTTGAATATGATGAGTGGGGTATATTCCTCCCTTTGATATTTGAGATAAAATCATAAATATGACATTAAAAAATATATGGACTATATTCACCATGTTTAATATAAGATATGAAACCCTTTTAGATGTAAAACAAATAAAGATGTAATATTTAAATCACATGAATTATGAATAAGTTTCCCTATAGGGGCCTATTATATAATAAATGTATGATTAAAAAAAAATATGTCCCATGTGGGCTCAAGATATAGTAAATATTACATCATCATTGTATGATATAATAGTGTAAAACATGAACATAGGATCTTTCCCACCAATGGATGCATGATAGATACCATGACAACATAGGAAAAAACAAACATGTTTGTATGATATGGATCATTACAACAAAATAGGAACATAAAAGATTCCTAACACATAAGAAGGATAATCATGATCTAAATAACATTTCATAAATATGATAAGGAACAAATAAACTCAACCTTTCCCTAAAATGGAAACAATACCTAAACTTAAGGAAAATAATGAACTATTAGGGTCCTCTATTGCGAGTTAGCTAGGTTTTTATGAACCATATATGTATCATTCTATTAATAAAAATAATAATATGTTGAAAATAAGTAAATTTTGTGGAGTCATGGTATGGGGTCCTAATGAAGGGATGTTATTGGTTGTACAACTAGAATCATAGAACAAATAACCAAAATTCCTTTATTATTAATTTTACAAGCCTTAATTACATCTACACCATGACTCTCTAATCACTAATCTACCTTTCTCTCTAATCCTATTTATGTATTTAAAATCTTATTATATTGATTACTTATTCTAATAATTTATCTTCTATGGGCCTCTCTATTATGTTTGGCTACCCTCTTCTTTGTTTTATGTCCGTTTTTTACTTTGTGTTATGATCATCTCCTTTTTTGTTAATAAAGACCATTTATCTTTTTGTCTGAACCAAAACCCTTATTTGATGAAGATGATCCATTTTAAATTTTTGACCCTTATCTCTTCAAATTCCCAAAACTATCCCACGAACACATGGATATTTGAGACAACTGAACTACCACAATAAAAATAGCTATGGGAGATTCAAATATGACCAATCACCCACACAAATGGTTATGTGCCTCATGGTCACAACTAATTAAAAAAATAATCAAGATATTTATAATGAGATGAAAAACACCTCTATAATGAAATTACTTAGATGTTTCATAATAAGGAAATAATATGTTACATAATTAAGAGCATGATAATCAAATCCACGATAATAATTGACAATAGAACATCATTCTTGATAATTATGATTGAGTCGATTTGAGGAGTAAACCTCCCTAACTATGCAATAAAGTATAATTTGTAATATGATGATAAAATACTAATCAATACCTCACATATATACTCTAATTATACATGGTTATTTCATAATCCAACCAGAATAAGAACATATATAAATGAAATAAGATAATATGAAGGGTATGTAATCCACAAATTAGGCATATGTATCCCTGGACACACTATAAATTAAGGGTGTAGCATGGCCCTCCCATTAAAAAAAAAATTACCTATAAATTTAATCAACTCTAGATGCCATTGTAGGAAATATTTATGCTCCCATGTTGCATCCTCATGATTCAAAATCTTCCACTTGATCAAATACTCCTTAAGTTCTCTTGTTCATAACTTTGTTGTGCATGTGTGAAGGATATCCTCAAATTCTAGAATGACTCTAACATCTTCATCTAGTTAAGGTAACTTGGTATTGGTATAAAATCTCTATCTACTGACATTATTTAGATAATATAAATGAAATACTAGATGTATACAATTAGATTCAGGTAGCTCCAGTCTGTATGCCACGCTACCAATTTTTTGTAGAAATTGATAAGGGCCAGAATAATTAGGATATAGTTAATTTTTTTTTTTTGGTTACTTTAAAGACATATAATTCTATGGATGAAAGTGAAAAAATACCTAAGCAATAATATAAAAATACCTCTCACTATGGTGTTGATCAACTTGTTTCTTCATTCTATTATGTTTCATTACTAAATTCTCCCTTAAACTATCTAGTACCTTATGCCAATGTTGAATGTGTTACTTAACAACTCAAAAGTTGGGTTGAAACTTAAAATATGAAGTGATGGATGGGTGATGACATCCAAAGAGTTACACAAATAGATACATTTTAAAATAGGTATGAAAGGAAGTTTTATACTACCATTCTACTAGTGAAAACCAATGGACCCAACTTTCCTATTTTTTTAATGCAAAAAAACCAAGATACCCTTCTAGGCATTTATTTAAAACCTATATTTTCCCATAATATTGAATATGGTAAACTAATCTATGATCCAAATGAGTACCTAAACATGCAAATAAATTAATGTAAAAGTTACTAGTGAAGATAAGATCATAATCATTTACAATGATTTTGGGAGTACGATGTAACTTATGAAGTATATTAAGAAAATTAGAAATGATTGTACTGAATATAAATGTATTTGATAAGGAACAAAAATGAGCATATTTTTTGAGCGTATCCACCACTAACATGATGGCATTTTTACCTTCAGACCTAAGAAAACCTTTAATGAAATCTATGAAAACCTCTTCCCACCAATGGCTCATGATGGATAATGGTTATAAAAGACATAGTGTCTTAAGTGTTTCTCCTTTATTATATTGACAAACCATGTATCATACCACAAATTTATGTGTATATACCCCTTGAGTACTTCAAAAAATAAATCCTTCTTGATTTGATAATATGTATTCAAAAATCCTAAATGCCCCCTATTAGAGATACATGAAGATCTTGAATGATCTTGTACTTAAGGACATAATCCTTACATATGTAAACTATATATTTATACCATAACATGTTCCCTTTCCACTAAAATTTGATAAAAACACTTTAATCATGTTGAATATTATGAATTAGGACCTGTGTATCCCTATCATTCTCCCATTCAAATCTTGCTTCTTCTAACCAATCTACTTTCCAAATGGTCATTTTGCATAATAATGCCTCAATTGATTAATCCCTATGAGAAAGTGTATTTTATACCAAGTTATATTTTCCTTTATTATATAATATTTAAAATTCATATCCCAATATTTTCATCACCCATTTTTTCTCTTCTAATGATAATCACTATTCCAAAAAATATTTTAGACTTTCATAATCAGTCTTTACCTGAAAGTGTTTATCCATTAGATAAGGTCTCCATTGCTTGACTGCATGAATAATAGCCATAATATATTAGATTGAGATTGTTTTTACCTTGGGTTGATGAATCTAAAATTCAATGGGTATATTTTCTTGCATGAGTACTTCCCCCATGCTAAATTTGGATGCATCACATTGAACAACAACTATTTTGGAAAAATATGGGGTCACCAAAACTAGAGTGGTGCACATAACCACTTTTAGCTTCTCAAATGCCTTGGTAGTTATTTTAGTCCAATGGAAGAAATATTTATTTAACAAGGTTATTAGTGGAGCTGCTATGCTCCCATAATTTTTTATGAATTGACAATAGTACCCTATTAACCCTAAAAATCCATGTGATCTGGACAACAATTCATATGATAATTTGGGTGATGGGTCCACCCCAATTGATGGAAGAACTTCCAGGAGCCATAAATTTTACATTGTAGCTCCAATCAATGAATTTTGAACCCCTAAAACCCAATGGAAGTGTCCCAAATTTTGATTTTAGTAGTGCAGTCTAAAAATAGTAAGTTTCTAAAAATAGTAATTCCTCGAATTCTGTATTGTTGTAAATCATGGAAGTCAAACCAATTTATCTCCCTCAAGATTGGTGACATTCCACATCCTCCCCACACCTTAAAATCATGTATAAATGAAGATGTAACCTGAAATGGAAATTAGACATCTCTTCTCAGAGATAAGCATATGTTTGGGTCTGCAAAATTTGATCAATAAAACATCTCTTATCAGAGATAACATTATTTGAATTGTTTTGTTCTTGTTTCTTGAATTATCTTTCAACCAAAGCTTCTGAGTTTTGTATCAGTGGTATCAGAGTGGTTTTTATTTAGAGTGTATGATCCTGAGGATGAGGTCAAATTATAGGAAGCTTGGGTGGAAAATAGAACTAGTAGAATATCCACCTATTTGCTCCAAATGACTTCAAATGGTAGACAACACTGAGGCATCCAATCCTTTCAAGGAAATGGTGAATGAATCCCTCTAATAACAATAAGCATAGATGCTAAAAAAATTCTCTCAAATTTTCCAACAAATCTCGATGGAAAATTTTGGCTCCTCATCTACACCCGCACATCCTTTTAGTGCCCCAACACCCTTCAAGGTTCAGGTGAATTTTGATATCCCTACATTTGAATGCAAAATCAATGCTGATGTAGTAGAAAATTGGTTGGATCAATTATCATCTTATTTTTATATAAATAAATTCACTGATAAAGAGAAGATTACTTTTGTTCTTTTGAAAGCATCATTGCCTATCAAAAATTGGTGGGAAATGTACAAAAAGAGATTTAGTGCAGATGATATTGGCCTTGAGATGGAACCTATATGGGATGATTTCATAGATGTTGTAAAGGAAGAATACTACCCCATTGGATAATATGACAATCTATATATAGAGTGGCAATAACTTCACCAAGGTAAGGAAAAATTTGTTTAAGATTACATTGACATTTTTCATTCTCTATTTGCGAGATTGGGCTCCAATAAAGTGAGAAACACAAGGTTGTCAAATATCATGGCAGACTACAATGGTACATACAGGGAGAAATGAAACTCTTCAATTTGGAAACCATCATTGATGCATATAAGTTCATAGTGAAGATTGAGCAGAAGCATGGAAGAATGAATATAAAGAATCAGTCTTCAAAATGGAAAACTAACAAAGAAGGTCAAACATGAGGCCAAACTTGGAAGCAAAAGAAAGAAAAGACTGAGAAGTGGTGTGATTATCACAAATCTGGAACTCACTCCAAAGAAGAATGTCGAGATATCAAATCACTTCTTTTTGAGTCACAATCCTCAACATCTACTACTCTACCTTATACAGACCCTGCAGTTGAAGAGGTTGAAGAAGAAATTGTAGATGCTGATCTTGAAGCCATTTTTGTTTCATCACAGACACACGATGAGATGCTAGTTGACAAGGAAATGTTATTTCACTCTAAGTTATGGGTGAAAGTTAAGCCTCTACATTTCATTCTTGATAGTGGAAGTCAAAAGAATTTAATCTCTGCTAATGTTGTGAAAAGCCTAAATCTATCCATGAAGCCTCACCCAAAACCATATAGTATTGGATGGTTGATTCTAGGGAGAAAACTCCGTGTTACCCACCAATGTCTTTTATCATATGAAATAGAACCTTTCCAAGATGAAGTCTTATGTGATGTGGTCAATCTAGATGTCTGTGATGTACTCTTTTTTCAGTCATTCATGTATGATCGACATGGTATAAATGAATCAAGAATTAGAAGAATCACTCTCACTCTTGGAACATGGCGCTATAGGGTACCAAAAGTACCACCTTCTACATCTGTCTCTCTGATTAGTGCCAAGAAATTTGTTCTCACGGTGGTCAAGCCATAGGAATCTAAAAGGGCTGATGTTACAGCCCTAACTACACAAACAACACAACAACAGAAGCAAATAGATACCCAACTAAAGAAGTTCATGGCCTTCCATCCACAGACTGATGGTCAGACAGAAATGGTGAATAATCAGGCCCTGCACAGTTCCATAAATCACAGTCCCTTCCAAGTATGCATCAAGAATCAAATCAAAGTAAAACTACCAAAATTGATGAAAAATATTGATGCAATGGGGACCATTGCTTCTCAAGGAGGGAGGAATGATCCAAACAACAATTCAGATGACAATTCGGGTGATGGGTCTACCCCAATTGATGGTGAAATTTCTGGGAGCCATAACTTTTGCACCGTAGCTCTAATTGACTCACCGTTTGAACTGTTGGAAAGCTAATAATGAGGGGAACGTCATGATATGACATTGAGCTTTTCTCAATGAAGTTTGACCCCCTAAAACCCAATGGAAGTGTCCCAAATTTTAATTTTAGTAGTGTAATCTAAAAATAGTAATTCCTCAAATTTTGTATTGTTGTAAATCATGGAAGTTGAACCAATTTATCTCCCTCAAGATTTGTGACATTCCACATCCTCACCACACCTTCAAAACATGTATAAATAAAGATGTAACTAGAAATGGAAATTAGACATCTCTTCTCAGAGATAAGCATATGTTTGGGTTTGCAAAATTTGATCAATAAAACATCTCTTATTAGAGATAACATTATTTGAATTGTTTTGTTCTTGTTTCTTGAATTATCTTTCAACCAAAGCTTCCGAGTTTTGGATCACCATGAAGGTTCTTGAGGGTCATTGGTGCTTTCCAATCCATCATAGCTTTGTTCTTCTTAGGGTCAAATTTTACTCCTTAATGTGAAATAATATGACCTGAGTAATCCATATCATGGACTACAAAAAACATTTATAAGGTTTAACATAAAATTGATGTTATTCTATAACTAATAGTACTTGTTTCACATGCTTCAAATGTTCATGCTAAGTTTTTATGTAGATTAAGATATCATCAAAAAATACCAACAATTTTTTTAAAAAGGTATTAAAAATAGTATTCATAAAACTCTAAAATGTATATGGTGTATTTTTGAGACCAAAATTCATGACCATAAACTCATAATGGCCTTCACGAGTTTTGAAGTCCATTTTATGGATATCTTCATCTCTATTCCAAATTTGATGATACCCAAAATGAAGATATAGTTTGGTAAAATAAAAAACACCATGTAATTCATCTAGAAAATCATTAATTATTAGAATAAGGAACTTACCTTGATGGTGTAATTATTAATTTATATGTATTTTGGGCACATTCTCCAAGTGTAATCATTCTTCTGCACCATGACCACTGGGGATGAATATATACCTGTCTCCATCATCTCATGTACAATTTTTTCAATTTAGCTCTTATGGGCATATGGATATATGTATGGTCTGATGTTTAGTGGCATACTACCTAAAATAAATCTTATGTCATGATCATCTTCTCTACTTGGTGGTTAAACTTTTAGAATTACGCAAAAACAATTTTGGGTGGTCATCAAGAATAATTTATAAATTGAGATGCATACTTGAATTTTTTGGTTGAAATTTGATGGAAAATAATCATGATACAAATATTTTAGTCCCTTTCATAAAGATATTCATCATTTGATGTGACTAACCAATTGGGGATACTTTATCTATAATCCCTATAGTTTTAATGTCCCACCTTAATATTGAAAGCACATGAATAGTTCTTGAAAATTCATCTCTATTATGCCCAAATTTATGAGCCATTGTACTCTTAAAAAAATTCAACCCCACCCATGGGAATCATAAATATAGGATAATTAATTAGGTAGTCCCACATGGCAATATTAATAATATGGAATTTTCCATAATAGTTGACTATGCCACCATCTGCAATCATGAATTAAAATTTTGGAGATGGATAAATGAAACATTTAAAATGAGTAGCCAACTCACTATTGATGAAATTATGTGTACTTCCTAAATCAATCAACATGTCACCTTTTATTTCTTGAGGAATCCCACCACCTTAATATTTTGAGGAGTGATTATACCTAAAAGGGAATGATAAGAGATAGTAAGGTGAGGATCTTCAGATTCCCCCTTAGCTCTTCCATACCCTCACATGTGGCCTCATCATTGTATTCATATTCATTAGATCCTTCAATTTAGAAGACATTATTTTTTGGCACATTTATATCCTTTTGTCCACTTGTCATCACAACTAAAACAAAACCCTTTGGCACATTTCTATTTAATTTAATAAGGGTTAAATATTTTAGGTTGTGAAAATTATGGTGCTATGAAATTATGTTAGTGACCATGAGTGAAAGCCCTTATTTTGATCAAATGTTTTCCCTCTACTTAGCATGTGAATGGTATGGCTTTAGAAACAAATTCTAGATTAAAAATGTGAACCTTAAGTTGGATGTTATCCTTGATCCCCCCCAAGAACATGTCAATCATGTTATTCTCATTGACATCATCCACACATAAGGACATATTTTGGAATTGATGAATATAATCCTTAATATTACCTCTTTATGACAACTTTGATAACTAACTGAAGTAGTTTTCTAAGACATTTTATGATATAGTATTGTTAGCTCCTTAGTAAACATTGACCATGTAACAAGAGTGCCCTTATTTTATTTTTGAGTAGACATCACCTATACCAAATGAACTACTCAATTTTTAGATAGAGACATGTTGTGATCACCTTTTGTGTACATGGGGCATGATTTAGATAAAATAAGTTTTGTATTTTATTGATCTAAGTGAGTGAATCCTTATCATAAAACATGTAAACTTCCAATTTTGGTATCATGTGCCTTAAACTAGTATTGGAGTTATGATTGTTTAGAGTGTGCATAATCGATTGGAACACTAGGGGATTATTTTTTGGAACTGAGCCACAATAGTGGTCGAATGAGTACTCAAAAATGATAATTGATCCCTCATAAAATTTAATTCCATTTTACTACATCAATATCATCCTTCTTCACCATGCTTTGTATATTTAACTGGATTTGTTAAACCACCTCAGAAACTAATGGATTTGATGTTCCAAACTCCATGTCATCCTTATGAGGAGTTTTGGAGTGTCTTGACCTTTCTCAAATCTGTGAGTGTTAGGACTAGCCATGAACAAACCCTAGAATGGGGGGTTTTAGGCCCTAAAAAAATTGTACTATCATATTATACCATTATGATCATATCACCAAGACAAATCCAATGACTGTTAATTTGTACAAGGATGAAAAACAAAAATTCTATTTTTTTTTATAAAATACTTCAAACAAAACAATAGTGGCATAAAATTTAAATTCTTCCTAGATTATAAGTTATGTTTTTATCTTTCAGCTCTTCATATTTCTATAACACCAGATTTGAAAAAAAATAACACAATGGAAATTGGCCTAAATCGATTCTCTAATACCACATGTAATGAAATTACTTGGATGTTTTGAAATAAGGAAATAATATATCATATAATTAAGAGCAGCGTACTTCCATGACAATTTTTGAAAACATAGTAGAATACTTGATAACTATGACTAAACTACTTCAAGGGGAAACCTCCACAACAATGTAATAAAGTAGAATTCACAATTTGTAAGGTGTTGTGATAGTGTATTTTTAGCTCCTCAGTAAATACTAATGAATTAACATGAGCATCCTTATTTTTTTTTAAATTTTGAGTAAACAACAACATATACCAAATGAACTACCCAGGTTATAGATGGAAAGATGTCATGATTAATTTTTACACACATGGGATCTAATGTAGATAAAATAATTTTTCTCTTTTATTAATATAAGTGAGTGGATCCTTACCATCAAAATTTCACACTTGCACTTTTGGTAGCATGTGATTTGAACCAATATAGGAGTTGTGATTGTTCAGAGTGGGTAGAATCGATTGGAATAGTGGAAGATTATTTTATAGAATCTAAGTCAAAATAGTGGTAAGTTGAGCACTCATAAATGGTAATTGATCCCACATATAATCCATTTCTCATTTTACTACATCAAAATCATCCTTCCTCACCATGCTTTTTATATCTGATTGAATTTTTTGAACCACCCCAAAAGCCAATAGATCTAAATTTATGGACTCCATGCCATCTTTGTGAAGAGTTTTTGGAATGTCTTGACCTTTCTTATGTCTACGGGTGTTAGGACTAGCCATGTAAAAAACCTAAGATGGAGGGTTTTAGGTCTAAAAAAAGTGTATTAGCAGATTTACCATTATGATGTTCTCATTGAGACAAATCCAATAAATACTTATTTTCACAATGGTTCAAAAGAAAGATCAAAAAAGTTAAAAAAAGACTTAGAAAAATATTATAGTGATAGAAAAATTAAATTCTTCCTAAATCATAGTTATATTTTTTGATCCTTCAGCTCTTTAGATTGCCATAAAAATATATCTAAAAAAATGTGACATAATTTGTCCCAAATCAATCCTCTAATACCACTTGTAATGAAATTACATGGATGTTTCATAATAAAGAAATAATATTTTATAAAATTAAGAGAAAAATAGGAGAATGATAGGGACACATAGGTCCTAATTTATAATATTTAGCATGGTTTGAGTGTTTTTGAAAAAAAATAGTGGAAAGGGAATACATTATGGTTTCAAGATAGATTGTACCTATGTAAGGATTTTATCCTCAAACACAAGATCATTCAGGATATTCATGCATCTCCAATAGGGGGCACTTAGTATTTTTATAGACATATCATTGAATAAAGAAATATTTATTTTGAGAAGGAATCAAGGGGGATATACATAAATTTATGGTAGAATACATGGTTTATAAGTAAATAAAAGGAGAAAAAATTAAGACACTAGGTCTTTTGAAACCATTATCCATCTTGAGCTAGTGATGGGAGGAAGTTTCCACTTATTTAATAACATGGTTGATGAGATATGAAGGTAAAAATGTCATCATGGTAGTGGTGTATATTCTCAAAAAATATGCTTATTTTTTTCCCCTTATCATAACCATTTATATATAATATAGTTACTTATGATTTTCTCAATACATTTCATAACCTACAAGGTACTCCCAAAATCATTATAAGTGATTGTGATAATATATTCACCTATAAATTTTTGAATATTTAATTTGCATACTTGGGTATTTATTTAGATCATATCTCATCTTATCATCCTCAATTTTATGGGAAAATAGAGGTTGTCAACAAATTCTTATAAGGGATTTTGTTTTGTTTTGTATTATATAAGCATGAACATTGGCTCCATTAGTTGTTGCTAGAAAAATGGTTGTACAACACTTCCTTCCATACATATTCTAAAATTTATCCCTTTGTGTCACTTTAAGGATATCATCCCCATTCATCACTTCATATTTAAATTTTTAACCCAAGGTTCGAGATATTGAGGAACACATTCAACATCAACATGAGGTACTAGCTAGTTTAAGGGAGAATTTAGCAATGACATAGAATAGAATGATGCAACAAGATGATCAACACCATAGTGAGAGCAATTTTGATATTGATGAATAGATCATTGTGCACCTGCATACATACAATTAGACATCTTTGAATTAATATAAAAAATATATAAATTTTCTCTTAAGTATTATGGCCCTTATCAGATCCTACATAAAATTGGTAGTGTGGCATACAAGCTAGATCTATCCCAATTTACTCACATACATCTTGTAATTCATGTATATTTTTTGAATAAAGTCATTATACATAGAGTTTCTACCCAAAATGAGTTACCTAAATTAGATGAAGAAGGTAGAGTCATTCTATAACTTGAGGAGATACTTCACACATGCACAAAAAGGATATGAACAAGAGAGTTTAAGGAGTATTTGATCAAGTGGAATAGTTTGAATCATGAAGATGAAACATGGGAGGATGATTATTTCTTGTAGTAACCTCTAGATTTGATTCAACATTGAAGGATATTTTGTTTTGAAAGGGAGGGACATGCCATACCCTTAACCTATAGTGTGTCTAAGGATATGTGTGGTTAAATTATGGATTACATACCTTTCATAGTATCTTATTTCATTTATATATGTTATTAGTTTAGTCATCATATGGAATAGTCATTGATAAATAGAGTATATATAGGAGGTAGTGATTAGTATTTTATCATCAGATTGTTTATTTTTATTCATTGTATTATTGTGGAGGTTTCCCCCTTGAAATATATCAGTCATAATTAACTAATATTTGGATTTATTGTTAATTATTTTCATAGATCCAATTATTCATCTCTTAATTATAAAATATATTATTCCTTATTTTGAAACATCCAAGTAATTTCATTATAAATGGTATTAGAGCATTGGTTTGGTCCATTTTTTTCCATGTTGTTTTTTCAAATTTGGTGTTTTGGTAATATAAATAACTAAAGGATAAAAAACATAACTTGCAATCTAATAAGAATTGAAATTTTATGCTAGTGTAGTATTATTCAATGTCTTTAAAAAAAGTTTAGAATTTTTGTTTCAGACCCTTTTCAAAATTAGGAGTCATTAGATTCATCTCGATAAGATAATCATAATGGCATAATCTATTGGTACACTTTTTTTTGGCCCAAACCCTTTCATCTTAGGGTTTTTACATGGCTAGTCCTAACACTCATGAATGTAGGAGAGGTCAAGACACTCAAAAAACTCCTAAAAATTATGACATGGAGTTTGGAACTTCATATTCATTGGTTTTTGAGGTGTTTCGATAAATTTAATCATATATACAAATTATGGTGAGAAAGGATGATCATGATGTATTAAAATGGTAAATGGATTTTATGAGGGATCAATTATCATTTATTAGTGCTTGGTAGACCACTATTGTAGCTTAACTTCCATAAAATAATCCTCCAATGTTCCAATCAAGTCCATCCACTCTAAAAAATCACAACTCTAATAAAGGTTATCATCACATCATATGTTAAAGTATAGTAACTATTAATGCAATTTCA
Organism: Torreya grandis; assembly: GCA_037957365.1. Lineage (NCBI taxonomy): Eukaryota > Viridiplantae > Streptophyta > Pinopsida > Cupressales > Taxaceae > Torreya > Torreya grandis. Next base: position 348,788 of record JARHVA010007844.1, read on the forward strand.
TTATGAAGGTAGGACATTTGAACAGTTCAACCCTTTTTTAATAATATTCATCATATGATGTGAACTAAAAAATTGGGGAGATTTCAAAAATCATGAAAGATTATGAGTTTATGGTTACCCACACAAATGGTTACATGACCTATGGACACCATTGATAAAAAAAATATAATCAAGATATTTCCAATAAGATTGAAAATGTCTCATTTGGTGATCTCATGTGGAAGATATGGCCACTTTAAATCTAGTGTTGTTATTAATATGAAATGAGATCTTCATGAAAAACCTACACCTATAAATTAATGGGATTATGACATAAGTCAAAATATTGGAGCCTTAGTGCAACAAAATTTAAATTTCCTCCATGGTGTCTTAGCACTTCATAGATGCACGTACTTATTAAGTCCATTTAATAGTCATGTACGTGTTTTATCTTTTACACTATGGCCTCTATGAACTCTATGGGGTGATTCCAAGGTCAAAAAACTTGGTGGGGCTTTCTTAAGGCCAACAAAATTTATGACCTCTATGGAGATATCCTAAGGATATTAAATTCCATAGATATTTCTCTAATCCATTGAATTACATGAATTCTATGTATATTTCCTAAGGTCATAGATCTATTGTAATATGCATTCCAATTGAGAATCATATATGGTTAAAAGATAATTTAGTTGGATTTTAAACTTATACATGAATGAGAATGAAATCCTCCATGGAATTGATGAATCATAATTATTGCATGAACACTTAAAATATTTAGTATGGCCACCATGAAACCCATAACTTGATCCTTTTGATATCCTTTGAAACTATGATCACCATTAAACTTGTAAACTGAATTTATGAACTCCATAAATATATAATTTTACCTCTATTATTCCATTAAGCTCCAATATTATCCTAAAAACTCTAACCAAAATTCCTAATATGTTTTTTGTGATGAAATATTACATGTTCACCTTAGATGTACGTATATGAAAATTTCATAATTGAATATAACTCAAGTTACAATAAAAACATAGTTTGTGCACCAAAAGTGTTCCATGGGAAATACTAGATTCTAAAAATGATAAATTCTCTAATGGTTATTTATTTTCTCTAGACTATAGAATATAAATCCAAGATAGGTTAGTCAATCTGTTAGTGCATGAAATAAAAATGAACTTGAAGAAATAGCGTCTCAATCAATCCTAATCCCTAGGTTGAGCTACATGGAAAATAAGTAAGAAATGCAAATTATAAGACAAAATCAAACATTTATACCTCCTTAAAAGATTTGTTTGAGAAGCATTATTAAGAGGTTGAGCTCAAATTGTAGACTACAAAATCTTTGGTAATGCTTTATTCTACATGTTGGAAGCACCTCTCTTTGTCTACACTTGATTTTTGGGTTGGATTAGAATTGGCATGATAATTGGATGAAGCTCCTTGTATAATTTAGTAGAGTACTTTTTTGTGAAGAAGCTTTTATAAATGAGATGGGTGAGCCTTGTATTTATAGATTTCCTCAATCATTTTAAACTATTCATATGATCTCAAGATGGAGGGTTGAGGATCAATCCTCACCCTTATAAATATAAGAGGTTGAAAGTGTAAGAGACTCCATTAATGGAGACATGGAGTATGTAAGACGAATGTAAGATATTCAAATGATAACCCTTTTGTGTGTGTAATTGAGGTGTAATAACTTGTCTTGAGTGTGTAAGTAATGTATAACACATGTCATAACCTTTTTTTGCTTACACACTTTGCCTTATGATTTTATCCATTTGTCAGGAAATATTCTAACTTTGAATTCATGAAAATAGGATAATTCCAAATCTATGGATTTTCCTATTAGAGGAATTATTAGGCTTACTTAAGTTGGATTAATAAATAATTAGATGAATAGTGGATTTTTGTAATGTTTTATTTATCAATCAAGTATTCACTTAATTATCTTGTGAAGACACTTAAAAAAGATTAATTTAATTTAGGATGCACTTAGTAGGTTTAATAATGCAATATGATCCATTGCTCTAATCAGGGTTGTATCATTGCAATTTTGGGTTAAAATAATAGTTACGCAGTTAATATTAAGTCCAGTGGTGATTTTTAGCTAAAATTGCATGTTATTATGAAAAATCACTTTAAACACAATTTAGACATGGAATTTATTAAAATGAATTGTTCACATGTTTCCCTTGTTTGAGAAGGCATTGTGAGACACTAGGCATGATAACATATTTTCAAAGAATGAAAAAGTTGTTAAGAATAAATTTGATAATGCTTGAAGAATGATGTCTCCAATATTCTCCTTTTCTCTTTAAATTTTGAGTTGATAAAATAATATTTATTCCATAAATGGAACTTGATTAACCTTAGATTGCCCCTTGAGGGTATGGTTGGGGAAGAAGTTGAAACAAACAAGCCCTCAAAAAAGAGAGGAAGAAGTAAAAATGGGAGAAATCTATAGGCTTTGAATTAGAATAAAGATGGATGATGGAGTTGGCCCTAAATAGGGTGATCTTGTTTGATCATAATAATGTACCCTAGTAGGGTGGATTTTATCATTGATGAAATGAGCTAGCCTAGTAAGGTAGATTTGATCACTGATTGGTCTGATTAGGTTGCCCCTATAGGGTGGATTTTTATTTTGACAAATGATGATTAGGAAATTGATTAATTAGTTAGAGGATAATATAAAAGGAGTCCTTTTAATATAACATTGCCTGTGAGACTTATAACACTTGATATTTGTTTTAGCATCAAACATTAAGCACCATGGTATAAAACATCATGGTGGCCAAGCTGTACTATGCATAAGGATTGACCCCCTGATCCAATAGATGATTGAAAATAATGTACCAAATAAAAACCATGATGAAAATGATGACATATACCAATGGATGGACTCAAGTACAAATACGTGATATGAAGCACCATGATGATTACCCTACCATCATAATGGATTGAGTTAAGGTGATAAAAAAAAGTAAATAAACAAGCAATCAAAGAAGAAAACAAACACAAAATTAAAATAAAAGAAATAAAAGGCATCCTTTTACTCAATAGGAAAAGCAAACAAATATACCAAGAACAATAAAAATAATCATTATTGATAGATACACAAACACATCATAATAAGCAATTAGTGAATCATTTGTGCATGTGTGAATGTAAGGAGTTACTCTTGGATATTTTCTCCCTAAGCTCTAGAGGGAAACTAACAAGATAAGATGACAATTTGGATGGGAAGGGGGAATATAAGAAAAAGGAGGGGAGTGGCTGAGCTATCTCTAAATGCCACATGCAAGTGGATGCTACCTACATAGTCTAATGGAATTTAGGATAAATGTAATTCTCCCATGGATATGGGAAAGAAGAAAAATTATGATAAGTAAGAGATTTATTTATAGAAGAATAATAAGAAAAGTACACTTAGAAAATGTTGAGATTATTTTAAACAAATTTGAGAAAATGGAATGGTAATAAGATTGGCCAATTTGACCTAATATTCCCCATGCATCTAAGTGATGCTTACATAGTTTGTGTAGACTTTAGGCTGATGTAGTTCTCTCAAAAATGGGAGTATAAATGAAGGAATGGAAATGGTAAATTAGAAATGACCATAGTTAGATAAGGGGTTCCCACCCAAAAAATTTAGTAAACCATGCCATATAGAATAGAGCTAGAGGCCAATGGTGAATAAGATGATAAAAAAGTAAAGATTTTGTGGTTTAATATCTCTCATAGAGATTTTAAGCCCTTTTTTGAATTTTTTTGATTTTTAGGTTATTTTTGGATTTTCATAATTTTAGGGTTTTTTTTAGATTATTTTGAATGTTTTTTTATTCTAGTATCTCAAACCAATGTAGGATTACAAGAAGCAAATATTTTGACTCAAAATATAGTGAGAGCATGGTTTACGTTTCTATAAAAATGGTGAGAGCATGGATTAAATTGCTAAAAAAATGATGAGAGCATGGGAAAACGCATGAGAAAGCTTATCTCAAAAATTGAGTGTTGCCTACATAATCCAAATGGACCTCAGGTCAATACAGTTCAACCTTAATAAAAGATATTATGAATCAATAGTAGGGTTACAAATAATAATGGTATACAAATAGAATAAATGGTACATGATTTATCAAGATCTGAAAGATGTAATTCAAAGACTATCATATAAGGGAATCATGTGTAAGCTACTATAAAATATTGCCTTTCCTAGATATGTTGATGGTGACTAAATCTAAATAATCTGCTTGATTTTTTTTTTAAATTCTGACATTTGAAATTATCTATTGTACCTGTGAACTAGAATCAAGATCAAGATCGGTAATAAGATCAAGATAAACTAACTCAATTAGAAGTGGGATGAAGGAAGGGTGTTTTTAGGTCATGCTCCCAATTAGGGCTATTTATAAATAATGTTCAAGAAAATTAAGTGTAAAAATGCTTGAGATGCATAATATTTGTGGGCTCATCTAACTCTCTGCCATATGGTGTAGCCAATTTTAATGCTCCAAATCCATAGTTAGATGTGATAATGGATGGGACTAGGCAATTCATCTAAAAATTTCCCTTATTTTCATAGGTGACATTAACATTATTCTATTTCTATTTCAAGACCAAGTCACCAAGTTTAAAGTCTCTATGTTTTGATACATTTGTTATAGATATGACACAACTTATTATGATATGCCTAGATATTATTCAAAGAATCTACCCATTTTTATTAAGTAGTTCTAATTCTTTGATTCACGAGAATCTATATTCCTCACCATCAATGATATCCTACAATGGACTATGCAAAGAAGATTACTTGATCTTAAAAGGGAGAATACCTTCAATTCGATAAATAAGGGAGTATGGTGTGGCTCCTATTTGGGTTTCGGTATTGGTATGATAGGCCCAGAGGGTGGGAAATAGTTTCAAATGCTAAGCATAGATAAAAACATTAACAATATTTTTAAGGATTTAGATTAGGGTTTCTTTAGATTATTTGGCTTGGCCATTGCTTTGAGGAAAATAGGCAATGGAAAAGTGTTGCTTGATATGGTATTTGTTAGGGTGTGGTGGATGGTATGTTTGCTAGCAGGTTTGTACATACGGGTTTTTGCTGAGCTAAGGGTAAGATTAGTTCAGTGGTTTGCTATGAAGAATTTGGAGCAGTGAAATTCTTTGGCATGGGGGACATGGGAGATCATAGGTTGATTTTGTCTCCAGTGGGAGCTGATGTGAATCAGGTGTTGGCGAGGTTCATTACGCAGGATGCAGAGCTAGAGCACACTAAGGGCTGGACAGTTCAGTGTCCGAAATCACATGAGGTCTGGTATAGGCCTGAGTTTGCCCAAGTAGTGGGTGTTGTCAGAGAGTTAGGAGCCAATTCAGAGAAGTGGGTTCTCAGGTATTTGAGAGGGACCAGCAGCAGGGATTCATGATATTCAGGGTCAGGACTTCACTACATGGATTTGTAGATGCAGATGCAGTAGGGTACTCAGATGACAGGAGGTACACCACAGGTTGTGTGGTGGGTTGTCTTCAAGATTGAGCTTGAAGAAGGATACAAACAAGAAATAGATTAGACAGAGTACTGGTATGGGTACAGGTGTAGCTCTTTATCTCTAAGTGGGAGATTGTTAGGGTGTGGAGCTAAAAGCTTCACCTAAGGAAAACATGGAGGATTTTTGTGCATGACAGTCACCAGCGTCGGCAAGCCACAACTGACGTCGATCAGGGGACAGTGCAAGGGAAACTAGCATCGACAACAGATCAGCCAGCATCGGTCACCTCCAGGAAGGTAGGGACCGATGTCAGTCACCTGTAGCGGTTAGAACTGCTGTTGACGAATAGTCAGTGAAGTGAACGTGGATTTTTCATGTTAGAGACCAGTTTGAGTCTTTGAGTCGCCCATCTAAATTAAGTGTATGCATGAGATCTATATAATAGACTCATGGGCTGTATTATTAAGTGTTGAACTTGTAGAACCCAAGTGTGGAGCTTGGAGAGTTCTTCCCATGGTGGAATCAAGTATGATTCCCCATGTATGTAAGATCAGGTTTGATATGCAGGGTGTTGCAGGATCATGGAGGAGATCTACATGTGATAAGTAAGATTAGGTTGGTCTGCAGGGGTGTGTGAATGCAAGGGTCAGAACGAGATTGGCGGGGGAGCTAGATCCAAGGTGACAATAATACATCAAGAGCAGGATCATGGTTAGATCTACTTAGAGTACTGGTTCATACTCAATTGTACTAGATGTACAATGAGGAGAACAACAGCTTGTGTTAGCTATGTGTTGTGACCTATGAGAGAAGATTACTCAGGTGGGAAGATTACTTGGAGCCCTTGAGGAGGAAGCCTCACAGAGGTGGAGAAGAGTGTGATCTCTTTATTTTAATTTCTTTTGTAATGAGTTGAATACAATTGTGTGTTGCCTCTCATATTCTGTGTTTTCTCATTGATAGTTATTTGTTCTTCTGGGTATTTCTGCATGTTTAAGTTGCTTATACATTGGTAATCATGTGTGCTCTTAAATCTGACAAGTTATGTCAGAACTTTGGGAAACTTTGGTCCTATCAAATGGTATCAGAGCGAGGTTGGACGTTCTCAGAGCGAGCTTGACTAACAGGTGGTTCAGATCTGTTAAGTGTTGTTGATTACAAGTTAATCACAGGGGTTGCTGTTTGAGTGGGAGTATAACAAGGTAGAAGAATGGAGAAATTTAGACACAGGTGTAGCACCACAGGGAGTGTGGTGGGTTTTCTTCAAGTGGGAGCTTGAATAGGAATACAAGCCAGGATGCAAATTAGATAGAGTACTGGTATGGGTACAGGTGCAACTCTTTATCTCCAAGTGGGAGATTGTTAGGGTGTGGAGCTAAAAGCTTCACCTAAGGCAAACATGGAGGATTTATATGCATGATAGTCATCAGTGTTGGCAGGCCACAACTGACGTCGGTCAGGGGACAGTGCAAGGGAAACCAGTATCGGTAGGAGATCAGTCGGTGTCGGTCACCTCTAGGAAGGTAGGGACCGATGTCGGTCACCTGTAGCAATCAGAACTGCTATTGACGAATAGTCAATTAAGTGAACGTAGAGTTTTCATGTTAGAGACCAGTTCGAGTCTTTGAGCTATGCGTCTAAATTAAGTGTATGCATGAGATCTATATAATAGACTCATGGGCTGTATTATTAAGTGTTAAACTTGTAGAACCCAAGTGTGGAGCTTGGAGAGTTCTTCCCATGGTGGAATCAAGTAGAATTCTCCATGTATGTAAGATCAGGTTTGATATGCAGGGTGTTGCAGGATCATGGAGGAGATCTACATGTGATAAGTAAGATCAGGTTGGTCTACAGGGGTGTGTGAATGCGAGGGTTAGAACGAGATCGGCGGGGGAGCTAGATCCAAGGTGACAACAATACATTAGTAGCAGGATCATGGTTAGATCTACTTAGAGTACTAGTTCATACTCGATTGTATCGAATGTACAATGAGGTGAACAATAGCTTGTGTTAGCTGTGTGTTGTGACCTATGAGAGAAGATTACTCAGGTGGGAAGATTACTTGGAGCCCTTGAGGAGGAAGCCTCACAGAGGTGGAGAAGAGTGTGATCTCTTTATTGTAATTTCCTTTGTAATGAGTTGAATACAATTGTGTGTTGCCTCTCATATTCTGTGTTTTCTCATTGATAGTTATTTGTTCTTCTGGGTATTTTCGCATGTTTAAGTTGCTTATACATTGGTAATCATGTGTGCTCTTAAATCTGACAAGTTGTGTCAGAAATTTTGGAAACTTTGGTCCTATCAGTATTTGACACATAGGTCTTTGATATCCTTATTTTAAAAAGATTTACCATTACTATAAATGAGATCAAAGGGAATGCCAAAATGAAAAATGAGATGATTAAGGATGATTTTTTAAATCTACCTACTGATCACGTGAGTGGAATGGATTCAAACCACTTTGTAAAATATTTATTTGTAGTGAGGATATATTTATGGTTATCTGAAGAAGTAGGATTGATTTTCCCTACGAGATTGAGTCCCCATGAGGAAAATGGCCATGGAATAGTGATCAACTGAAGTAGCTAAGTTAGTGCATAAATGAAATTGGCATGCTTTTAACAAGCCACACACTTTTTTACATAAGTATATGCATCAACCTCCATAGTGGGCCAATAATATTATATACATAGGATTTTCTTAGCAAGGACCAATCCATTGGTGTAGGCCTTGTAAATCCCTTCATGTACTATTTTAAGCACTAATCTAGACTCTATCAAATCTAAATAATGAACTAGGGTTCCATAATATCCTCTATAATAGAGTGTGTTAGTGAGTATGGTATAAAAATAAGTGGTATGAATGAAGGCTTTTTATTTGTTACGAGAAAGGTTAGAAGGGAAAATATTATCATGAAGGTAGGAAAATATATCATAGTACCAAGGTGAGTTGGGACCAAAAATATCACATACAATTTTATATTTAGAATGTTTGTCAACTTTATTTAAGAGATGTTCAATAAGGAACTAGTAATCTATAACATGATATATAATTTCTATTAGTGAACCATTTTTTTCCATTGTATTTGTAATCCTATTGTTGGCCCTTGGTATTTATTCAAATTGGATGTGTTCAAAGCTCTATTTAAGATGTTCCACCATATTATTGTAAGAAATAAGCTTGTCATATTTAGTTTGGTAATTATCTATCACCTAATTGATAATTATCCGAGAATCTCCATGATCATGTAATTTCTTGATATTCCATCATATTGCTAGATGAATCCCTGTAATGAGTGATTCATAATTTTCTATATTATTGGTACAAGAAAAATCAATGTGGAATTCTTTGGGAATAAGATCCCCCTAAAACATTATTAATAGAATATAAGATCTTAGCCCATAATAAGTGTGGGAACCATCAAAGTAAAGGGTCTAGTGTTCAAGCTCAGAAGAATTGTCATCAAGAGTCATGATTGTCTCATCAAGGAAGTTGAAAATGACTGGCTTGGTATCTAACTAGGGTGATTTGGTAAGCTAATATGAAAGTGCCTACCCCTTAATGGCCTTTTGATGTACATATTTGATATATATCTCAAATTCACTTAATAACATGATCCATTTAGCCATACGACCAATCAAGGCTTCCTTAGAAATTAGGTATTTGAGTGGGTCCACTTTGGTAATGACAATGGTCTTATTGTTGAGCATATAATGTTGTTTTGGGCTGAAAACACCATGTCTAAGCAATATTTTTTAATTGATATGTAATTATGTTCATAGGCTACCAATGTATGACTTAAGTAATATACAACTCTTTTTTTCCCCTGATCATTATATTGTGCTATAAGTTCCCCAAGGTGCATTCAGTTGCTGAGATGTAAAGTAACAATAAATTTTAGGTGTTGGTGGAGTGAGAATAGGTGGATTTGTTAGATATAATTTTAATTTTTCATAGGCTTGTTGACATTTTATATTTCATGAAAAAATAGTACCCTTTTTTAGAGGATGAGTGAAGGGATGACATCTATCTTCTAACTGATAAATAAACCACCTGATAGATTGGATCTTGCCTTGTACACCATAAAGCTATTTAGATTAAAAAGTGGAGGCATGTATGTAATAGACTTAACCTTGGTTGGATAAAATTAAATTCCCTTATGGGAGATAATGAAACCTATAAAATTTCATAAAATAATACCAAAGACATACCTTTTAGGGTTAAGCCTTACCTTATATTCATAAAACCTTTCAAATATTCTTCATAATACACCTGGATGTCTTGATATTGTCTTAAATTTTCCCAAAATATCATCCACATAGTCTTCAAAAATATCATGCATCATATCATGGAAAATTATAGTCATTACATATTGGTATGTGGCATCAACATTCTTGAGGCCAAATAACATTACTTGATAATAGAACATTCCCCATGAAGTGGTGGACATTGTCTTGTGTTGGTCTTTAGGTGCAGTTTTGATCTAATTATATCTAGATAAACCATCCATAAGAGATAGAATCTTATACCTTGATATGGAATCCAAAATCATATGGATGTTGGGAAAAGTAAAATCATCTTTTGGGCATGCTTTATTGATATCTATGAAATCAATACATAATCAAATTCTTGTAGAATTTTAGACTAGGACTATGTTAGATATCTACTTTGAATAATATATAGGTTGGATACACCCTACCTACAATAATTTTATAATTCTTTATTGACAAGTATGATTATGTGAGGGTGTATTTTTCTCAGGTTTTATTTGATTAGCTTGGCATCAAGGTGTACAACAAGGTGATGTACAATTAAAGTAAGGTTTAAACTAGGCATATCTAAATAAGAACAGGAAAAATATCAAAAAATTCTTAAAGGAGGGTAGAAGAAGCTAACACTCATATTTAATGAGGGACACTCTAAGTTCAATACATTTTGGATCAAAAGGTGTTCCAATATTGACTTCAGTGGTATCTCCATAAGTAGTGTGGAACCATCTTCTAGAATATTTAGCAATGTGGTACATTGGCCTTCATATTCAATTTGTGGCTTCACTAGCTCAATGAATTTGTGCATGTAGGAAGATCTAAATTGCTAAGGTTTAGAAAAGGCCATTTGGTAAAGTCATGTGGGAAATCCTAAGTTAATTGATCAAATAATTTCTAATCATCTGATCTGATTCCTTATCAACATGAAGTTTTAAAGCTAGAGGAATCTTGGGATTCATTTGAAAGAGAATGAACATCCCCATCCAATGTTGCCTCAAACAAGTTTTCACTATGGGACTCATCTTTTTATTTACTTTTTCCCTAGTTGAAAAGTTCCTCAAAGAGGTTTTCACTTTGGGACCTCAATGCTTGATTTTCTTTTTCTATTTCTTTGTGACTAGTGAATAAGTTTACTTGATCTCTAAAATAAGTAGTAGGCTATAATATGATAGTGAATCCCTATTTAGGTTCACCAAGTGGAAAACCATCTAAGAGGCCCAAGAATTCAGATATTGCCTCATTGTTCTAAAAATTATCTAATGGTATGTATGAGTCTTATTGGTCCTATTCGATAAATTAGGGACAATGGAGGAAAGAGGGGAATAAGATGGAACAAAATTAATGATACAAATGGTATTAAGGTGATATAGGTTAGTGTTATACAAATCATCATAGATGTTATAATAGGAATCTACATCACTATCAACATTTTTAGTGCTAGATGATAAGGTAGTGTCACTCTCAAGATCTAAGGGGTCACCCCTAGGTGTTTTATATCCAATACCTCAAGTTATTTTATTTTTGGTAACTAATACTAGCTCAATAATTCTTTGTTGTTTTATCTCTATGACTTTTCCCTTATATTCTTGATTATCCCTTATCTTATTCTGAATAGGATACTTTATGTTTTGGTAGCAAGTGGAAAAATCATTATTATATAACCATGAATCATCATCGACCTTGATTTATTCTTACTCCTGTGAAGTGGTTTTGATGAAAACCATAGGTCTTTTCTAATAAGTATCATCCTTCTACACCATTCTATTTTAGTATTTTTAACCTTAAGTCTACCATATGATTTAGGCATCTTAGGTAGATTGACTATATAGAAAGCATTACTAATTTTGTATTCCCTAAGACTGTTGTCTTGAATAGTAAAATGATTAGCTATTGCAGTAGGTGATGCAAATGATGTGGAGGTAAGAGTACTTAGATCCACATAATTAGACTTAGGTGGTTGATCAACTATACTTTTACTTCTTGGGGATAAGCTATATGCCAAAGTGATAGTTATAGCTTTCATATTCCACTTCTAAATGTTTACAGAATTGGTATGGTTATAGGTCACTAGGAACAATAACTTCTAATCCATGATGGGGAAATTTGATACACTGATGGAGAGTAGAAGAGATAACATGTACTTTATGAATCCATGTCCACCGAAGGATAAAATCATATTACAAATATAAATTAAAAATATGGTAAAGAGTATCATGGGTTAGAGGCCCAATAATAATAGGCAAACAAATAGTACCCTAAGATTCCTATTTTATTATTTTTTAGAATATTGGAGTTTTATTCTTAATTAAATAAATAGGTCTAAGTAGGGTAAATAAGTAAATAATGTACAATAATTAAACCACTAATTTATGTAAATAGAATTATTTTTTACCTTTTATAAAAGTAGTAATAATAGAGAGAAAATCAAACTTAGTTGAGAACTGACTAAGATGGATGTTGCAAGGTGTAGAAATTTTTGTGCAAGATTGGGAGACTATCATAAAAAAGATATTGGAGTTAATTTCTAGATTGGATAGGAGTACCAAAAGTGGGACACCATGATATTTGGTACTATAGTCACTTTTTCATGGTATTATCTAGGTGATCTAAGTTTTTTGGGTTCTTCTCAGTAGGTCTATGTTACCCTGTCAGTGAAATATTGAAGCCCAAAAGTCTATGAAGTCTAATGTGCATCTATTTTAATCTTCAAATCCCTATGAGATATTCATGATTGAAATTGAATGGAAACTTAGGAAAGAGAGAGAATGGGTTAGTGTGTAAAGGATACACTAGATGCACTTCACACCTCATGTGTGGGCATGCTACCTACATACCAATACTCTGAGGAGAGATCAAGCTAATCTAGTTCTCCCATTGAAATGCTTGGTGCAATTATGTATAAAAATAAAAATAGATGTAAAATTAGGTGTACTTATAATGACTAGGGACTGGTGTAAAGGTTTGAATAAGCTTAAAATATTGTTGGATGGTTGTATGTAGAGAATAGGGAAGAGTGATTGAGTAGTCTTGCTTATATTCTTCTTTCTCTCTTGTAAATGAGTGCCAACCCTTCTAAATGGACTTTAAATGGAATTTTATAGAGAAATTAATGATCTTGGGTTAAATGAATTTGCATTAGGCTGACATGAATTAGGATAAGGATTCAAGAAAATATGACTATTAGAACCTATTTTGCACTTGGATAACAATGCTAAAAATAGGATAACCTAGGTTTTAATGCTCATGTCTAAGTTGGGAAATATTATCTAGAGGAATGAGACCTAGGGGATGGATCTAGGCCTAAAATAGCTACCTAGGTCTATAAGGGTTAAGTTTATAAGGTTTTGGATGATTGGGAATTAGTGAAAGAAAAGCCTAAAAGGGTTGTGCAAGTAAGTAGGAAGACCTATGGATTAGGTGTCTTTAGCTATACTCAAGTAACCAAATTTTACATTTTATATGAATACATTTATCCCCATTTATTTTAGTGATGAAAAATATAAAAATACTAGGATAAAGGAAAAAATAGAAAGCATACCTGAAATTACCTATAAAGGTGAAACCCATGAAGCTTGTATGATGTTGAGTAATGTTGGATAGTGCATAGAGAGCACATTGTGCAAGTGTGAATCTATGAAATGAAATAAAGAGTAGATAAATTATTATTATATGTGATATAAAATAACAACATATAAAATTTGATTAAAAGGAAAAGGAAGAGAAGGAATGAATAAACCTCACTAGGGACGTGAACCAATACAAAACCTGTTGTGATCCTGAGTAAGGCTGAGTAATGCTAGATTGTGCTGGATGATGTTGTACCAAAAGTTATATAAAAAATATAGATGAGTGCTCAATTCCTTGAAAAGTGGATCAAGAACACAAAGGCTAGCCCTTTGGCTCCATCATTTCCCACTAAGTGAAGCTAACAAATCATGCATGTGATAATCAATGTCTAGACTATGTGTCCAATCCATCTGAATAAGTGGCTCAAGAATATAAAGGCTAGTCATTTGGCTCCATCATTTCCCCATGAAGTGAAGCTATGAAGTGATATTATTATATAATATATGTCCTATTAGATGGTTCATATAGCCCATGGATGTTCTATAAAACTGATGATGTGTCATGGATAGCCGAATGTATGCTAGAAACTAAGCCACTCTTGGCCATTCCAAATAGATGGAGATTAGATGTGTATGAAATCCCTTCTAAAACTAATTCACTAGGCTTATGTGAAAGCCAACTTAGGAACTCAGGTAATCAAGAAGTTAAACTTGTATGCAATTTCAACTTGAAAAAGATGCCAATTACTTGAAGATGGAGTAAGGCATGCAACTATTGAGAATCCCTGGGTAATAAACCAAACTCAAAAATAAAAGAAGACCAATATACCATGCACATTCCCCATAATCACTAGTATTTGGAGCATGGATTCTAATTTTTAAGTTATGTCAACTAACTAATCAAAAATTGGAAGTGAGAGACATTATGCCATGCACAATGCCCCTATATCTAGATTCCCTTAGAAAATTGTACTAAAATTGCTAGTTTTGACTGATCTAGATGTGTAAAAACTATAGCTAAGATAAAAAAATTTGCACATTATTGGAAAACTTGGGTGTTTTTATGCTTAGAAACCCTTGTGTTTGGTACTACTGTCCATTTTTGACATTGTTTTCCTGTGTTAAAACTAGTTGTGGATATGGAATTGTCACTATTTTTCTATTCTATTCTTTTGGTTTGACCTCTAAATTCTAAACTAGGTGATCTGAATGATACTATTTTGACTACTATGAGCTTTTATCTCTATGATAAAACCACTATTTATTGCCTCCTCTTCTAAGGGTAGTAATGATTGAACTTGTAATGACTGCCCTCAGAAAAAAAGAGTCCTTCAAGTGTGTTATGTTACATAGATACATGATATAGCAATGATATTTGACAAGATATCTCTAGATATAGAAATGTTTGTATTGATATATTATTATATCAATAGGGTTATTCCTAGATAGATATAACAATGTAAAAACATGTGCAATGTACTTAACTAGAAATAGAAATGTTAAATGTTAGTTGGAGGGATGGAGCATGATGTCCATCATGGCATTCGAGAAAAAAAGGTAAATGCATGATATAGATCATGACATTGTAAACAAGGAAAAGTAATCAAGAAATCAAAATACAAAGAAAGAAGCATAAAATGTTGGCCAAGGGGCCACACAAACAAGGGCCATTAACACATGTCACTCAAACTAGAAATCAAACATACAAGGCATGTTCAAATGCCACATACACATACAATTTGAAATAAGCAAAGATTAACATGAGGGCCATAGGCACATAAAAGAATATAAGAAAGGGACATTGGAAAATGTCCAAAGGTACACACACAAAAATAAAATCAAAGGATATTGGCAAATGTCCTAGGGCACACATAAAAAAAAGTAGAAATGTAAATGCAATCACATCTAGCTATGCAAAGTAAGAAAGGAAAGCAGGTAAAAATTGGAAAGGTACAACCATAGCTAAATAATCAAATCAAGAGTGAAAGTATGCAAGACATGTTTAGTACAATACTAGGTATATGCTATGAAATACACAATTGTAAGATACTATTAAGTGTCGATGTGGTAATTTATGTAATCTAGTAAGTAATGTATGTCAACATTATAACTAGAGTGTGTGGTGTAAGAATGACATAACCTGGATGGTGTAGTTATGTAGAAGATGCCCCTAGTGGGAATATGTATGTCGATGTGTGTCTCAAATGTAGAAGTAGGATGCCCCCTCAATGGGTAGAATGAATCAATCAAAGAACTAAAAGTCACTGCACACACTCAAAGAAGATAAAGTGAAGCATGGTAATGTAGATAATCAATAAACAATAACATAGAACAAAAAATATAAGTCTAACATAGTATTAGAAATGTAAAACATGGATGATTCATATAATCTAAATGTTTTTGGTGTTTTTGAATTATTTGAATGTTTTTGTACTTTGAAATTTTGTATTATTTTTGTATTTTTATATAAGCTATGTATAATCAAGAAAAAGATATTATGTACAAGTAGGCTAGGATAGGATGATACTAACCGATGAGTCTAATGTGAGACTCCCTATCATGGTGTCCTATATCAAGGAGTGGAATCATGCATGAATATGAAACATGATGAAAATGCTAAGATTGTGTCTCTAAAAGCTGTATGTGCTATAGATGCTATAAAATATTTGAAGTAAAAATTGACTGTGGGGTCCTGTTATAAATTTGAGAAGTGGATGTAACTTTATGGATCTTAGGGACCCATCTAAAAGTAGGATAAGATATTTAAACATGTGCTTTATGTGTAGATCCATGAGATCTCAACGAAACTACTTTGGGTGTGAAAATTATAGCTAGCATCTGTCTAGAATTCCAAATTTATGGAGGTGTATGAACCCTCTATACTGGTAATGGATGTGTTAATTATGTTTGAATCTATACTGAAGGAAGAATTATAACTGGTGGGGAAACTAAAACTAGTGGAGAAGCTAGAACTGGTGACTGAAATGTAGATGGATCTAAAGTGGGTAGTGGCAACTCATATGAAACTCTAGCAACTATAATAACCTGATTATCATGAATGAATATCATGTATCTATAAACTATAGATGGTACTGCTTGAATTTTTTGAATCTATGGGTGACCAAGTAACATATCAAAAACTCCTATAGTGGGAACTATAGTGAAATGTGTGGTCACATGTATTGGACTAGTCTATAAAGGAAGTATAATATCACCTAATAAACTCTGTATGTGTCCACTAAATCTGATGATAACTATATTTGTTAAAGTCATATCCTATTCTAAATAGCCCAAATGCTGTAATAATGTAATGATGTACATGTTGACACTGGAACCATTATCAATGAGAACACTATGAATGGGTTAATTATAAATATGTGATCTGATAAAGAGTGCATTATAATCTAAATTATCCTCCATAATCTCTTGATCTAAGAGGGATATCTAAGGTTTATCTAGAATTCTAGAATCATACACACTAATCATACCACTCAAAGGATGTGAATCAATTGAAGGTGCCTAATATGTAACTGGTGGTGGATGTGCATGATATGCATGGTGAACCCCTAATGTGTCCCTTGTATCTTATTTTGAATGTTGTGGAAATGGATCTAATAATATTTTCAAAGCTTTATCCTATGTTGGTTTTTCCTATGGAGGCTCAACTGAAGTACCAAGATTAAGTAGGTTGTCATCTATCAAGTTCTATATCTTATGTATCAAACTAATGCATATTTTTGCATTATGGCATGGTACCTTATGGTAATCATAAAATTCCTACTAATCATATCCCTTGGGAGCAGGTTTGGCTAGACCAACTTCCTAAATAAGAGGAAGAGATATGATATTACAATCTAAATGCTACTGTAAAACCTTGGCTAGAGGAACTAGAAGATGTGAGAACCTACATCGAGGGGGTGATGATAAAACTATACACTAAGGAATCTATGAAGCTACATTTACTATATGTTGATTCTACCCTTTTGTATCATTGAACTTGACCTTGTATGGCATTTTTATTTTACTCTTATTAGTTGTGTTTGGAATGCTTGTATACTTGAGTTTACCCATTGAAATGAGTTTCACTTCTCTTTCCTTTAGTGTATGACATAATTTAGTGAAGGAAGAGAATTACTTGAACATAATTGATTCATAAAGTGCTAGTAAAATAATCTATTTAAAGAGGTTTTGTAACTCTTGATCTACCATGGGACCAGCCATCTTAGCCAAGATGGTCTTATATCGAAGAACATAGTTTGTAAGATGCTCATTTGGTCATTGTTTCTATTGAGAAATTTGAGAATATGAAACCTTATCACCAATGTTAATGCTAAAGTGTGCTAAGAACATGTCAGCTAAAGAATTAAATGCATGAACCAAGTGACTCAGTAAACTATAAAACCAGTATAAAGCATAATCCTTTAGGCTCCATGGAAATAGCTTGGTAAGTAGTCAGTCATTGGGTACATAGTCCAAGCATGCTATATGAAAAGCTCTCAAGTGTATCTCTGGATCACCCTTGCCATCATAAAGAGTAAGATTGGGTTGAACAAAACCTTATAGTAAGGGTCTAGAAGTAACGTGACGTGCTAATGGTGTATGTAGAAGAGAAAAAGAATCCAAAGCCTATGTAGGTCTAGCGGTACCTTGCTCAAGATGTAGCACAATGGATTGAAGAGATCTTATATCATGTACAAGGGCTGCCATATCATGAGAAGGGATGTACTAGCTATAACTAGTGGCATAGAGGTAAGTTGGGCTTCTCTAGGGGGTTGTTGAGACATAGTTACCCCCATAGTGTCATTTTCAACTGGTTGCTCTATGGTTTGAGAAGATTGACCATTGTTCACTTTTTGTTGTTCCTCTTATAGAATTATAACCATGTCATCTTGCATATCTAAATGTTTTTTAAAGATTTCTTGAAGTCATTTTTTATCAGTTTCATCAAAACTGGTATATTGGGCCATTGTGAAAGTAGAAAAACAATTTATAATGTGTTTGAATGTTTTACAATAAGTTTTAATAGGCAATGTGCTAGAAAAGGAAAGTATTGAATATAATAAATTAAAATTCCTAAATATAGTTAATTAGAATTTTTTCAAAAGGGATACGAAGCTCCCAATCATGTAAGGTGATATCTCAAGAAGCAAATAGGTGCTAGTACATGTAACTAGGGATTTTTTCAAAAATATTTATGTAAAATACTATGAATTTTTGAGTTAAGTATTCAAGAAAAAATTCAAAAATTAATGGGAAAATGCTTGATTTAATGGGACCTAGTAGATGCAACTAGGGTTTTGAGAAAAATAATTTTTTGAAAATTACTATGAATTTTTAAAATTTGAAGCGATTTTTTGATTTTGATATGCAACTAAAAATTCAAAAAATAATTGGAAAATTATCGGAACCTAGTGTATGCAACTAGGGTTTGAAATAAATTTATTTTAAAATTTACTACAAAATTTTAGAATTTGAGAAGAATTTTTTATTTTAGTATTCAAGAAAAAAATTATAAATTAATGGGAAAAATTAGCTAGGAATTTACCCTAGGGTTTCTAAGGTTTTTATATAAAATTTGAAGTAAGTTGGGTTCACCAAATGTTTTATTGTTTTTCAAAATAATGGAGTTTTATTCCTAATTAAATAAACATGTTTGAATAGGGTAAATTATAAAATAATGTGGAATAATTAAGCCACTAATTTATGTAAATAGATTGTATTTTTACCTTTTCTAAATATAGTAATAATAGAGAGAAAATCAAACTTGGCTGGAAATTGATTGAGATGGATGTTGCAAGGTCTAGAAATTTTTATACAGGCTTGGGAGACTATCAAAAATAAGATATTGGAGTTAATTTTTAGATTGGATAGGAGCACCAAAAGTGGTTCACCCTATTTTTCAATGTTATAGTCCTTTTTTAGCACTGTTGTCTAGGTGACCTGAGTTTTCTAGGTTCTACTCAATAGGTCTGTGTTACCCTGTTAGTGAAATATCAAAGCTTGAAGGTTTATGAATTTTGATGTGCATCTATTTTAATATTAAAATCCCTAGGAACTCTTTGTACTTGAACTTGAATGGAAACTTGGGAAAGAGAGAAGGGGTTAATGTGTAAAGGATATACTAGATGCACTTCACACCTTATGTGTGGGCATGCCACCTACATACCAATACTCTGAGGAGGGATCAAGCTAATGTAGGTCTCCCATTAAAATTCTTGGTGTATTTATGTGTGAAAATTCAACTAGATGCAAAATTGGGTGTACTTGGAATGACTAGGGACTAGTGTAAAGGTTTGAATAAGCTTGAAATACTATTGGATGGATGTATGTAGAGAATAGGGAAGAGTGCTTGAGTAGTCTTGCTTCTCTCTTATAAATGAGTGACAACCCTTCTAAATGGAATTTTATATGGAAATTAATGATCATGGGTTAAATGAATTCACATTAGGCTAACATTAATTAAGATAAAGATTCAATAAAATATGATCATTATAACCTATTTTGTACTTGGACAATAATGCCAAAAATAGGACACCCTAGGTTTCAATGCTCCTATCCAGATTGGGTGCTATTATCTAGAGGGAATGAGACCTAGGGGGATGGATCTAGGCCTAAAATTTATGCCTAAACCTGTAAGGGTTAAGTTCAAAAGGTTATGGATGAGTGGGAATTAATGAAAGAAAAACCTAAAAGGGTTTTACAAGCAAGTAAGAGGACCTATAGATTAGGTGTCTTTAGCCATACTCAAGTAGCAATTTTTTGCATTTTATATGACTAAAATTCCCATTCCTCATTATCATATGATTTGATAGTAATGGTATCCATCTAAAGATCTACTATTATGTAGACCAAGTGTTTGAATAGATTCAAATTTATAATATTTATCCCTCAACCATTGTCTATGATGACTCATTTAACTTTATGCTAGGAAATGATTGATTCTATGTAAAATGGGTTATTATGTAAAGGTCTAAGGGATAAAATCTTAGTTTTATCAAAGGTGAGTTATTGGAATGGAGCTAAATGACTTACAAGCGTGTAAAATTTATTAGGCATAATGTCACTTGGGACCTTAGACTAGCTTAAAATCTCATTCAATATGTTCTTGTGGACAATTAAATTATGCAAAATATCTAAAATAAAAATTTATTTTGGTGTATTTTTAAATTGTTCCATAATATCATAAGGATTGAATTAATAGGAGAAATTCGTTTGGTCTTCTAAGGAAGAGGACCTTGAATGGGGCTTTTAGAGGAAGAAAGTGTATGACCTTGAATGGTAACCTTAGAGCATCAAGTTACAATTATGAAACCTCAAGTTAGTAGATGGTTACTATAATTAGAAGTGGAGTGAAGGCCTAAACTAGTAACTCTTGGCTATTGATTAGCATTTGGTCTATCAGAAACCAAATGAAGATTATCATCAAATGGAGGTAGAGTTCTTCAATGGAATATGGTCATCGAATATTGTTGGGAATCATATTAGGGTTTATTTTAATGGTATTGATATGTCCACTAGTGATGTGATCTATAACATTGTAGTTATAAGGGACATTATTATAATTAAATTAATTGGAAAGAACATCTTGACCTTGACTCTGGTTTTGTTATTGCTAGTTATGTCTTTGATTTTTATTATTAGGAGGTTTATTCTAGTTTTGATTAGTAGTTTGATGTTAATTTTGTATTTGATTTTTATTAGAATTATGTAATGGAAAAAGGTTTTAATAGATACCCAAATTATGATTAGACATCATGGACACATTATCTAATACTATTTCACCAATTTAAAACAAATCTTAAAAAAGATGGCAAAGTTACACACATCTATGAATGGAATGGACTTTAACCTTAATGATAATCACAAAATTCATTCTCATTATACCAATTAGGTTTAGGCTATTTTTTTGGAATTGGTTTTTCCCTTGGCCAAATGATCATATTAGCAACCAGTAAATTTTGGAAAACCATCTCAATAGGCTCACCAAGATTACTAAAGAATATATTGTGATAATGACCTCTTCTTGGAGGGGGTCTTTGTAAAGTGATAGGTTGATTTGATGGATTTTATTGGATAGGTGGTGGTTACGCCATTTTCACATGTTGAGATTTAGTTACCCCATCTCCTACAACATTTCTATTCATGATGAATGGTTTAGGCTTCTCCACTATACTTGTTTGTGTTTGTGTAGATCTTGTGTTTGAGCCTTTTTTGAGAGTAAATATTGATTATCCCTTTGTCAATGAGGGCTTTCTCAATCTATATTCCTTTGGTAATAACTTTTTCAAACATATTGGTGTAATGAAGTTGTAGGAGTGGGATACAATTGGATCTATTAGATAGTATGTAACACATGACAAAAAACTATATGGAGTAGTGAAACCTGAAAAGAATAACTCAAAATAGGAAGAAACTTATATTCAAAATAAATAAATTTTATTAAGAAGAATTAACCAAAAATTACATAGGGAGGTTCCATATATAGGTGGAAAAAGACAAGTCCCAACATCTTTATGCATGTGGGATTATTTTCCCCTTAAGGACCTTTATTAAACCTAAACAAGCTTAAATAGACTATGTAGATAGAAACCAGTGGGATAAAAGTCTACACCAACACCCCCTTTAAGCATAGCTTAGGTGGGTAGAAGAATTAGGTCTCAAAAATGACGCTTGATGATGTACCTAAGCATAATACAACTCCCATAAAGTAGAGAAAAAGAGAAAACTTGTAGGAAAAAAACTTCTCCCCAAAATAGAGAAAAATGAGAAATACTTCATGTTATAGGATGTCAAGAACAATTGAGAATGCGTAAAAAATTAAGATCAATAAAACACATAAAGAGAGGAGAAATAAGAAGTCCTCATAGAAGATGCTAAAAGTGCCTATAATAGAGCTCACAAAATGATGAATGTCACTAATAAATCCTCTAGCTAAAGACTAAAGACTCTCCATATGCATTAAATAATATTTCTTCTATTTTTCAAAGGAAGAACATAAAATGTGTACTATAAGTTTACCCATTCCATAGTGGAAGATGAAAGAGGTAACAATACAAAACACTTTGATTAGGGTCCAAAATAGAAATGTGGCATAGGTCTAGCAAAATCATGTACAAGATTTGAATGTAATGCCACTAAAGTGAAGTGGTTAAAATAAGGTGAAATGAAGAGTGGATCACCCTAGAATAGTTAATGGGTTCACCAAGTGATTGATATAACTTTAACCAAGGAATTGTGCTCCTCATGCATAGTAAGAGGGACAACTACTCTATATAATGATAATGTATAAAAAATAAAGGTTAATATAGACTATAGAATGCCTTTTACTTGTGAAATAGATTGCCTAATGTCTAATGAGTCCTAAATTAATACCTACACCCTATGATGTCAAAAGTGGACCAGAGGTAGGTGGATTAGGAAATAGCTCCTCAATATCTAGAAGGTGACAAGGAGATGGTGGAGGTGTGCCCACATCACTACTATAGTCATATATGCCAAAAAAATATTCCTCAGTCTCATAAATGTGCTCAAGATTAGAAGTGTCATCAAGTACATGCAAGTCTCAAAAATCCTCAAAGCTAAAGAAGAGACTATAGATGAATCATATAGATTTGTAGACTGAATATCCAAAGAAAGAGAAGAGTTGTCAATGCTATCACAATGTGTACTCTCACTAAAAATAGTAGATTCCTCTAAATCACCAATCAATTATGACTTTAGATGAATAACATCATGCACAAGAATGAAATGAGAATCTATAATGGGACAACTAAGGGTTGGTAGAATCTCATACTATAGGGGTGTCTCAATGGAAGGAAGAACATTATTGCCCTAGATGTGTAATCATAGGAAATAAGAGTAGAATGAGAGAGTACAATAGTCTGTAAAGAGACAATAAGAAGTGAAGGAGGAGGAGTGATATAAATATCCATAATATCTCTAAAAAAAGAATGAAGAATGATCTAAATAGTGTAGGGACACACTTTATGTTCCACATGGCAATAAATATCCATAGAAACATATACCAATAAGGTACCAAAAACATTGTCACAAGCATTATCCCACTTATTAAGCCAAATAAGATCAGTGGGAGTAGGAATCTATCTATATAAGAATGGAGTATGATTATTTCTTATGAGTAAGTGTTCCATTAAACACACTAAGAAGCATAGTTGCTATTTCCAAAATGAACCACTGGTGTAGAATCGAATTTCCCCCACAAGTGTCTCTCAAGTGAAGTTAACATGACTGAGAGAAGACACCAAAAAAGTTCACAACTACATAAAATAATTGTAATAACCCCTAGTTATAATAACAATGCACACTCATGAAGAGGACATTAAGCACAACCAATAATATATTCAAATGAGCATTAAGTGTAGGAATCAACACAATGCATAAAATGAAAATGTGTAGAAGAAACACCAAAGAATGCATAGCACCACACAATAACCCCTCAAAAATTTTAGTAGTGACCTCCCCATAATTTTATAAATATAAGCACACTCATATAGATATTAGGCATAATGAATAATACATATTTGGCAATAAGTGTGTAAGTACAAGGAACTAAAGGGACATTGAACTCTACTAGTAATACATCTAAGAGTTACAATATGTGAAAAAATTAGGTGGTTATAGAAAGATAAAAAATAATGCCATTACATAGAGTAAAAAAAGACAAGTACTTTTAAA
Organism: Torreya grandis; assembly: GCA_037957365.1. Lineage (NCBI taxonomy): Eukaryota > Viridiplantae > Streptophyta > Pinopsida > Cupressales > Taxaceae > Torreya > Torreya grandis. The sequence continues at coordinate 372,803 of JARHVA010007844.1, forward strand.
GAAGATGATACTCAAATCTTAGCTACCGATCAAAAGTATGCATGTTTGAAAATCTTCTTGCATGAAAAATTTTGGGTGTGAAAATAATTGAAAAAAAATTTATACGGAAAAGTTAAACCCCCATGGGTTAGATGTGGCCAAAGGCTAATTTGCCATTTAACTAGGGGCTAAGACCAATGTTGTACTTCATTATCTTCAATTTGATGGTAACACACACATCACAAGAAGGAGGATTCCTTGAACCTAAAATTTATGCCTTGTTAGATCATCACTGTATTTTAGTAGAGCCCTACACATCTATAGATTATATGCATTATCATGTGGAAGGGTCATCCACATCATCATGATGTTGGATGTTAGACCATTAGACCATAGGATGTTAGGATCTATGATCGCATGATGTAAAAGAATGCATGATGTGCAAGAAAGCATGAAATTGGTGTTACTGTGAAGGTAAGGGCCAAGCCAATAGACTATTAGTCCTATAAAGTCATGAGCCATATCACTGCATGGTCAAGGGTCAGGCCAGCTAGCCTTGGGGCCTGTAAAGGCATGAGTCACATGAATTTACATGTCTGCATTAGCTTAGGTTAGACTAGTAGGCCTTCAATCACATAAAGGCATGAAAATGTGCATGTATTTATGAGGCCACATTGCTATGTGAAAAAGGACCTGAAAAGAGCTCAAAAATATTCTAAGTCCATAATTTTGTCAAAAAGTCACTGAAACCAACTAAAAAAATAGTGAAAATCCCTACAAGAAAACCTAAATCTCGTAAAATTTGTATATCCTTATGAAAAAATATAAAAAACCCACTTCATATTTTCAAAAATGCTTCAATCCCTCCAAAAAATGATGAAAAATTGACTTTCATGAAACTAAATCATATATATAGCCAATCTTATGGTTTTAGCACATTCTAAATCCAATAGAGTTGTTCATTTTTTGTTTGGAGAACTAAATTGTATAAATCTTCATAGAATTTAAAGAAATCCCACCAAACTATTGAAAACTAAAATCAATAAAAACACATAAACAAGTTGAATGCTAGATCTCACAATAGGAACAATTGCATTTGACTACCAGCAAAGCTTTGATACCATGTCAGACTGGACCACAATTAGATCTACTTGATATAATTGAATGCATAGAGAAAACCTATATGGAGTAGTGAAACCTAAAAAGAACAACTCAAAAGAGGAAGAAACTTATCTTCATAATAAGTAAATTGTATTACGAATCACTAACCAAAAAGTACATAGAGAGGTTCCTTATATAGGTAAAAATATAAAATTTACAACATCCTCATGCATGTGGGATTATTTTCCCCTTAAGGACCTTTATTAAACCTAAGCATGCTTGATTAGACTTTGTACACAAAACCCAATGGAACAAAAGTCTACACCAATAGAAGCTTGAGATTATGAGCTACATAAAACTACAAATTGGTAGTGAACATTATGGATAATTATTTGTCAAGGATATTATGTGGGATTCAACTTGATAATGAGTACCACCATTGTAAATAGGTAGAAAATATTTATTTTCTTAATTATTTACCCTAACATAGATCAACCATAGTTAGTTCATGTTCCATATTAAAAGATAATTGTTGCATGAATCTCTGGGAGAATTCTTAAAAATTATCAACAAAATTATGAGGTAGACCAACGAACCATTCTAAGGCATACCTTATAAAACTATTGGGAAATAAGTGAAGTAGGTAGATACTATACACATCTTCTTGACATGTGATAAAGAAATCTTTTAGATGCTCCTTGGGATCAAATTTCCCTTTGTATTTCTCATACTTGGACATGTCAAAATGATGTAGAAAATATATCCAAAGATAACTCATATCAAAGGGGTAAGAGCATATGTCATATAATTTAAACTTTTTATTCTATTTTTCTACCTAAATGGTTGAAACTACAGCTTTGACCTCATGTAAATCCTAAAAAGTGGGATCAAAATGAGAGGAAGTGGGTACATTTTGCTTGGTGGTCAAAGGTACATTACTTTGGCCTGGATAAAGAGGTGGTATAAAATATTAGGGAATCTATATGTGATTGGTCCAACCAAGAATATTTATTCTTTGATTAGAGGTGTAATACTGATAGGGGACTTGTTCTTGATAAGACACTTGCTACTGAGTGCAACACTAATTTAGAGGGAACTAAGGCTTGAATGGAGGAATGGTCTTTTGGGTATTCAACAAAATTTTCTAGGATTGGAAGGGAATTTAACATTAATTCTTAAGAATTTGTCTAGTATGGGGAACTTATTGTTGGTTAAATGATTCACATTTTTGGCTTAAAAAGGCCACTTGTTAAATAGAAGCAGAAAGTGGTTGACTGATAAAAACACATTATTGATTAGAAAACATTTATTGAGGATTGGTTGTCACTTGTTGAAGTATAGGATTTGTTACCACATATTGAGGTAGTGAACTGGATGTTACTTGTTGAAATGGTAGATTGTAACTTATAACATGTTATTATAGACTATTGGTTACCATTTGTTTAAGTAGTAGATTGTTACTTGTAACTTGTTGTTGTGGACTAGGCATGGTCACAATGTGTTGTTGTGAAGTACTTGGAATATTGGGAAAAATAGTATGTTGGGAATTCATATGAATATTATATTGTGTAATAATGGGAAATTGATGTGGGTTGGGGTGTCCATTTTGATATTTATACACTACATTTTGAAAAGAATCCACTGGGGGATTTAATTCAATATTAGTTACTAGATTGATCTCATTTGTAGGCATGTATAAAAAATCTAAAACTAATGTCTTGTTGGAAAATGAATCAAGATTATGTGTGAGATAAGTAAAAAAACCTAGTAGTTACATAATATAATAACTTATCTCTATTAATGATGGTTTTTATATATCCAATGTCATAAGGGAGGTAGTAAGAGTAGCCAAAACTTTTTTAGCTTGTTGGTTTTGAGAATAATGGTCAATGAGTTGACCCTTTACCTTATTGCACACTACAAGAACTTGATAATAAATTGATATATAATTTTGAGCTTGGTCAGAAGTGGCCTGATTGTCTAATAATGCAATAGGTGTTTCTTTGGGTATTCTAACCAAATAGTATAAGTCTTCTATGGGAAATCTAGGAAAAAAAATTCCCCCATTTATAACAATCTGACAAGATGTGTTGATGTGGGTTTTATACACACCCCAAAAAATATTACGAGGTAGCCTCTAAAATTTTAATATTGGTGAATAGACTCAATCTAAGGCATGAATTGTAGGGTATTTGGTTTTATAACAACTTATTGGTAGAATAATGGTGAGAAATACATATTGTTTACCATGGGTAAACTGGATATGGGTGAACCTAGATCTAATTAGAGTGGGTGGAAGGATGATGATTTTAAATAAGGTGGGTATGATTTTAAATAAACTTAAAAATGAGGGAAGGGTAAGGCAGAAAAGAGAGCTTGTGGACAACTAGGGATAAAGCCTTTCAAGGCTAGTACTTAAACTAAGATACGATGAGGAATCAAAACCAATACTTGTTGCAAGATGTTGTAGCACACCAATAATAAAATATAGTGAAGATTCAAAGGAACCATAACATAATTTACTCAAATATGCAAAAATCAAAGGTTGCATGATTGTCAAATTACTATTACAAATATACAAGAGGGATTATGATAAGCATGCAGTAGATATTTAAATTAGTTATAGATAATAATGAATGATTATATTTAAAATAGATAAATCATACAAAATCAAAGAAATAAGATACTAGAATGATGGAATCTCTCAAGTAATCCATAGAATTGGAGAAGAATTGAGATTTGCATATAGAGACAAAGTCAAGAAAAACTCTTTCAAATTTCCTATTAATTTGAATAGCTAAAATTCTTCCCCCTTTGAGTTCAAGATATTACATATATTTATAATATTGGGATGGGTAAGGAATCATCTCTTTAGGCTTATCCTATAATTAAAAGTTTAAAAATAGAACCCTTCATTCATAATCATGCAAAGATCCATGTACAAATATAATGCCCATAATAGACATTCCAACTAAAATTATAATATGCACATACAATAAGTAGATTGGGAACTAAAGTCCCACCTTTATGATAATCTACAAATAATTAATAATTATTATATTAAAGTGCTAGTTGTCACCTTTAGTTGGAGGAGTCAATAGAGTAACTATAGTTAAAATTGAGGAAAGGACTAATAGATTTGCAAATCTAGGGGCATTTACAACCAATTATGTGCATGGGACTGACCCAAAAGTTGATTTCTTTGATTTTATTTCTTCACCTACTATGTAAGGTGCATCAAACTCTTTATCTATAATTTCAAAATTAATTAAAAAATGCTTTAATATTCTGATAACATTGGCCATTAATATTTCTTGTTTTGCCTTTGAGCACTTGATATCAACTGCTAGAGATTCTGCTCTTGTTCTCATTTCCTTAGCAAAACTAACCAACTATAACACTTCCTCATTGGTTTCATAAATAGTACCTTAAAATTATTTGCTTAATTTTTTTCCAGTCGAATGGAGAATATTCTAAAGACTGGGTCTATAGACAATCTCCCCAACTTGGGTGATCACCCTTGTGACTCTTATGTCTCTAAAAATTTGTAGTGCCTCACTCTCATAAATGATAAAAAAGTCCTAGAAACTTATTAATATATCTATGTCAATTTAGGAAAGCATCCCTCTTAAAAATCACATAGTATAAGCACTAAGAAGCATCCATACTGGTCATGATATTTAATCAGTCAAAAGCACTAATTCTTGAGCACTAAACTATGAAATTAAATATCCTTTCCACATCATTCATCTTATTCTGTAGTGTAACAATATCTACTTTGTTGGTCTAATTAAGTACCCTAGAAACCCTAATGTTATACAAAATATTGTACAACTTAGTAATTTCAATTTGAATATCAACAATAAATTCTTGAGGGGCCTATGTAATTTATATTTGTTTCCATATTTTTAAGGCCTCCTTAGTACTCTATTGCATTGCTTTCATTGCTGCTCCAATGGAATCCATAAAATTGTTGAAATCCTCAATATATTTAGTAGGTTCATTGGAATCTATCTTGGGATTCTTTGATAAAGAGAACAAGTTTTCTCTTTGTTCAAATTATACTTCACCCTTTGTTCTCATGTTCATCATTTTCCTCTTCCTCACTCTTTGAATAGTCCCACTTTCCTTATCAAACTGAGTGGAGACTGTGGGGAGATCAGTTACGAATAAATTTTGTATTTCATATCTAAAATTATGTATCTCTCTCACCCATTAGGGAATAATACTTTCTCATGTTTCCACTTATTAAGTAGGGTCTAAGAATGTAAAATGTGGAGTGGTTGTTGGAAATGACGTAATCAAAGTGGTTGGTAGGGAGGCACTTATTTTGATAGGAAACTAAGGAAGTTTATGGCCACTATGTCCCATGGGGATGTTTTTTAATAGGCATTAATTCTATCAAGAATCTAGTAAGACCTAAGGTTATTTCCATAGTCATTGTTACTTTTGGCATGGCCAATGATTGGGGCATAGGGATATCTATTTGGGTCAACTTTTTTTGGGAACCAATGGATTCTTGGGATTAAAAAAGAAACTATGACCAAGTTCTCAAAATGGATTGTCTTAGGAGTCATTATTAGTTTATGAGAAGAAATAATATGAGAATCAATAGTAGTACTAATATAAATAGATTATATAACCCTAGGAGTAACTGAGGGTAAACTTATAGCTATAATTTATACATTATAAAGTGAAGAAATAATGGAAGAGACTACTTCATAAATTATTTGACTTTGATCTTGTGTGATGTTAGCTAAGGTGTATTCCACTTTATATTTGCCTAGAATCAAAGCTTTGGCTTTTTATAGCTTAGCTTATTCATCATCTTGTTATGTAATGCCTATTTCCTAGTCTTCCTCTTTAGAAGGAAAATCAACCAAAGATATTACTTCTTCAAGTTATTCTTCTTACTCAAGTTAAATTGTAGCCTCCACATCTTTGTCCTCCTCTTTAGTAACTTCCTATATAATATGGAGGCCAAATTATGTCATATCTTCTTATATTTTTTATCTTGGGAGGAGTAGGAGAGTTATTGTGCTTCATTTAATAGGTGTAGATGGGTGGAGTGGAAGGTGGAGGAGATGGTATAGGCATTTTAGGAATAACTACAGTAGGAAGTGTAACTAAAGGTGATGAAGTGAAAGGAACACAAATTACTTGAGGAGACTTATGAGATTAAGGAGAGGCTAGAGGAGTTATAATGGAAGGAAAATCCATTTACAATAATTCAAGAAGACTTACTTGGGTAAATTTAATAAGAGGAGACAAATGAGTCATCACAAAACTGATCTTCTTTTGTTTAGTTGAAGAAACTACTAACTAATTCCTTGTGGTAGTTGTGCCCAAAATTTGAATGTATGTAGTTGTTGTTGTGGAAAGGACTTGAGGACCTAAAATACCTCACAAAATTTCCATCCTAATATGAGGATTGGATTCTCTTTGACTACCATATTAATTTTGTTGTCCCTCTATAGGATTTTTTAAAGGGGAGGGAGGTTGATCCTGTGACTAAAAATCATATGGTAGAGATGGGGGCCATGTTGACTCCATGCATTTTGTGCCTCTTCTTCCATTAACTTAGGGTTATACTACAAGGCTTAGGCATGCATATTAGACATTGATTTATCTTTCATATTTTCCCATACCTCTAAATCATCTGAGACATTTAATAAGATTTGATCATGATCATATGCAATCATATGAGACATGAACTTTATTATTTTCTTGAATAGATTTGAGATACCCCCTTACTTTCCTCCTAGGTTTCCATTACCTAAAAGGTACAAGATATAAGTTATAATTATTTATAGCTTTACTAACTTGAAAAAAATGTGACCTGATCACATATTAATGCTACCTAATGCTTAGAGGAGTCTTAAAATAGTAGGCCAAATCCCTTTAACCTAATTCCTCATCAATGCTATTAAATAACTAGAATGTTAAATCCTATTCTACTATAGTGAATGAAACATGATGTGGTAGTAGTATAGGAGCATTCCTAGTGCCTTCTACTCAAATGACAATTACATATGGGTATAACCAATAATCTCCCATTCTGCTCAGGCTCCTTGTCTTATTTTTTGATTATTTGGGCATCAAGGTGCCCTACATTAATTGATATATATGAAGATAAACCTTATTGCATATCCTTCTAATTTCCTTATGTTGGCCCCCATTTTGAGCTACCTAGTGTAATACACCAATTCAACACATCTCAATGTGTGGTAGTCATTGTAATTGATTGCTCTTTGATAAATTTTAGCACCAACTAGGAGGATCCCTAAAGATATTTCACTAGATAACAAGTATTTGCTTAGCACCTTAGCTTGAAGGAAAATCTCATCAAGTGCTTGCACATGGTAGTTGGAGAGTGCAAGTGTTAGAGTAGTAGAACTAGTGGAATAATAACCCTCAACAATAGCTCAACACCTGATGTGCACCCATCTGACTTGGCAAGAATATGTTCCTCTACTTATAAAAATGAGCTTGAACCTGAAGAAGGGGGGAGAGATTAATACAACAAAGCTTTTTAAAAATTAAGAATGCCCTTGATATAGTTGAGAAATCATGAATACTGAGAATAACATGCATTGTAATGCCCAATCTCTCATATGAGTTGTTGGCTACGTAGTAGTGTATAAATATATTATACTTTATTTTTATATACACTATACTTTATTGATGATCTGTGACTTAATAGAAATGGTGTACATATTTGTTGGTTGTTGATCCATTTCATATAATCTATCTCTATTACATGGTTATGACCTAATTTATATATGAATAATGATATAATCTTCATTTTGGAATGTATTATGATGTAAAGGTTACTCTAAGTCACTAATGACATTGTTTTGCCTTATAACGACTTTTACATACCTATAAAATTGACTAAGTGTTAAAATCAGAATACATTGAACCCTAATAACTATGTATAAAGTACTAACTTGAAGAATGAGTACTTGAGAATATGCAAGTACATTGATTTGATTAAGTGCTTGAATGACTCTTAACTCACTATCCCTATGGCTTGTGCAATTAAGAGCAATAACTATCCAAACATGAACTTACACCAAGATATTTATGTCCTGATGATTGGGAATAGTTCCCTTGAATAGGCTTATGCCTCTTGATTTTACCTAGAATGGTATGTGTTCATAGACTACCCAAGCCTATTCTATAAATAACTAAGTCTCATTGATACTAAGGTTGTTACATGTTTCAACTAGCTTAATGTGGGCCTTGGTCCCATCACGACTGCATTTTGGGTGAGTACACAAGGATTACACCTTATGTGAAATTGATGCCAGTACAGTAGTACATCTAAATGTTGTGCACTAGACTTTTACTATGCTTGCACCTGGCTGTATCAAATACAAAACTGACTTGGATTGATTTCTAAGTGTATGACTAAGCACATGAGCTTACAAGGAAAATTTTATATAACATTTTCACTCCATTAATAGGACACATGTTGAATTTTATTGTTATAATGGTATAACCGAATGATGCTCTAGATTTCACTTGATAACATTTAGTTCTACCTAGATCAAGTGGAATATAGTTTCGCATAGAAGCATCCAACATGCCAAGGATAGAAGCCAAGAGAATGGGTGTAGGCCAACCTATATGATGCTCTATATGAGTTGTTCTTTTTTGAACTACCTAAGTATGTATACCAATGGTTGGTTGCCTATACAAAATTTATATTATGAAGCTATGACCATCACCTTGAGCAGATAAAGGAGGACATAGAGAGGCTTGAGAGCCTAGATGATGTTTAGACTCATGTTGTAGATAAGTGGTGAAGTGGCATATTGAATAGATACATGGTGGAATTTATAGTGTTGACCTTCTCTTACCCTAAAAATGTAGAGTATGAGTTATTTCATGAACCAAGAGGTGCATACATAAGAGGGCTCAATACCAAACTAAATAAATTGATGTTGGATTATAGTATTGAAACCATAAGAATGGAAGTCTAAAATCCTTGCATGTATGAGCAAGCACAGAAGATGAGAAGGGGAAGTGTAGGTGAGGAATGATGAAAAGGGATGAGCATCTTAACACTTGAGAGATATGAAGGAAAAACTAGAATAGGTGAAGGTATAGGCTGATAGAGGGTCTAAAACCTGAAAGTGCCGAGAGGACTTGTAACAAGTGGGAAGGGCATGGGGAAGGATACCTTAAACTATAGTAACATAAGGAAATAAAGGAAGAAGAAAGAGGTCAAACTCAGTAGTTAGGTGCAGGATGAATTGGGTTACTACATAATGTGGATAATGAAGATGAACTTGAAGTATAAGCGCATGCACTAGATTCTCCATCTGAAGATAAAAAATGATAACTGACCCTATTATCGATATTGACTTTGATAGACTCCAACATTTGAAGTAGGACTTTGTGATCGAGAAAGTGATTCCTTATGAAGAATTGAATAAGAATACCATAAAAGTAGTGATCACCAACTTAGGAATCTAGAACATAAGTGCAAGTACTCCCATTTAAAGGATGTTAGGTGCATCTATTGGGTAATAGCCAATAGGGAGTGGCTTGGTGCCACAAGTGAGTAGTGGTGCCATCAAGATCAATTACACAAGCTAAAACAATAGGGTCAGTGCTCAACCCTATAAATAAAGGCATTAGAGGACCACTTATAACACAAATGTTAAGGGTAAAGCACCTCAAACTCTAGCACCACCCACTCAGTAGATTTATTATGAAATGGCTATGAACTTGCCTGATTATTATAGTATAAATAATTCCATAAAGCATGTGCTTAAGTGTGAACTTCAATGGAATGATTGGGGTATCACCCAATCAGAGTGAAAGGTTACTCAATTTTCAATGACCTTACTAGATTGTGCCCATACATGGTATCAAAAATTTGATCTGAATTAGGCTATGGTTGATTACAATATATTAAAGGAGGCTTTTTTGAAGGAATTTGATATTCCTAAGTTTGAGAAACAAAGCATCATGATGATCAAGGAAATCAACCAAAGGCTATCTAATAGGGTGTACCTATATGAAACATAGTTTAAGACCTTCCTTTTTAAGCTTCCATATGATATCCACCCCTACCAACATGCATAATGGTTTGTTGGGGGCTTACTAGTACTTTTTAGGAGAGTGTTGTCCATGAAGACCTTCATAGACCCTCATGAATTACTTAAAGTCATGATTCAAGTTGAGGCATTAGGTAGTTCCAATAGTAAGATCAATCCATTTATAGAGGCATAGATCACATTAATGGCCTCCCAATTATAGAAGCTAATTTCTAGTTTAGTGCATGACACTATAGTGGATTGTGGTGTAATGACTGTGAGATGGAAGGGCATAACAAAAATAATTACCCATGAAGAAATATTCATACTTTTCTTCTTAGATATGAAGTTTATTATGGGCTACATGACTCTCAAAACTATTCTTTGTTATAGTGTGTCATTCAAGTAAACACTACTATTTATTGCAAGATGTGTGATGTCTATAATCATTAAATACTAAATTATCAAGTCATTAATGAGATGCACCAAAATATGGAGAGAGGTACAAATAGGCAAAGACCATAGTTGATGGGAAGGTGGGCTAAGGAAACAAAGATGATGGCTAGAAAAATAATAGCTAGGGAATCAATAAGGCATGCTCGATCAAGGTGGAGGATGTGATGGAAGAATATTCCCATTATGATCATGTTACAGGTATGGGTCAACTGAGAATTACCAGTGTGATTACCCCATACACCCAACATGCAGGTATTGTTAGGGACCACATGCAGTTGAGGATTACCCAAACTTGTATAAAAAGTTTACTCAAGGTTGGCCTGGTGTAGATAAGGGTGCCGTAATGGTTAGGCACAAGAAAAAGGAGGAAAAATGGACTCCCAAGCTACAATAGACTCTCAAGGATCCCCCTAAGGTGTAGGCCACAACTAAGAGTGGGTTCACCACTCATTCACCTATTACAATAATAAAATAACTATGCTTGGAATATGGTGAATCAAGCCACATTGAGCATATAGCATGACCTGAGCCAAGAGTTTTTCCCTACCCTAACCCTGCATGATAGAAGGACATCTTGTAACAAGCCATAAGTGTAATTCAAAATTTGTAGGGAGAGCTCCAATTGGCTATAAATCTAGAGGCATAGTCAAGCACCTCATAAAAGAAGTAAGATAAGTATGAGGCTAAAGTGTAGGAGTTGATCAAGATCCTGTGCCTCCTAAAAATGGAAGGGATACTACCCCTACTAAAAAATCTACTCTTAGAGCATGCATGGAAGAGACTAGAGGAAGGGATTGTGCTTCAGATGATTGAAGTTACTATGTTTCATATGGAGTGGGTGCATGAATTAAGGCATACTTAAAACATAGAATATGAATAAGAACTAATAATAAACACCACCATCAATGGATGGTCTATTTGTGAGCTCCTTATGGACGTGGACACTAAGGTAAACATTCTGACCAAAACCACCTTGGAAAATATGGCATGACCACCCTTGAATCCCTCCCCTCATATGATTTTTATGTCTAAAAAAACCCAAACACAACCTATTGGGATCCTAAAGGGTGTCATTTTAGATATTATGGGTGCTAAATTTTGAGTTTACTTTGAGGTAATAAAGTTTGTAGAGTATGATAAATATCTAGTGCTGTTAGGTAGGCCATGGTGCTAAACCAACAACATGAACATGTGCTTCAAGAAGTGCTACATGAATTTCAAAAATGAAAGAGAAAGGGTGGTGATACCCCTATTAAGTGACCAAGGGCCTCCATATGTGGAAAGTGTTGATCTTGAAGATGACATCAACCACATTTATAACATCATGGCATGGGGCATGGAAAAGCTTAACCCAAGCAACCAAAGAGTGATTGAATGGGAGGATAGACAATACAATTTTGATATAACTGATGTAGCCTATGATTTATGGGTTGAAGAGGCTTATGAAGTGACTGGATGAAGGTGCTACCTAGTGTGGATAACTAAGCCAAGGCCAACTAGAATGAGACTAATTAGAATTGAGCACACTCAAAAGAAATGGGTTCTCTATGCCAAGAAGGTAGTGAAAAAAGTGTTTCATCTAATAAAGTGGAATATTGTAGTGTTCCAAAAATATGGAGGGAGCTATCCTATAGAGATATATGTCTATGACATTGAAGAGTGCATTCCTAAGGAAATAGATAGATTGGGTGCACTAGTGCATATCCTTAAGAACATCGTTGCTCATTGGTGGTCAGTGAAAAGGCTTAGCTTGCCAACATGGCAAGATGTGAAGGAAATAATATGCACTAGGTTTGGAAAGAGTAATGAAGACTTAGACATACCTGACTACTTAGGAAATAATAACCCAATCACACATGTGTGTTTATGTGAAGAAACCTTGATTGTTTATGATAAGAATGTGCCCATAATCATATGGGTGTATGCCTTCTATATAATGTTAAAAGCATGGGTGTGAGCATATTATATTGTAAATGAAATGCACTAAGAGATAAGAGACCAGGAGGTACTTAAGGATAGTTCCATTCACACCTTCTACTTCTCTTCATAAATCTTAGAGATACTGGAGCCACTACAAGTCATTTGCAAGGCAATGTTTAAGGACACTACCATCTTAGAAGAATGCCTTAGAGACATGTTCAAAGAGAAATGACTAGTTATCCTAATGTTATTTGAAGAGAAAGTGATCAATAGTGACTCTAGCAAGGAGGATGATGAGACTTAAAAGGAGCAAAATTGGAATGCTCTAATAGGAAGATAAAAGTTTGTGTGCCTTGTGGATGACAGTACCCCAAACAAAGAATCTCCAACTTATCTTTGAATTGAAACAACTAAGGGGATAAGGAAATTTGAATACTCCATCAAGAGAGGAATAAACCCTACCACATGCCACTCAAGACCACTAAAGTAGACATTAATTTAGAAGGCAAGCCAAAGATTGTAACTATAGGTGTTTACTAGTTAGAGGTAAATATGGTACACATCATAGACTTCCTGAAGGAGTTTTAGGATTTATTCCCATGTAGCTACTAGGACATGAAGGGTACCCACCCTTCCCTTGGAAAAATGAACATCAAGTTGGTGGATGGTGCAAGACCTATTAATAAGTGCTCATATAGAATAAACCCCAACCTACGTGCCAAGATGACTATAGAGATTGATGGAATACTGGCCACGAGCATCATCTACCCTATACAAGAGTTTGAATGGGTGAGAACAATGGTCATAAGCATCAATAAGTATGGGTGCATATGGATTTATATTGACTATATAATTTTGAACATTTCTTGCATCATTGACCCATTCTTAACCTCATTCATTGATGAAGTCTTGGATGGCATTGTAGGTTATAAAATATATACTTTCATCGATGGTTTCTCAAGTTACCATTAGGTATATATTGAGGAGGAAGATAAGCCCAAAATAAACTTTTTAACTAAATGGGTTTGTTTTGATTATAATGTGATGTCTTTTGGACTCAATAATACACCATCCATATTCTCCATACTATTGATCACTACTTTCAAAGACTTCATCCATAGGTTCCTCTAAGTCTATCTTGATGACTTGACTATGTATGGTCTTTTAAAAGACCACTATGATAATTTGTGCCTCATGTTTGAGAGGTGCAATAATATTTAGATATATTTAAACCTAAATAAGAGTGTCTTTGCAACCCTATTTGGAACATTTCTTGAGTGCATCATCTATAAGGATGGTTTATTTATCGACCCTAAAAAGATAGCCATCATAATTTATCTCTAGAATCCTTTAATGTAGAAAGATGTTCACACATTTCTATTCCATTATGGCTAATATAGGAAATTTATATGGAGCTATGGAAAGATTGTATCACCCTTAGAGGAGCTCTTGCACAAAGATGGCCCATTTTATTGGGGTGAGGCATAAGAGGAGGCTTTTGAAACATTGAAACTAAAATTGTCTACTGCACCAATTCTACAATTTATAGACTGGACTATCCTGTGCCATGTCCATGTCGATGCTTTGGGCTCTGAAATTGGTGCCATATTGGTGAAACCAAGTGAGGGAAAGATGGACCACCACATCTCCTTTGAAATTAAGAAATTGGTTAATACAAAATAGAATTACACCACCATTGAGAATAAGGTGATAGCAATGGCCTATGCCTTAAAAAAATTTAGGTAATATTTATTAGTGACCCCATTCATCTTTTTCACTAATCATAATGTGTTTAAATATCTCATAAAAAATCCTATTTTACATGGGTGCATATACAGATGGATAGTTCTATTCTAGGAGTTCCAATTCTCCATTATTGTTAAACTTGGAAAGAAAAACTTGGGGCTAGACCATTTGTCCTATATAATTTTCATGATGTGGTGGTATTAATTGAGGATGACATATTAGATGTGTAGTTTTATAGAGTCTAGTACATCCTAGAAGACTTGGTGGAGATTATCACTTTCCTAACATCTATGTTCACACCCTAGACTATGTGAAATAAGGAGAAGAAGGAACTTGTTTTCATACTTCCCCCTTCCATTTCATTAAAGGGGAGTTGTACAAACTAAGTAGAGATGAAGTCCTATGTTAGTGTGTTTTAGAACATGAGAGGGAATCCATATTACATAAAGCACATGAGGGAATCACAGGGGGCCATTGTATTGGAAATGCAATGACATGTAAGATATTATAGTCAGACTTGTGGTATCCAAGCCTATTCTAGGATGTAAAGGAGTACACCAAGGCATGTGACATATAATAGCACACTAGGAAGACCAACTACCAAGATGACATGTCTCTCATCCCCATTCTTGCCTAGGTGCCATTCGAGAAATGGGCCATTGATTTTTTTGACCAATAACTCTCAAAACATGACACATAGGTGTAAGGTATATTTTGATAACCATTGAATATTTCACTAAGTGGGTCAAGGTTGTGTCAATAAAATATTGCATAAATATGATAAATTCACACTTCATCTAGGTGAAAATAATAAGTCAATATGGGTGCCTATTAAGTTTGACAAGTGATAAAGCTACTCATTTCATCAATGATACAGTGCACATCCTCTTAATTTAATATATGGTTGTGTAGCATAAGACCACCCTATATCATCCACAAGCAAATGGCAGAACTGAAGCATTCAATAGGATCCTAAAAACATGCTTAATGAAGATATGTGACATTGGTTGTAAGGATTAGGATGATCATATTTTAGTATTATTATGGGCATACCACAGGATATATAAGCTCCTGAATAAGGCTACACCATTTAAACTAGTGCTTGGAACTAAAGTAGTTCTCTCCATGGAATTCTTAGTGCCATCCTTATGTATTGCATATATTGATTTCTTATATGACCAAAAATATTTAAGCACAAGGTTTAAATACTTAGATTTCTTGGATGAAAAACACACCCAAGAAAAATAGAGTCAACAAATAAAAAAGGTATGCCAAAATATCTGGCATGATAAGCATATCAAGTGTAAGGAGCTAACTAAAGGAGTATTGAAAATGATTTATGATTCCAAGTACCTTAAGCACCCAATAAAATTTTAAATAAGGTGGATGGTCCCCTACATCATCCACCACATATTAGAGATAGGCACATGTAAGCTACACACATTATCTAGAGAAATGCTCCCAGGGCATTTTAATGGAAACTGATTGAAGCCATATCAGTAATAGGATGGTGCTTGCACCATAAAAACACTAACTTCCTGGTCACTAGTCACTTTGAAGTTGATCTGACCAAAATACCATTTGGTGCAAGCCAAACTATTTTTTTGAATTATTTTATTCCTTGTATAGTGTAAAGATGCAATAAGTTACACATAATGACTGTAATGACTTATCTACTAGTAATTCATGCATACTTTTAGCCAACTAAATCAAGTACTTGCACTTTCTAAGAACATGAGGCAAAGACACCTAAGTTATGGGTGCATGAATATAATATATCTCTAATGAATTCATCTAGCCTCTCACACATAACTCTAAATGGGTGAGTTGATCATTTGCACTATCTAAGAACATGAGGCCAAACATATAAGTGGTGGGTGTGTGAGACTCATCAAACTAAGAAAATAGGCACAAAGAACCCCATGTGTAAGGTTTTAAATGAAGGGTGCTCTTAAGCCTATACATAAACTACTCTGGCCTTTCACGTATAATTCTAATCCGGTGAGTCAAGAACTTCACCCTCTAAGCATATGAGGTTAGACATATAAGTAGTGGATACATGAAACTCTCTAGATACAAGTAGAAGATGCATAATATCCATGTGCACAAGGTGGACATTATAAAGGCTCTTGGAGGCCCAAGAATGAACTTCTCTAGTGACTTCTATGCATAATACTAGTCGAGTGAGTTGAGATCATTTTCTTTGTAAGCACCTAGGGATAGATACATAAGTTTTTGGGTATGAGGAAGTTACCAAATTTAAATATTTGAGAACAAGATGACAAAATACATAAGCACAAGGATAACCTTTGTGCCATAGTTAGAAAAGGGTGCATTAATTGATCATGCACCAGATACTAAAGAAGATGGTGAAGACACTCAAAATGGTTGGGCATAAGAAGGAAAGTAAATATTCAAAATATGACTATGCACAAGAAAACTAGAAGAGAATATAAGGTATTGAAGGGCCATCATAAGGGATTTTATATGGGGTAGGATAGGCCAAGGCAAGATGAAACACAAAAAATTGACCAAAATAGAGGAATCATGATTGAAATGGAAGCATAGTTAGAGGAAAAAGTGGAATTGATGAGGTTGAATTATGTACATGTGAGGTGCTATGCCCAGATTGCCATAAGAAAGTTAAAGGTTGAGCCAAGTGAATAATCACACAAGAAGAATTGTCTAAGATAACTAGCATCCACCTAGGCTTGAGTGAAAAGTGACCATTTGAACTAAATGTCACTTCAATAAATTATCATTAGAGAGAATTAAATGAAGCAATGGTGGAGGCACAAAGATATGCATTTAATGCAATGATGACAAAGGATTTTTGTGGATTTTGTAAAATTTTGCATTTTCTAAGAAATGTAAGCATCACCATGTCATAAAACACTTGCATTAATAATGTTAGATAAGAAAAGGGTATAAATTAACAAGTGAAAAACTTTCTTAGGTTATAAAGTTTAAACTAACTTAAGACTTAGAGCAAACCTAAGTGAACACTAGAGAGCTAAATTGTGAAAAACCTATACTAGTGAGAATTTAAGTACTTTCAAGTATTAAGAGTGGATGACTACATACTAGGAGGGATTACATTCACAATAAGGTTGATTTTTGGAAGTGTGAAAATAAGATTCTATAGAAATTAGATAGTCAAAAGAGTGAATTGACACCTAGGCTACCATTTAAGACCAACAAAGCTTGATATCTAAGAGAATAGTCATAGATCCCATAAATGGGGAAGCACCAACACCATTTAGGGCTTCAATAAACTACACCTACCATGTTTCAACACCAATAGGTTTAGAATGGTGAAGAAATAAAAGAGATCAAGCTCTAAACATGCAACACAAGAACCAAAATGGGTGCGTACAACACCTAAAGTAGCCATAAAAAAATAATGATGCCTCATGTGGAAGTAGTGAGTGTGGCATAGGTGAAGATCAAAATGCTCACCAAAATGTCCTACCAAGTAATCCATTTCCCTCTGATGGTCATGATAGGGGAGAATTGGTATTCTTTCACACATTTATACCAATTAAAAGAATATAACCACCACACATCCAACCATTTACAAGACCTCATGAAAGATTAGATGGTGGACATAAGTGGAAGACAATACAAGGTGATTCCCTATTTAACATCTTGATCTAAGACAAATTGATGGATTCTAGTGCAACTCAACTTTATGAGTTGTCATACTTCAAGAAACTAGAATAACTAGTAAAATTCCTAATCTTGCACATCCATAAGGACCACATTTAATTTTTAGGAAGTCACATGAAGATTTTGACGTAATTGATAAAGAGAATAATTGGGCTTCCAAATACCGATAAAGACATCCATTAGATGATGGATGATTATGAAGAAGTGAAGCACATAGCCTAACTCCTAAAATACTTCAAGTGGGGTTTTAAATTCCCCATCAAGGATTTAAAGGACCCTAGTATGAGGGTGATGTTGTGTTTTTTAAGATCTAAAATATGCCCAGGACATTATTAGACCAATGTGATGAAGGCATACCTTTGCATTACCTATCACATGGTACAAGGCATGCAGTTTAATATTGCCAAATTCATCACTGATGAATTTATAAAGAATGCATAAGAGTGCCATAGGGAAAAAGGAACATTCATGTGGGGATACATTCTAATTCTCATTATCATGGAAGAGATTGGGATTCTAGAAGGGGATGATGACAACCTCTAGGTCTATCCAGAGCACAATGACTTCCCAGTGTAAAAGTATAAAGAATTCACAATCCCCCTCTCTTTTAGTGCCAAATAGAAGTCTCACATCATGGGGTGGTACAAGAGGTACATAGAGGCCTTCAAGCTATAATGGTGTATCCCTCAAGTTCTCCCTTAGATCATGTTTGGAATGGCAACCTTTGCCATAATATAGCACTATTATGTAGTGTACTTATTGCTAGTTAATGGAAACATGTTGGGGTGGTTAAATCTCTCTTACACCTTATTGGTGAGATAATTTAGGGATGAAATACACCAGATACCCAATTCATAATACTTAGATATTCTAGTAAAGGAACTATATGTGGAGAGGCACAGGATGAGGTGCCAATTCACTCATGTAGATGGGAAGGCCATCAAGGATGAAGAGGATGAATTAGATCACCTAGATATCTAACCCCTTTAGGAATCAACCATACTCAACCATATCCATATATTATAATATGATATGAAGCCATAAAATAAGGGCCTTAGTGTAGAGTAGAGTGAAGACCTCATAACCTAGATCAGTGATGAAGGAACACCGATATCAATAGAGAAGAAGAAGTCTCCCAAGAAGAATAAAGGGGAGACATTGGAAGAAATAGAGGAGTGAATAAGGCTCAAGATAATTGTAGAAGAGGAATATTCCCCTTCATCCCCCTCAAATAAGTGCATAATATTAATTCCAAAGGTTTCCCCTAGCACCAAGAGGAAGAAAAAGGGGAATGTGCTCATTGTAGCAACGATAATAACCCTATCAAACATAGAGGAAGAGATGAAAGAAAAACATTTAGGGACTATAAATTATTCCTAAATAAGGAAACTCCTCTTCTAGTAAAAGGACCCCTCCCTACCACCTCAAACTAAATTGGAGAAGAAGATGAAAGAAACTTGGCCTTAGTGATGCCACTATCTAGAAGGTGCTAGAGATGGAGGAATGAAGAGAAGAAATGATGAAGGTTGGGATGTCAAAGGAATCCATTGAGATGGTCAAGGATAATGAACATAAGAGATAAGGGGAGGAATGCAAGGCATGGGAGATGAGGGGAAGAAAGAAGAAAGGAACAAGGAAGAAGGAACAGGCGAAGGGCCTGATGAGGCAAAAGTGCTTGAAAAAGCAAGCCCCTCAGGTACACTAATTGAAAAAGAGTTGAAGTACAAGTGGAAGGGCATGGGCCTATACCAAGATCAAATTGGCATGGTGATAGAGTTTTACTACAAGTAAGAGGCCATGAAAACTAAGGGCATGCCCCAAGCTGAGATTGATCGAGTGGAGGTTGAGAAAATAAAGGTTGAAAAGGAAAAGATCATTGTAGCCAGCAAGAGAATGAAAGAAAAGAAGAAAAAGGATGAATAGGAAAAGGACAAAAGAAAGGAAGTAAAAGAGAAGGCAGCCCAAGTAGAAAGGGCCAGAATGAAAAATGAGAGAGAGGAAAAGGTTATCACTAGCATAAGACCTAGAAAGGAGAAAGCAACCAAAGAGGTGCCTAGCACCCACTCCAACTTGGTAGAGAAAGTTGCACAATAGGCATGTCCTAGTTTTGAAGGGGTACCTAAAGACAAATGAGGTGATGCTGGTGCCTCAAAATAAAAATAATAGAAGGGGAAGAGTAGGATTGCATGAAGAAGGGACTTATAGAGGTTCTCACCAAAGATCCTCAAGAAGAAGAAGCAAACAAGGGAGAAAATTTTGAGGAAGAACCCCTCCAAGAACAAGATGATGAAACTAGCACTAAGGAAAGAGAAGAAGTAGACCAAGGGGAGAATTATGATGAATAACCCCTACTAGATAAATAATAATGAGACAAAGAAGAAGGTACTTGGGAAATCACCAAAACCAGTGAGGAAGAGAAGGAGCTAGCTAAGGAAGAGGAGTATGAGTCGAGCTACAGATAAAAATCACATAAAGAGTTCACTGAAGATGAAGAATTATACATGTTGGAGTACATGAACCCCAAAACTACCAAAAACCTAATGTGCCATCAAGTTTCATGGGATCTCAATTGATACATGGATGAACCTAAGTTTGAGGTACCAAAGAAATCAATTCAAATCACTAAGAAACCAAAATAGGGGCATGACTATGAACCTATAAATCTAATGGATATGAACCCCATAAGATTAGCTAATTCCCTCCTTAAGATTGCCTCAAAAATATCACATAATAACATCATCAATGATTTTCACACCAATAAGTGGAAATAGATAGTGCATGAGGTAGAGGAAGAAATAAAATTAGTGAAGCTCAAACTTTAGTAGCTAGTCGAGTGCATCAAAGAAGTGGAGCCATCCCTTTTGGATCGTGTTGATACTTTGGAAATAAAAGAGGTTGATAAGGTTTGAATTTTGGTTAAAAAAATTCTCCCTCAAATGAAGCTAGTGCTATATGAACAAGAAGACCCCTATGAATTCATCAGAAGAGAGCTAAACTAAAAGCTTGATGTGGTAGAGGACCTCTTCACCAAACTAGAAGAGGGAGTAGAAGAAGTAGATATCATCTTTTGAAACTTTGCCACTCAATTGTTAGTCATCAATGAATGCCTTCAAAAGGTAAAATAGGAGAATGATGATTTGAAGAAGCATACATTCACTATGAGTAGGACCAAGCACGCTTAGGTAATGGTGTAATTCAACACCTTAAGCACCCAGCTAAAAACCCAAGAGTAATAGATGGAGGCACTTTTTTGAGCCTTTCAAAGAAAGGAAAGTGAGTAGGGCTCATTCTAGATGGTGGAGTAAGAAGATATATGAAAATAATGGAAGATTTTAGGAAGGAATTGGAGAACTCAAACATGATCATGCTTGAAGATGCATTAACAAAAGTAAAAGGTGCCATCAAAGAAATCAAGCTTGCTATTCAAGGATTTAAAGACTTCAAGGTGGAACTACAGTAAAGCATGCCCAAATTTTTCACAACAAAGGTGTTGAAAGACTAGTCTGAGGGTGGACTAGAAATTTTGTATGGGGTGATGTTGGGCCCTATTTTGAGCTACCTAGTGTATTGTGCTAACTCAGCACATCTTGATACATGAAAATCATTCAAATTGATTTCTCATTGATACTTTTTGGCACTAGCTAGGAGGATCCCCATGGATATTTTTCTAACTGATAAGAAGTTGCGTATCTCCCAAGATTGAAGGAGAATCCATCAAGTGCTTTCACATGATAGTTGGAGAGCACACGTGTCAGAGTAGTGAAGCTAGTAGAATAACAATTCCAACTAACAAATTAGCACCTAGCATGTGTCCATCTGACCTGGAAAGAAGGTGTTCCTATACCTATAAAAATGATCTTGAACCTAAAGAAGGGGGTGAGATTAATGTAATGAAGCTCTAAAAAAATTAAGAATACCCTTGATATAGTTGAGTAATCATGAATATTGAGAAGAACATGCATTATAATGCACAAGCTCTCCTCTGAGCCATTGGGCATGTAGTAGTGTAGAAATATTTTATACTCTATTTTTACATACACTATACTCTATTTATTAACTATGGATTAATATAATTGGTGTGCATATTTGTTGGTTGTTGATCCATTTCATATAATCTAGCTCTATTTCATGGTTATGACTTGATTTCTATATGAATAATGATATAATCTTCATTTTTGAATGTATTATGATGTAAAGGTTAATCCAAATCACTAATGGTGTCATTGTGCCTTATAACCACTTTGACATACCTATAAAATTGACTAATTACTAAAATTAGCATGCACTAAACCCTAGTAACCATGAATAGAGCACTAACTTGAAGAATGAGTACCTGAGCATAAGCTAGTCCCTTGATTCAACTAAGTTCCTGAATGAATATTAACTTGTTATCCCTATAACTTGTGCCATTAAGAGATATAACTTTCCAAACATGAACTTGCACTAAGAGACTTATGCCATGATGACTAAGACTAGTTCCCTTTAATAGGTTTGTACCTCTTGATCTTACCTAGAATGGTACGTGATGGTAGACCACTCAAGCCTATTCTATAAATGACTAAGTCCCATTGATCCTAAGGTTACACCACGTTTTAAATATCCAAATGCATGCCCTATTCCCATCACTACTATGCTTTAGTGCGTGCACAAGGCTTGAACCTTATGTGAAATTGATGATAGTGTAGTAGTACATCTAATTATTGTGCACTAGACTTTTACCATGCTCACACCTAGATGTATCAAGTACATAGATGGTTTGGACTGATTTCTAAACATATGACTAAGCACATGAGATTACAAGGAAAATTTTATACAATACCTTCCTATATCTATGAATGAACATGAAATATAAATATTCTCCAACCATGTTTTCCAAATATTCATACCAGGGACACCACTCATAACCATAAGGCTTGTAAATTATGGCCATAACTACATCTAGTAGGTAGGACATGATATATGAATTTTCATCAGTAGGCCTCTAATTAGGGTAGAGCACCTATTATTTTAACTAGGCACTTATAGTCTCTCCACGTGCCACCAATTGGTTATATGTTAGGAGTATATCTAATAATGGAACCCATTCAACCTAAACATATGCAATACTTGAGAAATCATATAGTATATTCAAAAGGGACATGGTTATAAAAATTCTTGGTCTTATTTTGATAATAAAATTGGATAATATATCCTCTTTAATTCATCCTTTGAGTTTTTATGAGCTTTTGTTTTAGCTTTCCATCTACTATGTTGTGTTCTAGCCAAACATTGATTGAGACTTAATTATAGGCAGTCTTAGGACAGGGAAACCTAAGGTATATATCAAATGCCCTACTAGGAATATAAGTAGAGCTATTATTTATTTTACTAACATGTAATATATCTATAAAAATGGTTCCATTAACAAATAAAACCTTTAAGAGGTCAAGTAATGGTATTACCTCAAGTTTGGTTGTCGCCTAGTGGGGTCCTTGCTCTTTGATGGGTATAAAATCATCAATGCATTGATTAGCTTATGAAGAGAGTTCATCTTAGATAGAGTATGAAATAATATATTCCACCTCTTCCTATAGTGTTGAGTAATGTGGAAATAGGAAATTTAGGGAACTCTTCTAGTATACCATACCTTTATACTCTATCAATCCTGCAAATGAAGATGGGATGGGGACTGAGGGCTTACCTTATTTCAAAGAATATGCCACTTTTCTCCTCTAATCACTATAATTATATTAATTTATTGATTGGTTCATTTTTTTCTTGCTAGATAAATAAAATTAGGGCTTTGTTGACATTGGGGAAGCTCAAAAATGCAATCGTTTGATTGAAAGAGTAATGGCAAAGTGATTTTTCCTTAGTGCAGATTTTTCACATATCATTATTAGGCCTGAGTATTGAATGTATTCATGCAAATTTAATGTATATAGTTAAATTTTGATTTAATTACCATTTTAATTTTAATGTGTTATTTAGCTTTGGTAGGTGAACTTACTTTCCAAATGACAATCATTAATTAATTCTTTATGTCTAGTCATTAATTTTGAGACATCTATCAGTTATTCATTGACTTACTAATTTACCATGTTGTTAATATTTACCTCTTATGTTTTGGACTTTCCTTCCTTAGATAATTCCACTTTTTAGGTCCCCATTAATGTGACCCTTTAAATCTATTCATTGTTTGGGTAGGTCCCATAGTGGCAAGTTAATGTGATTAAGCTATGTGGAATGATTTTAGGCACCTAGAAATTATGAAATATTGAACCATTAGATTGGTATAACTTTCATCCATCAACATTATCATGGATATGGGTTATAGTGATTAATACATGTGAAATGACCTTGAGCACCCATAAATCATATAATTTTGAACCATTGGATTGTTATACCAAATAATTGCCTAACCCTTCTATTGGTCTATTTTAACAATAATGTGTTGAAGTTTTAATCATTAAAAACCCTAGATAACATAGAATCTTGGAAACATTATAATGCAAACCAAAGAATTTATTAAACCTTTCATTGGTCTACTTTAAAAATAATGTGCTAAATGTTGATCACTTGGAATGCCAAAGAACACAAAAGCTTGAAACCATTAGAACATGGGCATGTGGAACCATTAAATTTGTGGGTAAACATATGAAGTTTACATGTTTATATTTAAATGAGAATATGCCATGTGAAAATTTCATAGAGCCCAAGAGACAAGAATACTTAAAATTTTAATAATGTAGAATCTTTCGAAGACTTAAATTTTTTATAAATGCCTAAAGATCTAAGTGACACAATAGTGATGTGTGTCACAAGTGCATGGAATATAATAGTGTGGGCCCGATTAGACAATATTAATGATACTTAGATTTTAATCCTATGATACAAAATATACCAAATAATATGTATAAAAAATAATACTTCTAGCTCATAAATTAGAACATCAACATTGAAATAAAATTCATGAAAACCCAAGGTTTGAAATGACTTAAGATACTAGTTTAAGCTTAGAGTTTCATAATTTGAACATGTAAAATGTTGTATTGTATGTAAATAACCCTAGATGACAAATGCATGACATTTGAGTCATAAATTTTTAATATCATATCTCCACAAATAATTTTTTTACAAGAATGAGTCCCTATTTTAAAATTTTAAAATGGGGTGTGTGTGTTAGGTCACAACAAATGGTGACTCATAGGGGAAAATACTCTTGAATATTTTGAGAACCTAAAATTTAAAAAATATATTATGACAAAAATTTAGTCTTAATAAAAAAAGAGTAAAAAAATACAACTTTTAGAACAAACTCTTACTTCCTAATGCAATATGCTAACCATCCCATTCGTTAGATTAATGTGTGATCTAGTGAAATCAATTTATTTTAGTCATGAATATTTTGGTAAAGACCCAAATAAACACTGTAGGTTTCATTTTGAATTTTAAATTTAAAACATATGAAAAAAATAAAACTTAGGTATTACTCTACTTCCATCCAGGCATCCATAGCCCCGCTAGAGATACCTATAGTTTCACCCAAAGCCTTGCTCTACTGCCAACCATGCATACATAACCCCGATAGAGTTTACTTGAATCACCTATCCTCTATCAATTTGAATATATATTAAACATAGATAGATAAAGGTTGGGAACTAATTTTAGTTGGGTGTATGAATAAGAAAACTTATTGGTCAACATGTCCCTATTAGTGTGTATCCAATCCTATGTTTATCATCCCTTACCCAAGTTTTAGCATTTGACAGTGTAGTACATCTTTAGAAATGAGAATATATTTTAAAATTTGTATGAGTATATCAAATCAAGTTCCAACAAATGAGTAATATTATTCAATCTAAATAAAATAAAGTTTAGTCACAATACATACCTTGACTCTAAAAAGTCTAGTAGTATCAGAATGAATCTCTATGAGCACACATTACACTACCTTCACATATCATCCCCTTTATTTTGGCATATCCCTTTATATTTATCTTAGTAAATTATTTGAAAAAATTATACAACCTAGAAAACTAAAGTAGAAAGTAGGTAACTAAGCCATTAAAAGTAACAACCCTAAAAGAAACCAAATACAGAAAGTAGGATATTTAATCTAGAAAGTAGTAAATATAATATAGAAAAAGTAAATTTAATCTAAGATGTCCTTAGATTATTCCTAAAAAAATTCACCTCAGGTAACTGCATTCATATTTAATTTGATAAAAGACCCCTTTCTTGATCATGAAATGAGCCGATTTGACATTGAGGGCTCACTTTTGCTCTCTATTCAATTTGAGAGGACATGTCCCTATAAATAAGTAGTGGATGATATGTGAGTACCATTATCCACCCATTACCTAAGCCTCACTAATTTATTTGATGTGGATTTATGGTTCAATTTGAGTCATCATCTAGATGAGGCCACAACCTCTTACCATTTTAGCTGGTCTGATTTCAAGGATAAAATACTGAAGTTTGGCCATCCACTTCCATCTTCATTCTCTCAGCTCATTATGGCTAAGCATGAGTTTGAAAACTAGGTTAAGGACAATGGCATATATCTTATTTTATAGAATCTAATGTATGAATTTATTTATGGCCTTGATTAAGGCATATATCTACTTATAAATTATGGAATAATTTAGTTCCACATAGTTCATGTTGGTACTCATGAAGGCAATAGGGTCTTCATTATCTTCCATCCTTTAAATCAACACTACATCAACAATATTTTCTAAGGTGAATAAATAAAGATAGAAATTTTAATTAAAATATAGGCTGATCAGGACTAGGTATAGAGTAATTACTATTTTGATGTCCTAGAAATATTTCTTGGCATTTATTGTCCACTCAATCTTGGCATCTTATTTCAACATGGAATTTAAAGGTTTGATGATTTTTGTGAAACTAGAAATGAACTTTATTATGAATTTTATCTTTCCAAAGAAAGACTTTAGTTCTTTCTTGATGTTAGGTAGAGTTAACTTAGAGATAGCCTAGATGTGGTCTAGGTTGATTAAGATCCCTTTTCTGGTGATAATATGATCCAAATTTTTTCTTTAAGTAACTTTGAAAAGGTATTTTTTGGGTTTAGAGAAAATCCATACCTCCTACCTCTACCTAGGACTTTCTGTAGATGGTCTATGTGTTCAGCTGTGTTCTTGAAAAATAATGTAAGATCATCCATGTAAATGATGATGCACTTCCCCACTAGTCCCTAAAAGGAAAAATCCATCGCTCTCTAGAAAGTGGCTCTTATGTTGATTATGCTTAATGATATCCTTTATATGCAAAGGTTCCCCATTTGGGTGTGAAGTCAATCTTTGTCCTATCTTTTATTTTAACTAATACTTGGTTGTAGACTAAGAATCCATCCAAGAAAGACATCATATTTGAACTAGTTACCATTTATATTACCTCATCCAAAGAAGGTAGAGGATAATTGTCCTTTTTTAAGGCTCTAATTAAGTTCTTAATATCAATGCACAACCTTATTTATCCATATTTTTCTTGACTAGTATAAGGTTAAATACCCAGGTCAAGTGCCTAATTGGGAAAACAATTTTGGCATCTAGGATCTTTTATTATTTGGTCTCTATGAGAGGTTCCAAGATTGGGTTTACTGGTCTTTGTCTTTGCTAGAATAACTTATGGTTTGGCCTTAAAGGGATGGTTTAGGTAATGATCCTTGGATCAAAGATATGTAGGCCATCATATGTCCAAACAATGAAATCCTTATAATCTATAAGCAATACCTTCATCTTGTGTTCTTATTTTCAATACAACTTAGACCTATATTCACCAATTAGGGAGCTTGGTAAGTCCCTAAATTTTATTTGGTGAATTTAGACTCAGTTATTTTCATCTATTTTTGATTTTGGGCTTGAGGCTCGACATCAAAATATCATTCTAGGGAAACCATGCCCAAGGGGATTTAGTTTTCTTTTAGCTATATAACACCCTCTTCCCACATATCTTTAGTCTACATAGGTTAGATATTCAATTAATCTATCATCTAGGACTCAAAAGATCCTAAATTACTTAGGAATTATATGAATTTATGATAATCATCAAATATCTATAAGTTGTCCATATTATCTAGGATAGAAGGGCATGGGACTAGTTCTACTAGTTTTTTTTGCATTTTTGATTCCTGAAATGGTGCTAGATTAGAAACAAAGGCTACCATTGAATCAACTATATGATTCTTTCCTTTTGGGGTAGAATTAATGTTGAATTCTTCAAAAGATTCAATCAAGTCTCAAGCTTAGTGTTTATACTTATTTAAGTATGTAAGCTTGCACTGGTATTTATTTTTAATCTAGTTTACAACTAGCTCAACATCACTGAACACTAGTAGTTGTTTGGTATTGTTTTTTAATATGAACTATAGGCCTAAGATTAAAGATTCATACTCAGCCTTGTTATTGGTGTAGGGGAAATACAACCTATAAGTAATTAGGTACTCTTTACCTTTTGTGTTTGTCAGGGCCACACCTATGTCAGAACATTATTTTAAATGAGCTCAATCAAAGTGTAAAGTCCACTGTTGAGAAGGACCTTCAAATTCTTATTCATGTAATTGTTATTTGGTGGTGAAATTATAGATGCATGCATGCATCTATATGAAGTTGACTTGTTCATTTTTGGTTATGTACTCAGTAATCAAGTACCTTATTTTTGGCTCCTTGTCTACCCTAATTTGATTTGGTACCCCTTTCTAAGGCAGCCACATGTGGGATAAATCCTTGGTTATGTACCCATTCAACATTTTTGACCAGTCTTAGCTTAGAAACAAGCCATATGCCTATATAATGTTAACAACTAGGATGTCAATAGTCTGATACACATGTGGCTTTAATGCATGCTATATGCATACATTTGTCTATTCTTTGACACATGGGATTGAATATTTATCCAACTACAGTACCAATTTTTTTGACTTACTGGGAGTCAAACCTAACTTTTGGAAAATAATTGTAGGCATCACATTAGCTAATTCCCCAAAATCAACTAGGAAGTCATGTATATTTTTATTGAACATTCAAATAGTTAATAAGAATGGTGGTACCTTAGGTTTATCTTTATACATCATCACATTTGAATGAGTAGTCTTAGATTTGTTATAAGTTCTCCTTTTTAGGGCCTTGAGTAGTATCTATATTTTCTTAGTGATGAGCTATCTCATGAAGACTAATATTGGCTTTAAGCTTTTTCATGTATTCAATCATATTATATCCTCTTGTACCTTGATGTTCAAATATTTGTGACTAATATTTTTCCTTAGGAGGAGGTAGATTATCTCTCCTTAATGGGGGTGGATTTTTTTTGTCATTTATATCAAGAGTAGTAGTAAAACTATTAATGAGAGCTAATAAAGAAGTCATAGGCTACTTGATTCTCAGGGTGTAGTTGTTCCTAACCTATTGATACTATTGGAAAATATGAAGCTCATCATTGTTATCTTTAGGTTCATTTTCATCTTCCCCTATAAAGGGGAAGGTATAAGTGTAAAATACCATAGTCATGCTATAGTTTCTTGAAGGATTATACAAAGATGGATCTTTTTGACTATCAGAATGTTCTTACCTCTCTACTTCTTGTTGGAAGATTTAAAAAGCAATGCAGATATCGATAAAATCTAGTTCCTTATGTTACATGATTTTATGAAATTGACACCAATTTGGAAGAGTTGTGTCCATGATATTGATCTATATCATCTTGTTAGATAGAACATGATTCTCTTGATTATTTCTAGACCTATTAAGGGGCCTATTGTACCTATGGAAGCCATAACCCAGATTGTTCTGATTAGAGTTCTATCCACCTATATTTCCCATATGTTCCTACATGATAAGGAACTCATTACTCAATTTATATACCATCTTATAGATGTATTCCATCTCTACTTTAGTTGATATGAGATAATTATCCTATGTGGAAGTGATATTGACAATTATAGAAGGTTGACTTTATGTCTGATGGTTACAAGAAGAATTGTTTAGGAAACTAGGATGTTAATTTTGCGCAACATGGGCTAATGATAATTGATTATGCATTTGGGTATGGTTCCATGTCATATAATTTTGGGTTACATTAGGAATTAGGATAAAACCTAGGTAGATATGCCTAAGATTAAGTGGAGGTAATGATTGTAACTAAGGGTACAATTATTTATTCACATTGATTGATTTTATGTAATCTAAGGGTAAAGTATCAATATTGATAACCCTATGTAGAAATACGATATTCATGGAATTTAGGACATTTTTATACATTTTGAGGGCCAATAGATCATTAAGCTAAGAGGCAGATTCCAATCTACTATACATATTTTGAAACCAAGTGTTGAATTCTTAAATTGACTCATTGGGATCTTATCTCATATTGGAAAAGTGTTGATAGATAACACTCACACTAGTAACTTGGCCAAATTGTGTCAATAAGGTATATTAATATTTCATCTAGGTTGTAATTGACCCTTTTAGAATATTTAAAAACTAGTCATATGTTGCTTATTACAAAGTGAAAGGAAATAATCTGCAAGTCACATCATCATGAGTTATATTTAGGATCCCCAAGGTGGATTTGAAATATTTTATATGTTATTCCATAGTCTTTATTCTTGAGGGAGATAAAAAAGGAAGATACTTCTCTAGGTTTCTAAGTAAATCATGCACTGTTCTTACAACATTGATAGTTGATTAGTCAACCAAGATAGGGATTAAGGTGGGGGATTGGCCAGAGGTGAAGGTTTAGGAGGTGGATTTTAGAGATGGGCCATCAAGACTATTGGAAGATGAGGTTACCTTCCTGGGGATGATGATTAAGCCCTGGGTCTTCTAGAAACACCTCTATCAGAATTAACCTTTTTATGAATCTCCAAAGATGGATGCAATAGGTTATTGTCTGAAATGAAATTGTTATTTATTTGGTTGCATCCAACATAACTCAAATGATATTACTTCTTAGTATATAGGTGGAGGATCAATCCCTCATTTATCCACCAATTTAAAACTTTTGTTGATGTGGGTTTTATACACACCCCATAAATTACTATGAGGTAGCCTTTAATATTTTTGGATTGGTAAATAAACTCACTCCAAAGCACAAATTGTAATATATTTAGTTTTGTAAAATATGTTGGTGGAATAATGGTGAGTGATATAGATTATTTACCATGGGTGAACTTGATATGGGTAAACCTAGATATAATTGGAGTGGGTAGAAGGATGATGATTCTAACTAAGGTGGGTAGGATTTAAAAAAAATTCAAAAAGAGGGAAGTGTAAGGTAGAAAAGAGAGCCTGTGGACAACCAAGGATAAATCCTTTCAATGCTAGTACTTGAACTAAGATAGGATGAGGAATCTAAATCGATACTTATTGTAAGCTACTATAACACACCAATAATAAAAGATAGTGAAGAGTCAAAGGAACCATAACATAGTATACTCAAACATGCAAAAATCAAAGGTTTCCTAATTATCAGATTGCCATTGCATTTACGATAAACATGTAAAAGATATTCAAATAAACTATATTTAAAAATGAATGATTGTATTTAAAATAGATAATTCATACAAAATCAAAGCACTAAGATACCATACTGATGGAACATCTCAATTAATCCATAGAATTAGAGAAGAATCAAGATTTACATAGAGATAAAGTCAGTTATAACTCTTTTAAATTTCTTATTAATCTAAATATCCAAAATTCTCCTCCCTTTGAGACCAAGAGGTTACATATATCTATAATCTTGGGATGGGTAAGGCTTCATCTCTTTAATCTTCTCCTAAAATTCAAAGTTAAAAAATAGAACCTTTCACTTAAAATCATGCAAAGATTCAAGTATAATGATAATACCCAGAATAGACTTTCCAACTAAAATTACAATATGTATGTACAATAAATATATTGGGAATTAAAGTCCCACCTTGGTGATAACATGAAAATACATAATAATTCTTAGATTAAAGTGTTGATGTGGCATTGTGAACTAGAGGAGTCGATGGAGTAAATATAGTTGCAATTGAGGCAAGGAACAAGAGATTTACAAAGCTAGGGGGCATTGAAAACCAAGTGTGTATGTGGGACTGACTCAATAGCTACCTGCTTGGCATTATATCTTCACCTAGTGCATAAGCTGCATCAAAAACTTTATATATAATTTAAAAATTGAGTAATAAAGGCTTCAAGATTTTAATAACATCATCCAATAATATTTATTATTTTAAATTTGAGATCTTCAATTTAACTACTAGATATTTTTATCTCATTACCCTATCCTTAAAAAAACTAACCAGCTACAACACTTCCTCACTAGTTTTTTAAATAGTCCATTCAACTTCTTACCTAAATTTTTTAGTAGCCAAATGGAGTATATTATTAAAATTTGGTCTATTGATAAGTTCCCCAGCATGGGTGATCACCCTTGTGGCTCTCATATATCCCAAAATATATAACACCTCACTCTCATGAATGATAAAAATTCCTAGTAACTTCTTCATCTATCTATACTAATTTAGGTAAGCATCCCTCTTGGTAATCACATAGTTCAAACACCAAGAAACATCTATACTGGTCATGAGATTCAATTGGTTGAAATAACTAATCCTTGAGCATTGAATTAGTAAATTCAATATCCTTTCCACATCCTTCATTTTATTTCATAGTGTTATAATATCTACTCTATTGGTCTGACTGCTTGCCATGGAAAACCTGATGTTGTACAAAATATTGTAAAGTTTATTAGCTAAAATTTGAACACCAATAATAAATTATTGAGGTTACTATGTAATTTACATTTGATTCCATATTTTTAAGTCCTCCTTAGTACTCTAGTGCATTTATTTCATTATCACCCCAGTGGAATGCAAAAAAGTGTTGAAATCCTCAATATATTTAGTAGGGTCATTGGGATTTCTCTTGGGCTTCTTTACTAAAAATAATAAGTTCTCTCTTTGTTCAAATTATAATTTAACCTCTATTCTCATGTTCAACATTTTATTCTTCCCCACTCTTTTAATAGTCCTAATTTCCTTATCAAACTGAGTGGATACTATGGGGAGCTTAGTTAAGATAAAATTTTGTCTTTCATCTCTAACATTCTACATCTCTCTCACTATTTGTGGGATACTATGTTCTTATGTTGTAATTTTTGAGTAGGGTTTAAGGATGTATAAGGTGGAGTGTTCATTGGAAGGGATGTAATCAAAGTGGTTGGTAGGGAGATGCTTATTTAGATAGGAAATTGAGGAAGTTTCTATCCAACCATATCCCATAGGGAGGTTTCTTTCATAGGTGTTACTTTTGCCAAGAATCTTGTAAGACCTAGGGTTAATTCCATAGTCATTATTACTTTTGGCATGGCCAATGGATAAGACAAGAAGAGTTATATTTGGTTCAAGTTTTTATTTGGAACTAGGGACTTCTTAAGATTAAACACAAAAACTATGACCATGTTCTCAAAATTGATTGCCCTAGGAGTATTTGTTAGTTTAGGAGAAGAAAAAATATTAGAATCAATAATAGTACTAGTAAAACTAGATGATATAACCCTATGAATAATTGAGGTTAAACTTATATCAAGAATTTCTATGTTATAAATTTAGGAAATGATGGAAGAGACTACCTCATCAATTTTTTTACTTTACTCTTATGTGAGATCAACTAAGGTGTCTTCCACTTCATACTCACCCAGACTAAAAACATTGGCTTTTTCTAGCTTAGCTTCTTCATCATATGGTTTTGAAATACCCATTTTTAGATCTTCCTCCTTAGAAGGATAATCAACAAAAGATGTTATTTTTTAGCCTCTTCTTCATTAAGCTCCATTGTAGCCTTTACATCTTTTTTCTCCTCCTCTTCAGTAACTTCATATATAATATGGAGACCAAGTGATGACCTCTCTTCCATTTTATTTATCTTAGGAGGGAATAGGAGAGTATTTATTCTTATTTTGATAGGTGCATATAGGTGGATTGGAAGGTGTATCAAATGGTAGAGGGGTTGTAAGAACAACTATGGTAGGAAGTGTATTGAAAGTGATGAAGTAGAATGCATAGTGCTTTCTTGAGGAGACTTAGGAGACTGAGGAGAGGATGGAGTAATTGGAATGAAGGAAAATCAATTTTTAAGAATTAAATAAGACTTACTTGGGTTAATGTAGTAAGAGGAGGCAAAGGAGTCATCACAAAAATGCTCTTCTTTTGTTCAACTAAAGAAACTATTGACCTATCCCTTATGTTAGCTATGCCTAAAATATAAATGTGAGTAGTTGTTGTTATGGAAGGGACTTAAAGACCTACAATAACTCTCAAAATTTCTATCCTAATTTAATGACCAGATTCTTTTTTACTACCATATTCATCTAGTTTTTCCTTTATAGGCTCTATTGAAGGGGAGGGAGGCTTATCTTGTGGCTGAGAATCATGTGGCAGAGATGGGGGCCATTGCTGACTCCATAAATTTTGTGTCTCTTTTTTTTTTCCTTAGGGTTGTACTATAAGGCTTGGGAATGTATATTAGACATTGATTTATCTTTCATCATTTTGCATACCTCTGAATCATCTGAGGCATTTAGGAAGATTTTATCATGATTGTATGTTTGGTGATCATATACGATGTGCACTTTATTATTTTTCTAAATAGATTTGAGACACCCCCTTACTTTCCTCCTAGGGTCCCATTACTTGAAAGGTGTAAGTTGTAAGTTATACTAAGGTCTAACTTTACTAGCTTGAATGAAATTTGACCTAATCACATATTGATTCCACCCAATTTTTAGAGGAGTCTTGAAATAGTAAGCCAAATCCATTTGACCTAATCCCTCATCAATGCTATTAAATACTTGATATGTTATTTCTTGTTATTATATAATGTCTGGAGAACATGATGTGGTAGTTATAAAAGAGCGGTCTTGGTGCCTTCTACTTGGATCATGGTTAAATATAGGTATAACCAATAATCTCCCATTTTGCTCAGGATCCTTGTCATGTTTTATAATAATCTAGGTATTAGGGTACTATACATTGATTACTATATATGAGGATAGAACTCATTACATATACTTGTGATTTCATTTCTATATATTTTAATGAACATGAATGAAAAATTTTCTCCAACCCTTTTTTCCAAATATTCATCTAAGGGCTATTACTCTTGACCATAGGGCTTATAAATTATGGTCATCACTATGTCTAATAAATAGGAAATAATATAAAAATTGTCATCCATAGGCCTCTGATTAGGGTAGATCACATATGATTTTAACTAGGCACTTATAATCTCCACAAGTGATACCAACTGGTTAGATGTTAGGAGTATATCTAACAATGGAAGCCATTCAACCTAAACATATGTAATACTTGATAAACCATATATTCTATTCAAAAGGGCCATGGATATTAAAATTCCTAGTCTAAATTTGATAATGTAATTGGAGGAGATAACCCCTTTGAGATTCATCCTATGACCTTTTATGACCTATTATTTTAGCTTTCCATCTATTGTGTTTTAATCTAGCCAAACATTAGCTGAGACTTGATTATATGTTATCTTATGACAAGGAATCCTAAGGTATATTTAAAATGCCCTACCTAAAATATAAGTGAAGGCATTATTGACTTTCTTAACATGCATGATATCTCCAAGAGTTATTCCATTTACAAATAAAACCTTCAGGAGGCTAATATATGGTATTACCTTAGGTTTGGATACCACCTAGTGGAGGTCCTTTCTCTTTGATGGTATAAAATCATTAATATATTTCTTGATTTTGGCAAGAGTTCATCTTCGATAGATTATGAATGGATTCTTCCTAGAGAACTGAAACATGAAAACTTGAAATTTATGGCACTCTTATTGAATACCATATCTTTATACTTTATCAATCCCATAAATGAATATGGAGAGGGGACTAAGGTCTTACCCTATTTCAAATAAGAGGCCATTATTCTCCTTTGATCATTGTAATTATTTTTATGTCTTGACTAGTTTGTTCTGTACTTGCTAGCCAAATAAAATTAGGGCTCACTTGACATTGGGGAAGCTTAAAAATAAACTCATTTGATTGAAAGAGTAATAGCAAAGTGAATTTTACTTAGCTCAAATTTTGTATATATTGTTCACAAGCCTAAGTATTAAAGGTATTCATGTGACTTAAATGTAGATAAAAAACTTTTTCTTTAATTATATTTTAAATTTGAATGTGCCAGTAAGATTTGGTGGGTGCATTTACTTACCATCTTTCATTAATTATTTGTGTCTAATAATCACTTTCTGGACATCAATTAGTTATTTTCTGACTTGCTTCTTTACCATGTTGTTGATATTTTCCCTTTTATGTTTTAGCCATGCCTTCTTCAGATAATGCCACTTGTTAGGTTCTCATTAACTTGGCCCTTTAAATCTCTTCACTATGTTGGTCAGGTCTCCTAGTGGTGAGTTAACATGATTAAGCCATGTGGAATGTTCTTGAGCACCTAAAAAGCATACAATCTTGGACCATTGGATTGGTATACCTTTAAACCATCAACCTTCTCATGGCCAGGGGTTACCATCATTGAGACATGTGTAATTATTTCAAGCACCCATAAATCATAGAAGCTTATACCATTAGATTGTTATACCAAATAATCTCCTAACCCTTCTGTTGGTATGCTTTAATAAGAATGTGCTAAGTGTTAATGGCTTGGAACCCTAGATAACACATAAGGTTGGAACCATTAGAATGCATATCAAAGAATTGCATAACCCTTTCATTGGTCCATTTTAATGAGAATGTGCCAAGTGTTGATCACTTAGAACCCCATAGAACATGAGAGCTCAAAACCATTAGAACATGGTCACATAGAACCATTAGATTTATAGGTAAATAGATGACATTTTCATGTTTATATGTTAAAGAGAATATTCCACATGGTGACTTCATAGAGCCTAAGAGACCGAAAGACTTAAACTTTTAATAACATGGAATATTTTGAAGGCTTATAAATCTTGTAAATTCTCAAAACTCCAAGTGACATAAGAGCGATGCATGTCATAAATTCATGTAATCTAGTAGTATGGAATCTATTAGAGGAGATTAATGATCCTTGACTTTTAATCTTGTGATCCAAAATATACCAACTAGGACATAGAAAGATTAATATCATTAGCTCATAAATTAGAATGTGGATATTTAAATAAAATTCATTAAAACCTAAGGTTTGAAATGACTTAATATATTAGTTTAATATTATATTTTAATATTTTGAACTTGTGAAATAATAGATTATATGTAAATAAACCTAGATGACAAATGCATGAAATTTGAGTTATAGATTTTTAGGCTCATATATCCCTAAATAAAGGTTTTATAATAGTGGGTCCTTGTTTTAAAATTCTAAAATAGGATGTGTGTTAGGGAATAATAAGATGTTCATCTTTGTTGTCAAAGAGTTTTACTGAAAATTGATCATGTCAATATTAAACACTAGGTGGCACATTCACAAGGTATATTGGATTAGGTTTATGCTCTATATCAAATGGTGAGTATGAAAGGTATTATTAATATTGGATTTTTCCAACATTAGGTGACATAACCAAAAGGTATGGATTATGTTGTTCAATTTTAGTGTTAGATGGCATGTTGGAAAGGTATTATTGATCTTCCTCATTCTCTACATAATGATCATACCCATAAGGATTTTATACTACCTATTCATCAAAGGAGGGTTTATATATGGCCCCATTATATGTGTACTTTGGCATGATTAGGTTTATGATATTCATCTTGAAAGAGATTTGGATAAATAAAACTTATCTTGACTTTATATGTGATCTTGAAAATGTTTTCAAGTGCAAATGTTTAGTACTTTGGAATTTTTTACGTGTTTGAACTTGGTCCAATAAAAAAAAATTTAGTCTTGGGAACTTGACCTAGACTTTTGTAACTTTGAATTTTTAAAAACTTATGATGTATCTAACCTTGGAACAAAGTTATTTTTGAATAATATCAAATCAAGTTTCAACTATCCTTAGACCTTTGACCTCTAAAAGTAGTTGACCTATTTTATCAACCTATTTTTTCAACCTTAGAACAATATTGACTTGTATTTAGAAAATATCTAACTTTGGTTGACCTTGAAATAATTTGTCTATAATTAGAACTTGACCTTGGAATTGGAATTAGAATTAGAATTGGAATTAGACTTGAAATCATAATTTAGATTCAAAATTTAGCTTAGGTTTGAAATAAAATGGACAACATAATGGTATAATTTTGGAAAATAATTTAAAACCTTGATCTTGGAATTGGTTTAAAATTGGTAATTTGGTTTAGAATAAGGATTTGGTTCAAATTAAGTAGCTTAGAGATATGGTTTGATATGTTAATTTTCTTTGACCTAGAATTTTGAAAGAGTAATACCTTTTTTTACATGTATAAAAATGGTTTGAATTTGGAATTGGTTTGTTTTATTTGGTTTTAAGTATAAATAAGGTTTTAACACAACAATAAAGAAATAACACAAAAGCATTATAAGTAAATTTTAATCACTGACACAAGTTTGAATCACATCCTTTAAAACCTTAAATATACTTTCCTTGAGAGAGGATTATAAAATTTAAGATTCATTAAATAAATGATTGCAATTATCGATGGGATTTTTAATCCCACCCTTCTCTCAAAAGGTTTGTACAATAAAGGTAATCTATGAGGCTATTACCTTTGGACCCCTACATGAATGGAAAATATATGGCAAAATAAGGTCTTAAAGTTTGTACTTAGATTTTTATATGGTCTTGATATACCTTGTGGTACATGGGCACAAAAATATATGTCAATTAAATATCAAGGTTCAATGGGCCATTCACTAAAGGGTCTAGTCCCTTTGCAACCACTTCAGTTGTAAGGATCTTAGTGAAGTAATATCAATTGAGTGAAGCTATAAAGGATAATCTAGCTAATATATCATTGAAATAGACTCAATTTATATACCCCATTGGATAATAGGGTTGGTATGATGCTAAGATGTGACTTCCTTGTCAACACACCCCTAAGACTTATAAAAAGGTGATGAACTCCACCCCACATGGACAAAATAAAAATAAGGTTATAAGGCAAATATGAAATTTGCATTTCTAAGTCATCCAAAAAGGGGGGGTGGTATACATGAAAAACAATTCCATAAGACACTCAAGAAAGAAGCAAAAACTTGTATGAAATAAAAGAACTTGAAAAACAAACAAGTGTCTTTTATAGCCCAAATGTAAATATGAATTCATTTTAAGCCCAAATTGAAATATGTAAAAAATAAATGTGTATTTATTAGAATTTAAAACCCACTTTTATCTCAAGGTCCTAAAAAAAATGGTTAGAATTTTTAAGATGTGTAATAAACTTAGATTTTGAGGTCTCAAGTTTTTGACGAAAGGGTAATTTTGTTGATACATAAGTAGAGAGTGATTTTGTCAATTATAGAGTGATTTAAATTATTCCAATGTAATTTAACTATTTTAAAAATAGAATAGAATAGAAATTTAGAAGGGGAAAATTCATTTAATAACATGTTGAATTCACTAATTGCAGACACATTTCATCGATTCTAGAGTAATTTCACCAATTCTAGAACCAACACATAGAATAAATAAAAAGTATAAAAGGGTGAAATCACTGATTATTAGGTATAATTAATTGATTATATATCAATTTCATTGATTATAGAACCTATAAATAGAACAAACATAAAATATAAAAGGCATAATTCATTTATTAACTGCATTAATTCTAGAGTATTTTTACTATTTCTAGAACCTACAGAAGAAATAGAAAATATAAAAGGGTGAATTCATTGATTCTGGAGTAAATGAACTGATTTCATGACCTAAAAATAGAATAGACACAAAATATAAAATGGAAAATTCACTAATTAGTAGTTCAAATTCATTGATTCTAGAGCAATTTCATTGATTCCAAAACCTATGCACAAAACAAACAAAAAGTGTGAAAGTGCTAATTCACCAATTAACAGATTGAATTTACTGATAGGCAAGGTGAATTCACTATTTATATGGATGAAATCACTATTTATCAATTCAAATTTGTTTATTTCACCTAAAGTGGAAATAAACAACTTTTTAAAGAAAAAGAGATGAATTAGACTTATTACTAGGTTAAAACTATTAATTAAAAGAATACCAATGGTATAAAATAACTTGTGGGGTGTGTATAATCATTATGGTCTCATTAGGCATGTTATTATGTAGATTATAAATACAAGAGAGTTTATTTATTCTGATAGTGAAAAAAATCAAAATGAGCTTGAAGAACTAGCATCTCAAGCCTAATCCCTAGGTTAAGCTATGTGAAAAACAAGCAAGAAATTCACATTAGAAGACAAAAACAAACATTTATTCCTCCTTATAATATTTTATTGAGAACTGGTCTTAATAGGTTAAGTTTTGCTTGTAGGCTACAGAGTCTTTGTCAATGTTTGGTTCTACATGTGGGAATCACCTCTCCTTGTCTACACTTGATTCTTAGCTTGGATTGGCATTAACATGTGAATTGGTTGAAACTCCTTGTATAATTAAATAAATAAAGTTTGAATGAATAATATTTTATAAATGAGAGGGCTGAGGATTACATTTATAATTTCTTAAATTATTGTAAACCATTCATCTCACCTCAAGATGGAGGGTTGAGGATCAATCCTCAACCTCATCAGTATAGGAGGTTGAAAGTGTAAGAGACTCCATTAATGGAGACTTGGATTATGTAAGAGGGGTGTAATATATTTAAATTATAAGCACTTTATGTGTGTAAGTGAGGTGTAATAACTTGTCTTGAGTGTGTAAGTAAAGTTTAAGACATGTCATAACCTTTGCTTTCTTGCACACTTTGCCTTATGATGTCATCCATCCATGGGGCAATATTCCAACTTTGAATTTAGGAAAATTGGATAATTTCAAATCTATGGGTTTTCCTATTATAATAATGAATGGGTTTGATTAAGTGGGATTGATCAATAATGATAAGAATAGTGTATTTTTATAATGTTTTATTTATTAATTAAGAATTCACTTAATTGTCTTATAAAGATAATTGCAAAGGATTAATTGAATTTAGGATGCACTCAATAATATTAATAATGTAATATGATTCATTGCCCCAATCAAGGATTTATCATTATGATTTTGGGTTAAAATGGTATTTGTGTAGTTAATATTAGGTCTAGTGGTGATTTTTTATTAAACTTACATGTGATTATAGAAAATCACTCCAAACATAGTTTAGACACGAAAGTGATTAAAATGAAGTGTCTACATAGACCACATATGATACTCAATATATTCGTTGAATGATAGAAAATGTGAGTTATATTATAATAACAAGGTAGAAAATAATTCATAAAAAAAGGTAATCCATGACAAATAAAAAAATTCATGGCCTAATATTTCATAATAGATGTATGCATAAGAAATTAGTGAAAACATATAACTAATAATATATTCATAAATGACAGAATCGTTATAAGAGGTATTAGGATAAACATTTATAAATATTAGGTGTTGAGGCACACAATAATAATGCCATGATAAATCGACCTTTTAAGCATCATCTTCATCGTTTCCAGTTTTTTCCATTTTATCCCATTCATATCCCTCTAATTGTCTAGTGGTTGTAGTTTGTATCTTGATCCTTAATTTCAATTTATTTGGGATATAATTATATACTTAAATTTTTTTATCTCTTTCTTTAGGCATAAACCTAGTTTATTCACATGTTAGGATGAATTCTTGTTTTTTCTCTTTTGCAAACTTTTTATCCCTATAAAATGTAACCCCTTGCACTTCTTGTCTAAGTTACATACATTGATGCATAGTTTAAGAGATTAATTTTGTTTGATACATATAAGGTAAACTAGGTATCATATTATATTACCTATGAAATATATAAAAAATATATTTTAACTTTATTTGGTCTAGCTTGAAGAGGAAATATTATACATCTTGGTGATTTTTGTGGCATACCATCAAATTATTTAGTAATTGTTTCTCTATAAGTGAGATATTATTTTAAAAATAGAGGACACTAAATAAAATTGTATATGAAAAAATTAAATATTGAGCCATTATCTATCATAATTCATTCCTTCTCATTACTATGTATAAACATTCTAATACGCAAAGAGCCACTATATAAATTATCACATAGAATTTGAATTTCATAAAAAATAATGTCAAGATATGATTTAGTTCTTATAATTGATTTAGTGACATCAATTAATCCATCAAGTGAATGAGTTTAATAATTAAATAACACTTATTTTTAATCTCCCTTATCAATCATATGAGCATTATAATTTTTATCTTACTAGTTGTTATGGTTTGGAAGAAGATTGGAAAAAATATCCAATGTTTATTTGGGGGAGCGACTAATCCATTCACATTTTTGTTGGATCCATTTATTTTAATTTGATTGGTATTGATGAGATCTTGTATCTTATGCTTTAAATACATGTTTTTTTTGTTTTTGATTAAGTAAGGTGGCAAACCAGGGGCCGAACCCTATACAGTCAAAAAAGACAAGAAGGCAAACAAATAAAAAATGCCTTCAAAGAGACGATGGCACAGCCGAGAACAACAGATAGAAACAAAACACAAGCCATGAGAAGACCAGAGTCAGAGAGGTCTCCCCTTACATAACTATTGATTTGATAAGATCATTGAGTTTCTCATTCTCTGCATTGTCAGTATACCCAGTATTACCCACCACTTCCAGCATAGACATGTTCAACAGAATTGTATTAAAAATCCCTTTGGTGAAGACCTTCTCCATATTCTAAATGCAGTCCTTTAGGGCCCCAATTTAAGTTTTCCAATTAGTCTCATTCTTAGTTCCCTCACTAGCTCCCTCGACATACATTTCTCCTTATTGTCAGCAGTTCCCATAGTGTCAGCACCCTGCTCCTCAGTAACCTCAAAATCTCCAGTAGCCTGCTTCCCTCCAGTGTCCTCTAAAATTTCTTGGATTTCTAGCTCTTGAGAATCTTCCTCCTGCGTTGCTTCTTCTGAAGCACTTTTCGAATAATCAATCATTCTAGCCTTTGGGGCTGGTTTACCAGCAATCCGCCCCGACCTTCACACTTTAGAGGGGAATCCTTCCTTATTAATTTTGGAAGGCTTGTGAGATTTTCCACCTTGCCCCCCCATGGCCCTACCTAGATTCCTATGGGTCCCTTCCGTAGTCTCTTTAATATTTTCTTCATCTTCATCAACCTTTCTCTTCTTGCCCTTCTTGCTCGCAAAGGAGTCGGGGGTATCAACAGGGGTCTTTTCAGGGTCATCAATATGCCTCATTCCTGACAAGTCATCTCCTTTTGAATGATCTCCCTAATGTTTTAGGGAATATGAACACCTTGTCGCCACACCCTCCAACTTGAAAATTGCTACCCATGGTTGGCACAAGCATCAACGGCCTTGTTGCCTTCTCTGTAGGTATGGGAAATCTCAACTTCAAAAAACTTTTGTAAAAGAAATTGGATATCAGTAATGATGTCTTTTAGCTTGATTCCCACATTTGAAGCTTTATTAATAGCACTTATGACCATCTTAGAGTCTCCTTGTATATTCAAGTTCCTTATTCCTAGGGATATAGCTAACTTTAATCCCCATAGTAAATCCATTGCTTTAGAATAGTTATTGCTCTGGAATCCAATTCCACTAGCATAGACAATAGACATCCATCCTTTATCATTCCTTATAATTCCTCCTCCACTAGCTTTACCATCCAACTTGGATGCCCCATCAAAGTTGAGTTTCATCCAGTTAGGTTTAGGGGGGATCCATTTAGTATTAAGTCTCTGTAGTATTTTGGAGTTATTATACCCAGGGATCTAGTTTAAAACCTTCCATTTGGCTGCAATTTGGCTTTCAATTTGAGATAGGGGTTTCTCTAAAGCATGAATATGAACTGTTGTAACACTTTCCATAATGGTCTTAGCAAAGGAGTTAAAAACACCTGAGAAGCATTTCTAGTAGTGTCCCTAAAAATTTTGTGATTGTGCTCTTTCTATAAAGTCCAACTCAAACATGGTAGAGCTTGCTTCCATAATTCCATAAGCTAGAGATGTGTGAAGGTTGGGTTCCAACTGAGAATTACTTCTTTAAGGTCAGAATTCCAGACCCATTCAATACCAAAGTTGTTAAGTATTGTGCCCCATAATTCCTAGGTAAACTCGTAGTGGATAAAGAGGTGTGAAACTGATTCCTCTTTTGAACCACATAGGAAACATCTGTTAACCAAAGTAAACCCTCTCTTTTGAAGGTTATCCTGAGTAAGGATTTTGTTATGAGTAGCAGCCCACCAAAATATGTCAATTTTTGGAATAAGTTTATGATTCCAAACCCTTTTCCATACATCTTTATTTTGAGCTTTATGAATGAGCAGATGGTAAGCAAATTTGACAGAGAATGATCCATTCTTATCTGGCCACCAGTATTATTCATCCTCTTGAGGAAAGAGAGGGTTTCTAATCTCTTGAATGC
The DNA here is from genome assembly GCA_037957365.1 of Torreya grandis. NCBI lineage: Eukaryota > Viridiplantae > Streptophyta > Pinopsida > Cupressales > Taxaceae > Torreya > Torreya grandis. The sequence goes on from JARHVA010007844.1 coordinate 417,246, forward strand.
ATTGCTAGATCTCACGAACTCTTGAGAAAATCTCAGGCCAGTGCACACATCAATCTAAACTATTTTTCTAGCTCCTCATCCCATTGTTATTTTCCATATAATCACAAACCCTATCTCTAAAAAATTGGGTAGTCAAGTCAGCAATCTCTCCATAGTTTCCCTATGTGATGAGAGCCTTGTCCTTTAACCAAATATCATCCCAAAATTTAATATGCCGGCCATTTCCAAGTTTCCATCTAATTCCCTGTTTGATAAGGCTTCTACTTTTTAGCATTTTATTCCATATCACAGATACCTGGGGTAATCCCATCTGTTGAAGAAAGTTGGAATCATCAATGCTATGCATGTATTTGGCATACATTATTTCCCCCTAATCATTATTTTTATGGATCAGGTTCCAACTAACTTTTGAGAGAAGGGCTTTGTTCATGTTCCTAATGGACCTAATATTAATTTCACCATGAGATTTTGGAAGACACACTTTTCCCCATCTGACTAAAGACATTCTCTATTTGTCTTCCACTCCCATCCATAAAAATTTCCTTTGGATCTATTCCAGTTTCTTAGCAAAATACGTATCAATTTTAAAAAGAGACAGGAAGTATGTAGGAATACCTTGTAGCGAAGCCTGAAGAAGTTGCAGTTTACTAGCACTGCTGAGTAGTTTCCCCTTCCAACCAAGAAGTTTCTTCTCTGTTCTTTCCATAATTCCATTCCAAAATCTAGGAGACACCTCTTTGACCGAGAGTGGGAGACCTAAGTAGGTAGCTGGTAGGCCAGCTTTAGCACATTCTAATATATCAATGATTTTATGTCTAAGTTCATTAGGAGTGTTTAAGAAATACACATTACTTTTCTAGAAATTTATCCTTTGTCCCGACTCTCTGGCATAATTATTTAATATATTCTTCCATCTTCTAGCTTCAATCACCGATGAGATGCCAAAGAAGATGGTATCATCCACAAATTGATGTACCACCATAGGATGAAGGGAAGAGGTAGGTTTGATGCCCACTAGCTTTTTTGAGGCTATATCTGCTTGTATGTATCTTCCCAGTACCTCAGCCATAATGATGAATAAGTATGGGGAGAGAGGGTCTCCCTGACAAATTCCTCTTGAGGATGAGAAAAACCTTCTAGGAACACTATTAACCAACACTGAGAATTTTGTAGAAGAGACTGCGTTCCATAACAAGCGAGACATTTTATCATTAAACCCAAATTTTTTGATCACTTGGAACAAAAAAGTCCATGAGACTCTATCATAAGCTTTAGAAATATCAAGCTTGAGATCCATCCCAGGGATTCTGCTCTTATCCATGGAGTGAATAGTCTCATGTGTGGTGATCATAGCATCAAGAATCTGTCTGCCTGAGATGAAACCTTTTTGAGCAAGAGAAATAATTTTGTCTAGCAAAGGTTGAATCCTCATGACCAACATTTTAGTACATAACTTATACATAGTGTTGCATAGACTAATGGGCCTAAAATTAGTGAGGTTTGAATGTTGTGATTTTTTAGGAACAAGTACTATGAGGGTATTATTAGCTTGTTTCAAAATTTTCCCTGATCTAAAAAAATCATGCACAACAACCTTGAGGTCCACTCCTACTATCTCCCAATATTCCTAAAAGAATATAGGAGGAAAGCCATCAGGACTCAGGGCTTTAAAAGCACCCATGGAGAATAAAATAGCATGGAATTCTTCCTCGGATATAGGATTTAACATCTCCAAATTATCTTCTTCCATTATCAAATAGGGGATTTTATCAATAAATTGATTCATAGGTCTATCGATTCTATCATTATTATTTTCTTTCGTAAGCAGATTCTGAAAGAAAGCCCTAGCTTGTTCCCCTATTTCATTATCCTCGGTAATAATTTCACCATTATATAGGATAAGCTTAGTTATTGAGTTGGATTTCCTATGTTTCATAGCTGAGAGATGAAAAAAGGCAGTGTTCTTATCCCCCTCTTTAAGCCACTGAACATGAGATTTCTATTTCCAAAAAACCTCTTCTCTTTCCATAAGATTCTTCCATTCTAAAGATAGGATATTCTCTTCTTCTAAAGTGTCCTCAGATTCATCCCCTTGATCTATCAGTTGTTGTATGTGCTTGAGTTTTCCCACTATATTTTTCTTCTGCTGGAAGACCTGCCCAAAGTTGTATCTATTCCATCCATGAACTTCTTGTTTAATGTGTTGGAGTTTCTTGACTATTCTGAACATAAGAGTACCTTGAATAGGAATTTTCCACCATTGGGCCACCATTTGTCTAAAGTCTTTGTGTTTGATCCAAATAGCTTCAAAATGAAATGGTGAAGGTCTGGAATGTCCCTGTTCTCTCCAACTAAGGAAGATCGGGTAGTGGTCAGACATGGTTCTAGGGAAAGCCTGCACCTGCATATTATGATAATCCTTCTAGTTGCTTGATATAAGAAATATATCTAATTTAACTTGAATCATTTGATCTCCTCTTCTTCTATTGGTCTAGGTAAAATTTTGGTTTTACAGCTCTATGTCCAATAATCCCCAATCATTGATGAATTTAACAAAGTCGAACATGTTGTCTGAGTAATCCATAATTCCACCCTATTTTTTAGAAGGGTATAGAGGAGTGTTAAAATCTCTGGCTAACATCCATCTAATGTTCTAGGGATTATTCCTGAAATTTCTTAGGTCTATCCATAATTTCTATCTCAAAGCTCTGTTATTCAGTCCATAGACATTGATCAATGACCAGTTCAAAGATTTCATAGAAAAATTGGTAATCAAGAAGTGCTTATTATAAGCCATAAGAGACCCCTAGATTTTAGCACTATTCCACATAATGACAATCCCCCCTGAAGCCCCTTCAGTAGGACTAATGAAAAAATCCACTTTAGGCCATATATAGGCAGCAATTTTCATAAAATTCTCCTCATTCATCTTGACTTCTTGGAGTAATAAAATATATAATTTATTGTCTAAAATGTAGTTTTTAACCTCAAACTACTTTGAGGGACTATTAAAGCCCATCAGTTTCCAAGATAATATTCTCATTTAGAGGGTTTGTGGGGTTGGGTCTCCAATGTATTCTGTTTACCACTGGCAATCTCCCTAGCAATCTCTCTTTGTCTTGTTTATCTTAGGGTTGGCCTTCCTTGTTTGGGCTCAGTGCCAACATCTACAAATTTTTTACCTTTTTGGTTCTTTTTCTTTGGGGCAACCCATTCCTCCTATTCATTACTTCCACTTTTTCCTGTTACACCTATTGCTAAGTAGTTTCCTACTTGGTCTCTGACTTCCAAAGCATGGAAAATGTCTGTATTTAGCTGTGTGTCTACTTCTCCTTTAGTGGGACTTTCTAGAGTTACTTCTTCCTACCTAACTCTTGGAACTTTGTCTTCTTCATTGAATTCCTCTATCAAAATGTTACCTCTTCTCCTTCTTTAGACATATTAGTCTATTTTTCTAGAGGGTTGGCTGTGTTAAATATAGCCTTCTGACTATCAGCTGATACTATATTTTCCTTTGGGACAACATTTCCCTCACTACTAGTGATATCCTCCTTTCCTGTCTCCTCCTTTCCCTTTTTTGTGTTGTCGGGATTTTCCACATTACTCTTCATTTCCTACTTGTTGTTCTTACATGTTTTTTTTTGTTGAATGTAGTTATTATTGACCATTTTTTCCTCACAAGCCAAAATGGGTCAACCCCTATAATCATAATCTTATATAGGGTATTTTTATAATGTTATAGTGTATGTTTTATATTTGTTGATTTAATTTCATATTCCATTCTAGTTAGTCACAATATAGCTTGGTACTTGTGTCATTTGGTGTTTAAGGGACCATTTTAGGGTCATATATACATGTGGTAGGTCTTCATGGTGATCAATATAGTTAGAGCATGGATTAGGTTGATAATGTCTGAGAATATGGATAGTGTTGCAAATACCCTATGATATGTCACTAGTGCTTGGATTCGGACAATAATTCAGATGACAATTTGGGTGATGGGTCTACCCCAATTGATGGCAGAACTTTCGGGAGCCATAACTTTTGCACCGTAGCTCTAATTGACTCAAAGTTTGAACCGTTGGAAAGATAATAATGAGGGGAACATTGTGAGATGGCATGAGCTCTACTAAATGAATTTTGGGTTTAATGGAGCTGATTGAGAATATTAATGAGGCCATAAATCACATGCATGGTAGTCTCAAGAAAAAGTGATCATATGGTTTGTCCAAATTAGTCACTAGTTTTTACGTGTTAAGTTTTAGGTCATCCATCAAAGAGAAACAAAATTTATGCATGTTCAAAGTTGGATCCTCAAATAGAATTTACTAAGTTTCCATACTTAGCCATTTTTTGACTAGGTCATCACCAGGATGTCATGCAAGAGACAACCAAATTGTGCATTCAATATCTTCACTCAAAATCCTCTTATAACTAGAAAATCATGCAAAATTTTATTTATACATGCCAAGATCATCCTCAAAAATTTTCATTCCCATACAATATTTCTAGATTGAGTTATAAGCTTTTGAAGATGGACTTGCAGAGTGGAACGTTCATACTAACATCAAAATTAAGATTCTATAACTAACTATTTAATTCAAAAAAGACCAATACAACTTAAAATTGATGTCCACATGCCCATCATTTGATAAGCTCGTAAATGTATGTGATAGTTACATAGATGTAAAATTTAAGATATAGAAAAGTGAAATTCATTGGAGCTTAAATTTGATGGTCACACAAATGTCAATGATCATCGCATGAATATCAATGATGACTACGTGAACAATGATGGTTGTATGAATGTCATTTGATGGGAGAATAAACATCAATTTTAAGCTCATGAGTTATCCATTTGGGTTGAAATGGTGGGTCCTAATAGATCTAATAGTCCTCACTCAATCATACATCTTGATCCAATGGTGCATGATGAGTCAAATAGTCAAGGGGGTTGAGAGGTCAACATGTGATGCAAGAACAAAAGTTGATAGAATGATAGTAGGATTTTTAGAATCAACACATGTTTGACATATGGCATAGGCTTGGATAAAGTTGACAAGTCAAGGGGTAAGATTCATGGCTGGCATTTGATCATATAGATCAAGATAAATAGAGTGAGCAAAAGTCAATATGTCAACGAGTTAAGTCAAGTATCAATGACCAAATAAATTAAAGGGACTTGGTGGTAAAATGCATGACTAAGGTTGAGCTAGGGTAATCTTTTTAAAGGGTATTTTCCACCATTAAAGCTCATTTGAATGCCATGAAAATGACATAGTGATGTAGTTAAGAATAAAGGATATAAAGGACCACCATTAGAGCTTGATATAGACCTTTATTTCAAAGATTTAAAGGCTATAGTGTCATTTTATGACTATGTTCATTTTATTTAAATAAGGGTCCATGAATATATAAAACCTCAATTCTTCTAATGACATAATGGATATAGTGGACCTATGAGCATGGGGACAAGCTTGAGCATGACCCAGTTGGAGTAGGAGATAGCTTTCAAAGAATGCCATAAAGGAATACATGTAGACCCCAATGGTTTAATCAATAGGACCAACTACATGAAAATGACCCCTTCTCTCCACCATGCATGCCATGACAAAATAGTTTAGAATAGTGAGCACCAAGACAAAGCCCTAACAGATTAATCTAAGGATTACAACCACATTGATTCTAGGACCCAACTCAGAACAACTTGATCCTATCATTGTAACCATCAGGGAAAATTAATGAAAAAATAATGTAACTATGTAACCACTTGAAGTAGCCTAGGTCAATCAAGAAGATAGAAGGAGAATATTTGCAAAATTAGTTATAACTATGGTTCAAAGGGGACTAAACTGATTTGATTCCCTTTTGATATTCTTGTTTACCACTTCTCTCTCTAAAATTATATAAGTAGCTACCATTTTGGCCCTTATAAGAGAGATCACACCATGATGGGGAATCCCTACTAGACTGATGTCATATTTTTCCTTTGAATATTAATGCAAGTCTATTTATGAGATTTGAGCAATTGTCTAATTTTTCAAGTGATGTATGGTGATGAGAAGTGATAATTCTCTATCCTTCCCTTATCCTTTCATGTTTGAGTAAGAGTTCCTAGTCTAATAGCTCATATAGAGTGTACTCTAGTGTGTAAATATTTTCAAGTGTAAAATTGTCCTCAGAGTGTGAAATCTACCCTCTAGCTCATTTGTCTTATGTTTATGCTCACATCTCACCTCTATATTGAAATAATCATGTTAGAACCCATAAAAACTTAGATACTAGTTTATATGTTTTATTTCATCATGGTAGAAATATGATCTTCAAGTGGAAGACATTTTTGGTGCATCAAATCCTTTAGAGTAGGTACAATTTATACATTCTCTAACTCTTTTCCCCATAAGTAAGCAGTATTTTAAGTGATAAACATTACATGATACATTCAGGGATCCATCCCTTAAATCTAGAGGATCATTTCCAATATAGGTACACCTATATATTTGTAAATGTTCCCATGTTTCCCAAATATAGAAGGAGCTTGAATAAATTATTTTAGGGTGAAATATTTGGTGACAATAGTTCTGGGACACCCAGTGGGACCCATTATCTTCAAGACAACTTGTCAAGGTGAATGCTAGTCTTGACAACATCAGCTACAAATTGATGTGCTACTCAACATTTAGAAACTCCTTCATGGTAAATCTAGTTCAAGGCCATTTATTTTATGATAAACATTCCCTCATAATTCATGGTTCTCACTAGGTCATCCTTTGATATAACATCCAATCCTATTAACCCACCCAATCAACCTAAAATTCCTCTTACAATTCTGTATCTACAACCTAAGCCACCCTTTGAGGAATTAGTAGATTTTGCTAGAGAGGAAGAGGTTGAAGAGGCTAAGGATATTTAAGAAGAAGACATGGATAAACCTCATGATTTCCCTACTTTTAATGCTAAGAATCTAATTGAACTTCAAGTATATGATGCCATTCCCCCTAATACCATGAAAGGTTTGCCCATATTCAATGGTGAGAGTCATGTCATACCTAGTGAACACATCATAGATGTTTCTAAATTTTATATTTTTCATAGTACTATTCGAGAGATAATTTAAATTAGAACACTTACCATTTCCATTAAAAGTAAGGCTCTTGATTGGTATAAGACTCTAGAAGGTGGATGCATCACAATATGGGATGAGTTTGGAGTGTTGTTAAATTCTAGGTTTGGAAATGAAAGTAACCATGACTCTCTCATACATTAGCTCAACTTGATAAAAAGGGGACCCAAAGAAATAATGCATGACTTCAATGAAAAGTTTTAGAAGAATTATCATAGGCTTCCTCTTCCTATGAGATGACCTACTAGTTTTGTGTTCCCTACTTACTTGAAATCCATTAGGACTGAAAATGTTGTCATGGTTCAATCTATGGGAAGATCCACCATTCTTGAAGCATATGATCTTGCTATCAAATCTAATAATAGTCTCATCTAAGCTATAATATTACCTTGTAAGGTGTTTATGCCTCCATTATATTATACTTCTACTAATACTCTAGATGTAGGCTAAGTTCTTAATGTTAATAATAAGATTAAGGTTGTTCCTAGTAAAGTAGAAAATAATGTTGATTGGAAAGCAAAGTTCCTATAATTAGAGGCCCAAAATTGACAAGCTAATATGTAGCAAGGTGCCCATCAAAATTATTAACCCTGTCAGAAACAATATGGTCAACAATATGGAAGAGGAAGAGGCCAATGGTAGCCTGATCCTAATAGGCCTATTAATGCATACAAACCTAACTCTACCACCAATGCAAAGGAGATGGTACTAGTTCATAGTAATTTGGTATAGGGAGAAGATTGGTAGCAAGACCAATAAGAACAGACAACAAGATTTGGTGTCTCAAGGAGTAGTTACCCCTCTTATCAAATGAGGATGAGGTAATGATGCAAGTTAATGAGGGTTGGTGAACTCAAGGAGAGATCTTTACCAATTTTCTTGTTGAAGACACTTTTATGTTAAATCAAGAAGCCTTTATTATAAAAAATATAAGGGATAAGAGGAAGGCTCTATGAGATAACAAAAACATGCCCATAGGCTCATCTAATCCTCTTGCAAGGCAATAAGATTTAGTTACAAGTGTGATCATTATAAAATCTTATAAATCTCCACCAAGTCAAAATATGGTAAGGTCTGCTCCTATTCTTCAAGTTTCAAGTAATTATATGCATACAATAACCTAAGAGAAAGTAGGTATGGCTTATTTAAACATTTTATATTCTTTAAAGAACACTAAAACATTCATTTCTCTTTGGGATGTTCTTCATATGCCTAGTTAAAAAGAGCTCATGTAAAAGTAGTTATTTGTTATCCCTGCTAATGTCTCAACCTCAAATAAAAGTCATGGCCATGTTTATCTTGAAAATTATCTTAGTACCATTTTTGAATCATCCAATATGCCTAAGAAACCTCCATAATTTTACCTCACCCTCATCATAGGTGATAGGCTAGTGCATAATTGCATAGTTGACAGTGGAGTTTCTACTTCTATCATGCCCAAAGTTGTAGATAACAAAATGGGCCTAAATAATGAGCCACATAGAAAAGGGCTCCTTTAATTATATGGAAAACATACCAAAATAGTAGGACTAATTAAAGGCTTGAATATTTTCTTACATAATTGTCCTAGTTTTCCTATCTTGCAAGACATAGTTGTGGTTGATCTCCTAACCCACTTTGCAATCTACCTATCAAGGGACCTCACAGTGAAAATAAGTGGCTATCTCTCAACTGACTAGTTTTTATTAGATTTTAGAATTAGATACATGGCCAATGTGACAATTAGGACATAAATTCTTGTAAGGTTTCATATTGAACCTTTCATTGAGATAAGTTCTAATTTGAATTGTGTTATTCATGAAGAAAAGGATTCTATTTTAGATGATGACACTTCCTCCAAGGTTAAGGGCATTGCAAATTTATTTCTTGATGAATATGATACTGATACTTATGAGTAGTATCCTTATGCTCTCATGGAGGAAGCTGATATAGGAGTGTATTGTATACATGAGGAAGGAACACCAACACATCTACTTGCCAAGAAAAAGGGTGAAGATGACAAGTTGTGGAAGATGTTTTTTGATGGTTCAAGAAGTAAAGTTGGTGTAGGGTTTGGTGTTATGTTTGTCTATCCATCCAAACAATAGTATTATGCTTCATACAAATTTAATTTTATTTTCACTTGTAATGCAGTTGAGTATGAAGGTTTGATTCATGACCTTCAATGGGCAAGGAGAAAAGGAATTAAAAACTTGCAAGTGTATGGAGATAGTGAATTGATTGTGCATTAAGTGAGGAATCTAATTACTAAAAATAAACCTTTTATTTTATCATATAGGTATAGGGTATGGATCTACTTGAAGACCTAAAAGCATTTAATATTCACTTAGTCCCAAGGGAGAAGAATAGTCATGCTGATAGACTAGCTACAATAGGAGCTTAATTTGACACTCCAACTACCATAAAAGAGGAAATAAAACAATCTCATGTTAAGATCATTTTCAGACATTCTATACCTAATAATGAAGTGTCTTGGCAAGTATTTGACAATGAAAAACACATTTCATGCTTCTTATGAAATGAGGCAGAGCTTTCTTTAAAGAATCAAAGGAGGCTCCAAGAATAATTAGGTGATCAGATTGGACAACTAAGAACCGATAAGATATATGAGGGTTTGGTGACCTTAGAAAGTATCTTCAATGAGAATGATAAAAGTAAGAAAGAGAAAGTGAGTATGTCTACAAAATAATATAACTATGAAAGAGTCTTGATCTTCAAGGACAAACTCCTCAAACTAGGCAAGGCATGTTCTACATTAGAGAAGTAAGAATTCATTGAGTTGTGTAGAGAGTTTCATGTTATCTTTGCTTGGGAATATAAGGACCTCAAAGGATTTTATCCTTTTTTATCACACCATACCATTGAGTTATAACTTGGAGTTAAACTAGTTAGATATAAGTAAAGACCCATCAACCCCAAGGTTAAACAACTCATGAGGTTAGAGCTTACCAAACTCCTTAAATCTAAGATAATATTTCCCATCAAGAATTCAAAATGGGTAGCTAACCTTGTGCCTGTAAAAAATAAGAATGGGGAGATAAGGATTTGTGTATAATTTAGAGATCTTAATAGAGTGTCTCCCAAAGATCACTATCTTCTACCCTCAATGAAGTAGATTCTGTAAATGGTTTTAGGTTCTCAACATTTCTCTCTTCTAGATGGATATATAGGCTATAATCAGATTTTAGTCAATGAAGATGACCAATTCAAGAAAAACTTCACTACTAAATGGGGGACATTTTCTTATAGGAAGATGCCCTTTGGTCTATCTAACACCGATGCCACATTGTAAAGAGCAATGGACATGGATTTCAAAGTTTTTATCAATGAGATGTTATTGGCTTATCCAAATGATATAAAAATGTTTTATAAAGGTGATAATGAACATATGAAACACTTGACACAAGCATTTGAAAGATGTAGGTGGTATGGAATATCTCTTAATCCAAATAAGTGCATCTTTTTTATTCATGAAAGTAAGCCATTAGGACATAGTGTTTCCAAAGATGGTTTGAATATTTATCCTGAAAGAATAGAGGCTATTCTAGTCTTATAATTTCCCTTACATAAGAAAGTTATTCAAAGTTTCTTAGGCAAGATAAAATTTTTAAGGAGTTTTATACCTGGTTTTGCATCTTTGGTGAAACCTATCATAGCTATACTCAAGAAGAACCGAGTATTTTCTTGGACCAAAGAGGGTAAGATCAGTTTTGAAGCCATAAAAAAAGCAATTTCAGAAGTTCCAACCCTTGTGAATCCTAATTTTACTAAGGAATTCATGTGGTATTCATTATCTAACATTGATATTATCTCAGCCATGTTGATTCAAAATAATGATGAGGGTGTGGAGTAGCCAATTGCATTCTTTAGTCAAGGTTTAGAAGATTATGAAGTCAAGTATAACTTTATGGAGAAATAGGTCCTTGTTATTGTAAGAAGACTAAAGAAGTTTAGACATATGGTGTCAAATAACAAGATTGATATCATGGTCTAGCATGAAAGAGTTTCTTTTGAGCAAAGGCCTTATTGAAAAGAGGGCATGATGGATCACTAAGGTAACAAAGTATGATGTTGATATAAAAGTGAAAAAATTGGTAAGGGGTAAAGGTCTCTATGAACATCTATATTTAGATCTTCATGAGTCAAAATAAGAGGCTTTAGTCAACCATGAGTGTCCTCAACCAGCTAGTTCATTGCCTCCACAAAGTTAGATGTAGGATATGATTAAATTTACCCAAAATGGTGAGTATACTAATAGTATGAATATATTACAAAGGAGATATTTTAGATTACAATATATTCCCTTTTGTCTTGTGAATAATGCACTATTTAGGAGGGACATCAATGATGTGCTATTAAGATGCATCGATAATGACCAATTTGTAATGTTGCTTGAGAAGTTTCATGATGAGATAGTAGGAGGTCATTTCTCTCCAAAAACCATGGTTGCCAAGATCATGAGGGCTGGCTATTATTAGCCTAGCATTTTCAAAAACTACCATGCTTGGGTGAGAAGATGTGGCAATGTGATTTATTTTTAGGAAAGTATAAGCTTGTAGCTCTTCCTTTGAAGCCTATCCAAGCTAATCAACCTTTCATGCAATGGGGTCTTGACTTCATTGGCATGATAAACCCCCCATCAAGTGATGGTCACAAATGGATACTCACAGCAACTGACTATTTTACAAGATGGGTTGAGTCAGTAGCATTGAAGGAAGCTAATGAGAGTGCTATCTTGGAGTTCTATGAAAGAATAATAATAAGCTTTGACACCCATTATACTATTATTTTAGATAATTATCTTGTTTTTATGGGTATTAAGATAACTAACAAAAATAGATTATTCTTGAGCACTTCATATAACTATTACCCTCAAGGTAATGGGTTGGCTGAATCTACTAATTAAAATAATCAAGATATCCTTGGAGCATAACTAAAGAGCTTGACACACCAAATTCAAGACAACCTTATGGGCCGATAGGATAAATCCCAAGAGGTCAACAGGGAATTCTCCTTTTATGTTTATCTATGGAGGCTAGGTTGTCTATCTCTCAAAAGCTACCTACATTAGAGTTAGCACATCAATGAGAGTTTCTTGAGAATACTCCAATGGAGGTGAGATTGATAGAGTCAATGGAGTTGCAAAAGGCTAGAGATAAAGTTCATCAAACTATGGAGAATCACCAAATACTAATGAAGAGGTCTTTTGACAAGAAGTAAAATCCAATATCATTTCAATAAGGTGACATAGTCTTGAAATGGGATGAATATAGAGCAAAACCAGGGAGGCATACCAAGTTTGATACCCTAGGGAGTAGATCATATGTCATCATCAAGTGCAACAAAAGAAAATATTTTTAGTTAGCAAGTATGAATGGAGAAGAGCTACCTATCCCTATGAATGGGATACATTTAAAACCCTAATATTGAGAGCTAAAGGTTTATTCTATAAATATTAGAATAGGTATTTGTTTCTTTTATTGTGTGTGTGTGTGTTGTGTCCTAATAAGTGATCTTAAGCACAAGTGTGTTTTGCTTAATTTCTTACTTTATGTTTTATCCCTATTGTTTTTTATTGTTTAGTGTGTTATCCAAGGTAGTTTATATGTCAAACCTATTGTACATGTGACTCCATATCCCATTAGATAGGATTAGGCAACTAGTCATGGAATAAAAATCATGCCACCCCTAGGAAATCACCAAGAATGTTGACCATTTACCCCCCATAGGCCAAAAAGGGAAGCCCCTATAATCATAATCTTATATAGGGGATTTTTATAATGTCATAGGGTATGTTGTAGATTTGTTTATGTCATTTATTATGCCATTATGGTTAGTCATAGTATATCTTGGTCCTTGTGTCATTTAGTGTCTAAAGGACCATTTTAGGGTCATATATGCATGTGGTAAGTCTTCATGATGATCAATGCAATTAGAGCATGGACCAGGTTAATAATACATGAGAATATAAATAGTGTTGTATAGACCTTATGGGATTCAAAGAGTGCTTATAATGAGTGTGGAACTGCAAAACATTCATTTGTTTCTTCATTATGTTCACCTAAGCATTTTGGGTCTAGTGGTAGAAAATTTGAGTAGGTAGTTTGCTAACATTGTCATTATTATGTATAGACGAGTTAGGGAGAATCAGTCATATGGTCATGATCACATTAGCCCTAAGTTAATACATGCCAAATTTTAGGCCATTTGTCTAAGCATAGTAGAAGATATGAAGGTTCAAAGTTGGCCTCTCAGTCAAAATTCACTAAGTTTCCATACTTAACTAATTTGTAAAGAATCTCAAATAGAGCTAAGTGAGAATATTTATGAGGTCATATCTTACATATGTGGTAGACTTAGTAAAAATTTATCATATGGGTTTTTCTATCTTAGTCCGTAGTTGTTGTGTGCTAAGTTTTAAGTCATCCACCAAAGAGAAATAAAAGTTATGCATGTTCAAAGTTGGTTTCTTAGATAGAATTTGCTAAGTTTCCATACTTAGTCATTTTTTAACTAGGCCATCACTAGGACATCATGAAAGAGAAAATAGACCAGCCAAGTTGTGCATTTAATACCTTCACTTAGAAGACTTGTAAAACTAGTGTATCACACACAATTATAGTTTTACATTCAGGATCATCCTCAAAATATTTCATGCCCACACGAGCTTTTTGGCTTGAGTTAAAAGCTTCTAAAAATGGACTTTTAGAGTGAAACATTCACACTAACATCAAAATTAGGCTCTAAAAAATAACTATTTAATTCAAAAAATACTACTATAGCCTAAAAGTGATGTTCACATGCCATCAATTGATAGGCTCTTGAATGTATTTGATGGTCATGCAAGTGTCAAATTTAAGATATAGCAAAGGGAAGTCCATTGGAGCTTAAATTTGATGATCACTCAAACATTAATGACAGTCATTTAAATGTCATTTCATAGGAGAATAAACATTAATTTTAAGCTCATGAGTTAGTCATTTAAGTTCAAATGGTGGTTCTTAATAGATATAATAGTCCTCACTTGATCATACATCTTGATCTAATGGTACATGATGAGTCAAACAGTCAAGGGGCTTAAGAGGTTGACACATGGTGCAAGCATAAAAGCTAATAGACTGATAGAAGGATCTTGATAATAAATGCACATTTAACATGTCGTGTAAGACTGGATAAAGTTGACAAGTCAAGGGGCAAGATCAATGGCTGGCATTTGATCATATAGATCAAGCTCAATAGAGTGAGCAAAGGTCAATATGTCAATGAGTTGAGTCAGGTATCCATGACCAACCAAATTAAAGGGAATTACTAGGGATTGAACACATGATTGAGGTCAATCTGGGGAAATATTTTCAAAGGGTATTTATCACCATTAAATCTTGTTCAAATGCTATGAAAAGGACCACCATTAGAGCTTGATATGGACCTTTGGTTCAAATATTTGAAGGTTATAGTGTCATTTTATGACTATGTTTAATTTCTATAAATAAGGGTCCATGCATATACAAACCCTTAGTTCCTACAATGACATAATGGATATAGTGGACTTATGAGCATGGGGATAAGCTTGAGCATGATCTAGTTGGAGTATAAGTTAGATTTCAAGGTATTCCATGAAGGCATACATTTAGACCCCAATAAATTCATTAGTAGGACCAACTACATGAAAAGGACCCCTTCTCTCCACCATGCATGCCATGACAAACTAGTTTAGAATAGTGATCACCAAGTCAAAGCCCTAATATATTGATCCTAGGATTACAACTGCATTGATTATAGGACCCAACTCAAAACAACTTGATCTTATTATTGCAACCATTAGGGAACATCAATGAAAGAATAATGTAACTATGTAACCACTTGAAGTAGTTTAGATCAATTAGGAAGCTGGAAAAAGCATATTTATAGAATCAGTTGTAATTAAAGTTCAAAATGGGGTTGTATTTATTTTATTCCCTTTTGAGCTTCTTATTTCCCACTTTTCTCTCTCTAAAATTCTATGAGTAGCTACCATTTTGGCCCTTGTAAGAGAGACCACACCATGTATGGTGAAGCCTTGCTAGATTGATGTCATATTTTTCCTTTGAACATTAATGCAAGTCTATTTCTAAGTTTTGAAAAAATTTCCAAGTATACAAGTGATGTATGGTGATGAGAAGTGATAATTTTCTATCCTTCCTTCCCTTATCCTTTCATGTTTGAGGAAGAGTTCGTAGTCTAACAGGTCATATAGAGTGTAGTCTAGTGTGTAAAGGTTTTCAAGTGTAAAATTTTTATTGGAGTGTGCAATCTTCCCTCTAGTTCATTTTCCTTGTGTTTTTTCCCACATCTCACCTCTATATTTAAATACTCATGTTAGAATGCATAGACCCCATTAAGACTTAGAGACTAGTTTGTATGTTTTGTTTCATCATGGTATAAATATGATGGTCATGTGGAAGAAATTTTTTATGTATCACCTCCTTTAGAGTAGGTTCAATTTATGCATTCTCTAAAAATTTTCCCCATAAGCAAGCAATAGTTTAAGTGATAATAATTACATGATACATTCATGGAGCTAGCCCTTAAATCTAGAGGCTCATTTCTAATATAGGTACACCCATATACCTATAAATGTTCCCATGTTGCCCAAATCTAGAAGAAGCCTAAACATCTTCTTCTAGGGTGAAAAATTTGTTGATAACAATTATATTTTATGATAGCTGGGTCATAAGATATAGGTAAGGGTCTTGAAGAATCCAAATCACTTTTTGGAGAAAGTTAATCATATTACACTCGAATAACCTATTCAAAAATTATCGTGGGCACTCATTAAGAATTTGGAGGATACTTGAGAATATTTACATCTAATATATTTATTTTACATTATTTAACATCATGAAAAAACTAATCAATATAAGTATAATAATTAAACATTACATTTTATTTAATAATTGGAAATAAGCTATCAACACATAGGCTTGATTCTCAATATCTGGTGGTTCATAACTAATCTTGGTAACCATAATATTAAACCTAAATAGATAATATCTAATATGCTCATCACTCCTTTTATAATTCAAACTTATTAAAAAAATGTAACCTTTTAACCAATATTAATTTAAAAATGAGCCAAAAAATAGTTAACTAAATTTGTGAACGAATGTATATATCCACTTGGAATAGAATAAAACTAATCAAGAACATGATTTTTTAAGTTTATATGAAATAAGTTGGTCAAAAACTTATCACCATTATAACATTTAAAACACAAATCATGGAAGGAACTAACATGATGTGATGGGTTTGCCTTTCCATTATGTATTAAATTTTTTGGAACAAAAAAACATATAGGAAGAAGGTATAAAATAACTTCATGTGCCAAAAAGGGGTACAAAAGGAGACCAAGAGTGTGAGTGGCACTATTAATAGATCCATGAGCATCACTCATGTTCTTGGAAAAAATATTAGACTAGGAAAAGTAACTAGGAGAGACAAAGAGATAACTATAAGGGATAAGAAGAGAGATGAGGACCATAATTCAAAAAATTTGCAAATAAAACCAAATTTAGAAAAATAATCAACAAGTATACAATAATCTTAAAATCATGAAATTTTACAACTAATAATTACCAAGTAGATACTATTAGGTGTATACATTTTATTTGAATTTGAAGTGTGTTTGTGCATATATATAAAATTAGAAAATAAAACATGGTATGTAGATAAATATTGTAAGCACAGATCTCTAAAACAAAAGTAAATGCACCTAGACTATGCAAAAAAGTTTTTTTTTTTTTTTTTACACACACATGGGTGAGTGCCAAATAATAATAATAATATGCTAAAATTTAAATTAATATAATGCAAATGTAAAAAATCATTATGTATAGATGATATAAAAATGGAAATGAATTAGGCACACTCTTAAATTCAAGATTCCACATGTTTTTGAAGTCATGAATATAAATATGAGTAACATTCTTAGGAACATTTTGCATAAAACATAGATACAATTTTGAGTACAAACTTAAATAAATATAAATGATAATATAGGAATATATTCAATGGGAGTGATTAAAATACAAGTGTTATCCTAATTACATCCTCTATATGAGAAAATAAAATCTACCTGATATCCTAAGTACTATAGACACCTAAAATTGGCCACCAATGGCCTTCAAAAAGACTTTAGATCAATTCTTACCAACCATTGCAAATTAATCCTAAGAGTCACTAAAAATCCCAAATTTTCCTATGCATCATTCATCAAACATTAGAATCTTGTTGATGCATCCGTAATTTGGATATCCTATCATACACAATAAAAACCTTTCATAGATTCATCTCTAAGCAACTTATGGCATCATAACATGCAATTTGGCCTATAAACCTATTAAATGGGGAAAATGCACACATAAAATCAAATCTTGAAAATTCTAAAAATCCTAATCAAAATGAATTAATATGATAGACCAAATCAAATGCCTAGTTGAATTATCCATGTGCAATTAATGAAATTCTAAAAAGGGAAATTCAAAAATGAAAATATCCTAGTTTTTCATGATTACCTTTTATGAGTTGTCAAGCCTTTGAAAGTATCTCCACATATCTCACTCATGCCTATTAATTGAAAATCATTAATTATTGACACCTTTTAAATATATTGGGGTTAATTATCTTACTTGGGTTAATTTTGAACCCATTCCATGTTT
Source organism: Torreya grandis (assembly GCA_037957365.1). Taxonomy (NCBI): domain Eukaryota; kingdom Viridiplantae; phylum Streptophyta; class Pinopsida; order Cupressales; family Taxaceae; genus Torreya; species Torreya grandis. Next base: position 435,063 of record JARHVA010007844.1, read on the forward strand.
AAACTACACCTTAACTCACCTTGAGTTGGGGTTAGTTCTTAAGCCTTTAAATACAAGCTTTTGCCTCTTTATTTTAGAGATTAGATATTGTAGAGTTATAATGCAGGTTTTTGCATAAGATTCATGACAATAATGTTATAATTCCAAATTATTTATCCACACCATCAAGCAAGCAATAAGTTGTATCAAGCTATCAAGCCAACCATCATGCCAACGAGAGAAGAAAATAAGACTCTATTTCCAAATATCCTTGAGCATAAACTAAGCAAGCCATGAAAAAACCCTTTAGATCTCTTAAGGAAGGTAAAGGTTGTTGTTATTTTCATTTTATTTTGGGTTTCAATTATATTTAGTCCATTATGCTCCCCTAAGATCTAGGATTATAGATGTTAGTATGTTACTGTGTTGATTTCATTATTTTATGAAACTAACACTTAATCTAACCTCCCCTCTTTTATCAAATTCCTATGATCATATGTGGCATGCTTGGTGGGACCTAAATCACCCCACGTACCAAGGAAACCAAGATGTAACTCCAAAATTTTCAAATTAATGCTTGAGTATATTCAAAAATAGAGTTTTAGTTTTGTTTTTACCATATTTTTGTTTTTTGTGCTAACTTAGATTTACACATAGATCAACATCAATAAGGCATAACCAACATTAGTTCTACCTAACCATCATCAATTTTGGGTAACAATCATTAGTCAGGGTGAAGAGGAATACATGGCTTAAAAAAATTCATTTTGAATCTTTTTAGCTCTCATAATTATTCTTTCTTGGTTTCATTGAATTATGTTTTTCTTGTCTAACCATATTATTACAGATTTTTAGGATTTTTTGTCTTAACTTTGGCTTAAAAAAAATTTCACATAATTTTTGTTTTGACTTTGGGTTTACAAGAAACCAATCTCACTCCTTATCAATTGGTATCAATTATTACCAATTGGCATTGGTTCTTTAGGTAATTGACATTGGTCATAGATGATCGATATCAGTCTTGTTGTGAAAAATACAAAAAAAATCAAGAGATATATTTCCAAAAATTGTTTTCTCATCCATTAATTTGCTTCAAAGCAAAAGGAAAATCTATAACCCTTGTAGGAATAAGGTGGGATTATAACATAAATTTTCAAGTTTAAACTCTTGAACACTTAATTTTGGTGCCTAAAATGAATTTTTTTAAGTCTTGAACATTTGACTTAAGTGCTTAAAAGGAACCTAGGTGATTTTTGTTAAAGTTATTTAGTGAAAATTCTTTCAAGCTTTGCAAATTTAAGCCAATGGGCCAAAGAAATTTATCAAGCATTTCATTTGGTGATTAAAATAAACATTCACTTAGATTTCAAATTTTCAAAGTTTTTCTTTTATTACTTTTTTGTTTGTTTATGAAAAATTAAGAGTGTGTGTATGCTCTCCCCCATACCCTATAGGAAACTTGGGTGACCAGAAGTGCCTTTTCATTTAGAATTTATGCCTAGTCAAAGGCATGGAAATAATGTTGTCTAATCTCTCCCTAGAACTTGTATGGTTTGGGTGATCTAAAAATAACCTCTAAAGTACATCCACTTAGTCATTTATTTCATGAAATTTGGCTTACAAAGGGGAGTTCATAGCTTCTTCATGAGTTTTTCAAGAAAGATTTGACTTGGGGTTTCATCTCTCAACATTACCATCTCCATGGTAGGGTATAAAAATTAGGGTACACATACTATGAGAACTAGGGGTTGAGAGGCTAACCTCTCCTTTCATAATGAAAACCTGAGTCAGGTCTGATTCACCAGGGGATTCCACTAAGTAGTACATGTATGGAATCATTATACAAAGGAATAGACCCTTGCATAGTAAGTTAATTAGTATGAACTCAATTGACATGAGGCATCTCTAGTATTATCCATGCTCGGGACCATCTAGATGGTCAAAAATTTAAGTTTTAGATAAACCCCATTTACCATGGAAATATTATTGATATAGGGCAAGGAGCCCGAACATCCATGTCACCATAAAATCTCTTTGGAGAAGGGGGTGTAAAAACCCTACTACTTCATGCATTTTTATTTTTGGATTAACAATTAAAATCCTCCTAACAAAATGTATATAGATGAATTTCAATAATATGATGTAACCTTGTTATTTATAGGGCTTAGGATGATTTACTTAGGTGTATTTATTCTTTTTCCTTTTACTTGATTGGTCTTTGAGTCTAAAACTTTTGTTTCTATTCCCATGTCAAAATGAGTCTTGTGTCTACATTAATCCATTATTTTAGGAGGTGTTATGCCACCCATTTGACACCTTGCTTTACCTTAGAATTTTTATGTCAAACACATTATGCATGTCATTTAGTTGAAATGGGTAACATTACACTACTCAAATCATTTCAAGTTTTTGTGCCTTAGAGTCTTTAAAGCAAAAAATTAGTCATACCTTTAGAGAGAGATAACACCATTACATTTCTCAAATTATTTCATAGACTCATCTTATCTTGTGTCCAAGTTTCACATTTAAAACCAAACCATGTGTGCCTTTAGGGTCTTTATTTAGTATCGTTATGCCGTTCAATTTTGTCTAGCTTGTCGTTCAATCAACAAAGCCTATTTTTCCTAAGTTGAGTTTTTAATTAACTTTTACAAGTTCAAATCCAAACATTGATTGATTATTATTTATGTCTTGTGTAATTTGGGTTTAAACATATATCTTTCTCTTTTGGGTTACGTAACTTAGGTTAATTCATTACCCAAATTTAAATACTATTTATTTGTGCATTTATTTGGGAGAAAACAATCTATCTCCAAGTGCATTTTTTTTATGCCTCATACCCAATTGACCAAGTTCATGTCTAAAATCAAGTGCCTAGTATATTCCAAAGTGTTTTAAGGTTCTTAGATTAAAATCATCCTTTTGTTTAAAATCTATATTTTGATGCCACATTTAGCCAAAAATCCTAACACATGCCTTGTTTGAGCCTAGCTTTTGATGTTGCATTTGGCCAAAAGACCTAACAAAGTTTACTTTCTTAGATTGAACCTATTTGGAACACTTTGGACCTAGAGTTTGGTGTTTCATTTTTAGTTCAACCACTTGACCTTTTTGTGTGAGATATTTAGCATTAGACATTTGACATTAGATTATTTTATACCAAGTTTTATCATAAACATTTTTGGAGATACAACTCCATCCCTTTAACCAAGTTAGATTGAGTTTTAACCTTTTGTTTTATAGATATTATTTTTTAGAGTTTGTATAAATCTAGTCCCTTTTTGTTGTGAGGCATTCACCATTGATTTTACCATGTCTCACTATACACGTAGTGGTGTCATGTACCATCTAGGGTATAGTAATGTGGTCACACAAGAAGACTTTGTTCAAGACCCTTACAGAGATGATGTCATTTATGAGATGGATTCTTATCCACCTTACAACACTCAAATGAGGGAATAAATCCAAGACCCTTTGGCACAGTATTTGGTTAACACACCTCCATAATTAGATCAAGACCAAGATAAAATGGCATAATACTTAGATAACATACCTTCAGTTACAAAACAAATCTAATAACAACCTTACTACATTACAATACCATTAGCCTATAACCCTTGTTTGTTTGATCATCACATACTTGTGAACAAGGATGAAGTCTTAATCAGAGCTACAGAGGTAGGGGCTAAGTTTTTGGTAGACTTTCCCCATGAAAACTTACCAAGTATAGTAAGAGGGCCTTAAAACATGTCTTATAATCAAAATAATGAACATGAATATTTTAACAATCCTCATGTTATAGTGACAATGCTGTATCAGGACCCTTATATGATTGTCATAGGAAAGGACCTCATGAAGGATCACTTCATATAGATGTAGACAACATACCAAACATATTTGAACTTAGTGCATAATTTTAAAAATATGACCATGTCAAATACTCCTCTTATCGAGATAACTCCTTCAATAGGAATTTAAATTGAATTAATAGGCCAATAAAATTAGGGTATATACCCATTTGTTTATATTACTTTAGTTGGAGGCATGTTCAATACCCCAACTATCAAAAAAGTGGCTTATGCTTCTACATAGAATAGTGAGTCAAACATAGTAGATAATGCACAAGCAATGTCCAATCTAGACCAAAGTGGTGTAAGTGTACAAACTACTAGTCCACAACAAAATGTGTCTTTAGTTAACACCATGAATGGTTTGTAAACATAGGGGACATGAGATTATATCTCTCAACCTCAAAAAAATACCTCTAATCCTTAACCAACTACTTCTTCAAGCACCCAAACATAAGGATTAAGTAGCCAAGTAATGACTAGTGCCATACCTCAACAAAATGTGATGAATAACATTTCACAACAATAGGCACCTTTTAACATACCCACACAGTAGAGTCAAAACATTCTACCACCTCAACAAGGGGAAACTTATGTTACACCTCACCAAATAGTGATGAACATACCTCTTCAGTCGTAAACTAACATGTTAACGCAATAAAAAATGATGTCTAATCAACAACATATAAGTTTTTTTTAGTGACAAATTATGAACCTTAAACATGCATCTACTTCCCAAGAAGGATTCAAGAAACCAAGAGGTTCTAATGTTCCACAAGTACCAATTAGGAAATAGTTGCCATTAATGCCAAACATGCTAAAAATTCAATGACAAGGCCTTAGTTCACAAGCTTCCCTTAATAAATAAGGTTTGAATAGTTGATAGCAAGTCTATATTCAACCTCAATAGGCATAATACAACCATATCCCTCCATCTTAGCCTCAATTTCCCCAAAAATAGGCCCATATATCAAATTCTAATAAAAAAATCACACAATAATGCATGTAATTCTAATAATTGCACCCTAATCCACATATGTTATTCTTTGTCAATTATCAAACCAAACCAGCATTCCCCAACAAATGCATCCATTATACCCTAGTCAAAGTAATCCACTTTTAACTGCCCAACGTCCACTTCAAGACAATGTTCCCATTGGTTTCCTTGTCCAAGAATTGTAATAAATTAAGGATGTAATTGATGCCATCTAAGCATGGAAATATATTAAAAGATTTAAGTTGGATGATGTGTGTTCCTACCCCTTCAATATGGATTATTTATAAATACCATTTCCTTTAGGGTACAAACCAACAAAGTTTGACAAATACAAGGGGAAATGTGACCCTAAGGCCCATTTGATGAAATTCTTTATTGCATGCTAGCCAGTGGCCTACAGTGACATATACCTTTTATTGTTGTTTCCAAGAAGTTTAACATGATGAACATTGGAGTGGTTTCTAAAATTACTTAGGAATTTGGTATCTAATTTCGACGATCTTTCAGACAAGTTTATACAACATTTCTACAATATCAAGCATGAGATTTCATTGGTAGATTTGATGCAATAAAAACATAAGGTTTGTGAAATATTCACAAGTTATTTACATATATGGAGATCCCTTACTATATGATTCACCCACAGTCTACCAAATAAACAAGTAGCTATTATGTTTATCAAAAATTTACAAAGTGAGATATATTACCATCTAGAGCTAAAATGTGTACATACTTTTAAATAAATCATTGATAAAGTTTTTTTTGATTAAAATATCCCTTATTGACAAAGGGATCATTAAAATTACCTCATAAAATTAAAGCTAGAACCAAAACCAAAACAATGGCCAAAATTAGAACCAAGTCCAAGTGCAAACATCACAACAAACCCAAGCTAATAATTATGATAAACCCAAGTAGTTTAATCATAGAAAGAATGTTGTGTGGAATAGAGTAACTGATTTATGACATGTATAAATGGTGAAAACATCATCTAATTAGCCTATGCTCTATATGAAAATTACTCTTAACCAATAACCTATTCAACAAATGTAGTAAACACAACAACCTAGACCAACACAAAAAAATCAACAACTATTGCCTTTGCAAACTCCTCCTCCCAGGAGAATTGTGACTACTCATCATTTCTTTAGTGACCTTGGAGAACCCATTTAATTTGTGTTTTGAAAGATCTCCACTAATAATTTAATTAACTAGCCTATTCTAAAATAGTATCCTGAGGGCATTGACTATCCAGACTGGTATAGTTAAAATGAATTTTATGAGTATCATCAAGTTAATGGACATAATTTGCATAATTGTGTGTAAATTTAAAAACTAATTAATAATATGTTGGAAAATAGAGATATCACATTATATTGTGGAGCTTCCATATCCAATCAAAACCTCAACATCTATCAAAATCCCTTTCCAAAGCATAACAATCAACAACAATAGTATCAAAAACTAAGGTAAAACCAACAAAATTAATAGTAGAATAATCAAAAACATCAGTTTAATGTACAAAACTAAGGCTAAAATGATGCTAATAACCAAAAAACTTACTGTGCAGTTACACATGCCTACAACAAGGTTGTGGGTTATATTTCAAGTGGTCATGTTTCCACTATTTATATCAATATGAGACCTAATACCAATCAAATAAGACCATTGCTAATCATTCCAAATTATAAAAAAACATGTTTTTAGTCCTTCCTTGACCTAAGACCACATATAGGCATACCAACAAGCATGGATTCCCATTTTTGGACCTTATATTGATAAATCATCATTCACCTATGACCATGCACAAGTGCACCAATAATTGAGACTTATCATATCTAGTCCCCCTCCACTATCATTTGTTAGCAAAAATGTTCTTGTATCTAATCCTAACTATGCAATCATAACTTAGTAGTCAAATATTACCATACTATGCCCATAGCCATCTACCACTTCACCCATCCAACCAACTATTCTAGCTCAAAACAAGCCATTTATCACTATATAAGAAAATATTTTTGACATTATGGAACAATTACAGAATATGACCAAAAAAATATCTATTTTAGATTTGTTTTGTATGTCTACAATCCCCAAGAATATATTAATTGAGTTTCTTGGCTAATGAAAAGTTGATAATGACATATCTCTATAAAAATTTCAAGATTTGGTTAGACATCTAGCTCCAAGCCAACAATTAAACTTAGACCAAAGTGATATGCCATCCCTTGGCCCTCTACATAACAATCCATTATACATCAAAGTTACCATAATATGGTACAAAGTAAAACATGTCCTCATAAACAATGGATCAAGCCTAAATATCATGTATCTAAAGCTCATCAAGCTTTTTGGGTAAATGATAGTCGACTTGTAACTAGAAATATCAAGACCTATGATAATGAAGAGTGGGAATCAAAAGGCACCATCAACTTATCATTTATGATTGGGCCCTTGACCCATGGTACCCTATTCCATGTGTTAGACCTTAATTTGTCATATAATATGATTTTGGATAGACCTTAGATACATGAAATTCATGTAATCCCTTCAACATTGCACTAGTGTATCAAGTTATCCCATTTAGGTGTGGAGGTCACCATTCACAGATATTTGCAACCATAAAAACATTACAAGCATTTAGAGGCTAAGTAACAAATCTATAACTACCATTTTGGCTTGAATTTGTTTGTCAAGAAAGACAAGGGAGAATAAATATTTGTTGATTCACCAGAGGCCAATTGCATTAACACTAACACCCTTGATTCACTTTCCCACATACCACCTCATAAAAATATCTAATCATTATACCATCTTGGATAATAGCCTAAGAGACTATTTGAACCATGATAAATTACACATTTCCAAGTTTCCACAAAACCCCAAGTCCTTTGGAAAACCACCTTGCATAGAATGGAAAAGAAATGGAAAAGGCCAAATGCATAGTCCAACACCTATCATTTTCATACCGACCACTGGCCAAGAATAAGACCCACTTACAGGTGATGAATCTTGGTTGTATAATGACAACCTAGCTGATTGTTACCTAAATTCCAAGTATTCCATTTCAAATAGAATCATAGAGAAGCATGCCTATGAAGGAGGAGGCCTTGGGATAAATCGATAAGGTTTGCTTGAGCCAATTTCTACTACTCCGTATGGTCTTGGATTTAAATTTCTTAGGGGTGACCCCATATACCTTATTCATGTGCCAATTCTAATGACTAGTAATGATGATGTTGATAACAAAATAGAGTCTGATCAGATCCCTTTTGATGACTTAATCGATACCAATTTACTTGACACTAATGCCATTTGTACCCTTTGACTAGTTATTTGCCATAATCCACTTCCATATATTATCCTCAATTAATAAACTGGAACTAACAAGAATCAATAGTGATAGTTGATGAGTTTCATAATGATGAGGCCTTCTACAATTTTTTAGGCCTTAGGACAATGTTTTATTGGGAAATTGCAAACAAGGGTTCTCAATCAAGTTGGATCCTATAGCCTATTTTGGAGAATAAGTGAACACCCTTAGCCAAAAATAATTAAATAAGACATTGAGATCCCAAAATGAAAACCTCTTTGAGGTGATTTAAGACTAGGGAAATATTAAAGAGAAAGGCCAGTCTAATGATGAAAACCTATTTTAGGTTCCATTATATGGGGGTGTTCAACCTTCCTCAAACACAGCTTAGGAGGCCACCAATGATGAACTTGCCTGTGGGTCCAAGTCCAACCTTGAAGAGCAACATGATTTTAATTAAATCATCCATTAATTCCCAATTGTATTTATCACATGGCCATCCCTACCATTTGGGGTTTTTGATTCATCATGCCTAGGATAACTCAAGGAACCAGTCCTAATAGAGGACTCTACCTTTGTAGGCTAGTTTAAATCTCTGCCAACCAATCTAGGAGATAGTTTGACCCTTATTGTAGAGGACACAATATAAGTTAACATCAATACTCTAGATGATGTGAAATGGATAAAATTAGGTGTGTCCCTCATCAAGGATGAATCTGAAGTATTTACAACCCTTTTAAGGAAATTTGTTGATATATTTGCATGGGCCTATTCCAAGATGTCAGGTTTCGACCCTGCCTTGGTTTTATACCACCTTGTGGTACATCTTGATTCCAAACTTGTGAAACAAAAATTATACAATATGCATCCTCACATTGTTATACTAGTAAAGAAATATTTTGAAAAAATATTAGAAGCTAGATGTATTCGATCAATTAATTAATCAAAGTGAATCTCAAATGTTGTATCAGTTAATAAAAAACTAGAAGGAATTAGAATCTATAATGATTTTAGGGACATAAACAAATCCTACCCCAAGGAAGACTTTCCTCTATCAAACATTGACATGATTATTGACTCCACACTAGCTTATGAAATGATTTCATTGATAGATGGATTCTTAGGCTACAATTAGATCTGAATTTCACCAGAAGACCAACATAAAATAACCCTAACCACTATATGGGGAACATTATATTATCAAGTTATGCAATTTAGTCTCAAAACTATAGGGGCCACATACCAAAGAGCCATGACCATCATATTTCATGATATGATGCATGACATTGTTGAAGACTATGTTGATGGCATACTAGGTAAATCAAAGACTAGGGCCGATCATCTAACAACATTGAGGAAAATATTTGATTGAATATAGGAATACAAAGTTATGATCAACCCTAATAAGTGTGTTTTTGGAGTTACTTTAGGCAAATTTCTTGGCTTCATTGTGTCTCATAGAGGCATTAAAGTCAATCCAGCCAAAGTAATAGCCATAATAAACATCTCACCATTGACCAATTTGAAGTAGTTATATAGATTTTAGGTCAAGATAAAATTTATTAGACACTTCATATCCTAGTTGGCCAGTCAATGTCACCCATTCTCACACTTGTTAAATAAAGGGGTATAATTTAATTGGGATGATGAATTCCAGAAGGCTTTTCAATGCTTAAAGGACTATTTCACTGAATACAAAGTCAGGATCAACCTTGAGAAGTGTGTTTTTGGAGTTACTTCAATAAAATTTCTTGGATTCATTGTCTCTCATAGAGGCATTGAATTCAATCTAGCCAAAGTACTAGCCATAATAAACATGCCACCATTGACCAATTTGAAGTATCTCTATAGTTTTTAGGGTAAGATACAATTTATTAGACATTTCATATCTTAGTTGGCCAATAAATGTCACCCATTCTCACACTTTCTAAAGAAAGGGGTAGAATTTAATTGGGATGATGAATGCCATAAGGCTTTTCAATGCTTAAATAACTATCTAGAAAATCTACCTATTTTGTTGCCTTTTATGCTAGGAAAGTCATTCCTCATATACCTCTTATCTATCAATAAATCATTAGGAGCACTTATTGATCAACATTATGATAATGGAAAAGAGCATGCCATGTACTACCTAAGCTATACATTAGATGCATATGAGCATAATTATATGCCCATGGAAAAACCTTGTTTAGCTATGGTCTTCACAGCTCAAAAACTACAAGATTACATGTTGAAAAAGACCAAGGTCATTTCTAAAATATATCCACTCAAGTATCTACTATCCAAAACATCTTTACAATACCACATGGCCAAATGGATCATGTTTCTTAGTGAGTTTGAGATAGAGTATGTCAACTAGAAATCTATCAAGGGGTAAGTTCTTATAGATCAACTTGTTGAAGCACCCCTTATAGATACAAAGCCACTAACATTTAAATTCCTAGATTAATCCATTATGACCATAATTGAAATACCTCTCTAGGAGTAGCAATATAAGCTATATTTTGATGGATCATTCATCACACATGGATTGGGGCTAGGCCTTTTATTTATTACTCCATAGGGGATTTAATCCCTAAATCATTCTAGATTAGCTTTTTTGTACCAACGACATGGCCAAATATGAATTACTCATTTCAATGATTTGATAGGTAGTAAAATGGAACATACAACATCTCAAAGTTTATGGTGATTGTCAATTAATCATCAATCAGGTTTCATATCATTTTTAGACCAAGGATGACAAGCTAGTACCATATAAGATCATGGTTGACACTCTCAAATAATAGATTGCTAACATCCAATTTTAACATATACCAATGGATATTAATATAACAAAAGATGCCGTGGCCACAATTGGATCTTTTATTTGACATACAGATATGGCCAAAGAATACCAATTTAATATTGAAAATATTCTCATGCCAGCTCATAAACCTTCAACTATCATAATGATATATGATATTATTGGTTCCAACTCTATTTTATATTAAAAACTATATACCTATCTTCATGACCAAATAATTCCACCATAACTATCCCAAAAATAATCCAAATCCTTTGTCCACCATGCTGCACATTATACCTTACTCAAATCAACCCTATACCACCAAAATTTTGATGGAACTTTATTTTGTTGTTTAAATTTGGTAGAATATACATTAACATTATGGGAAGTTCATAGAATATTATGTGGATCCCACATAAGTGAGGTTATCCTATCTAAAAATCTCTTGCATACTAAGTACTATTGGCCAATGATGGATGCATATGTAGCTGTGTATGTGAAAAAGTGCAATAAATATCCAAGGCATGCCAATCTGATTCATGCCCTAGCCAAGACTTTGAAACCAATGATTATACTATAGAAATTTTCTGTATGAGGTCTTTATCTCATAGGGAAGATAAACCCCACCTTATTCGATGGTCATAAACATATACTTACCACCACCTAATACTTCACTAAGTGGGGTGAATCTATACCTCTTACTTATGTGACTAGAAAGAAAATTTCAAAATTCATATTCAACCATCTCATTTACCATTATGGTATCCCATCTGACATTATATCTAATAATGGTGGATCATTCAAAAACAAACTTTTTGAATCACTATATGCTGAATATAATATTACTCAATATTTTTACATCGCATATTACCCATAAGGTAATGGCTAGGTAGAAGTCTCTAACAAAACCATCGTCAACATCATTAAAAATATTGTCAATGATGTTGACCATGATTTACACTTTCAAATATTCCATTCCTTATGGGCATACTATACCAATCACTCTACTCCAACAACAACCACTCCATATTCACTTATTTATGACACTGAGGTTATTCTTCCCATTGAGATCAAGTTACCTTCGTTGGGCATTTATTTGAAGTATGTTTTGGATGATAAAGACTATCAAGTAGCTTGTCTACAAGAGCTAGAGTTACTTGATGAGAAATGCCTAGCCATATTTAACAACTTGTAAGCATACCAGAATAGACTCTATGGCTACTACAATCGGTGCATCATACACATAGAATTTGAGCTTAGTGATCTTATTCTTAAAAAACCTAGAGGAACACCATGATTGAAATGAAGCACAAAGTCAAGTTCAAACCCATCTGGGTAGGTCCTTTCATCATTGTTTCAAACTATGACATTGGAGCATACAAGCTCACTACACCAAACAAGGATAAACTTGATGAGTCGATGAACATTATACACCTCAAACATTACTTTGCTTAAGAGACTTGGTGTATTGTCTATGAGGACCATTTAAATTGTACCATAATATAAACATTCTTTTTTACATTATATCATTCTACCACATGCCATTCTACCATAACTTTTATATCTACCATGTTGTTTTTACCCCTCCCTACCTAGCCCTTTGACCTTGGTTCCATTCCATTAGTTCCACAACCACTTTCAGCATGGAGGTTTAGATTAGTTTTAATAGTTGCTTCAAGTATTCCAAATAGAGACCATATTTTGGAGTATTATGATAGTGATTGGTAAGTTGCATCCTTCATTTGTTTTTTGTTATATACCAAGTGTGCCTAATTATAACCACCTTAGGAAAATCAATGTTTCACCATCATGATACTAAGTATATCCACCTATGGGAAAATTAGTATCATTGACCTATGTTGTTATTATTAATTATAATCACCTATAGGAAAATTAGGGGAAAAACTTATTTATAATGCTTTGAAGTAACACCTTGCTATGCTTATGCCATACTATTCCATTTACCATCTTGTTTGAATTGGCTGCTACACTAGTCAGATTCATCTATTGTAAGGTATAACTATAGTGACTTGAGGTCCCATCTTAAGACTATATAGGTGGTGATCAATTCATGTTAAGTTTATCTTATGCAACCTTTTCCGTGTTCTTGAATTTTTATGATCAATCTATTAAGTTTAAATTCTCTCATTGTTTTATGATCTTGTATCATTTACTGTCTCATCATTCTCGATCAAGTTGAGATGATCCAAAATTCCATAAACATTTGAAAATAGATCTATAAAATCCAAAACAATGCCCATTGACCACTTGTTTGCCTTAAATATTCTAGGATCCTTAGCTACTTCACAAGAACCACTTGTCATTTAGTTTTCCCATCCTTATTGGGCTAACATCCCATGCTCTTGCCATTTTGTGAGCCCATTCCCATATTCTTCTATAACATTCATCATGTTTTATTTCTCAATCATTTTATTTTATCCCATTTCCTGGGAGAACTACATTTGGCCTAAATTTTTTGTTGGATCTTATGTCCATGGAGCTATGTAAGTAACATCCACTTGCCTAATGCATATGAGGCCAGCTCAACCACCCCCTTCCTTTTCTTTTATTCCCCCATTTTATTTATTTGTTTTGTTGTATCTTCTTGTCTAGGGACAATGTTTGTCATGTTGTTTATGTCATGTTGTTTGCACTAACATTTTGATTAACCATTGTTTATCTTTTAAATTATTTTGTTGTTTGTTATTTGTTTCTTGTTTTGGCATTTTTTTTTTTGCCTATTTGTTTGCTTTCTTGTTTGTATTGATTTAGTCTATGTACGTTCATTAGGTGATTCCTTATGCATTATTCTTGAATCCATCCATATTCATATGTTAGCATTATCATCATGGTTTTTATCATTGGTGCTTGATATCCATTATGTATTGGATCACGTGTTAGTCATTGTGAATATTTTTTCCAAGTTATCATGGTGTTATATCATGATGCCTACCATACATGCTATAAAAAAAATCAACTCTAGGAGTCTCTACAGTAATGCAGCAACAAAATATCTCTTTGGCACCAACAACATTCATGATCTAATCCAAATCATATCTTAAATAGAGTAATTAAACAACAAAAGCATTTTTTTCCTTGTTAGTTTGGATAAGCATCTCCCTACTCGTAGGTTACACAAATTCATCTTTCTCCTCTATACCCAATTTGCCATCATATTCCATATCATGTTTGCCACTATTGGGGTACAATGATTATAACCACCTCTAGGTAAATCATTGTATACTATCCCATTTGTATTACCAATGATTCTGACCATCTTTAGGCAAATCATTATGTTTCCATCCATTTGGAGGTTGATGATTATAACTGCCTTTGGGAAAATCATTCTATTTTTTTTGCCCAATTGGGGCATTTTTTTCATTATGATAATGCTTATAACTACCTTTGGAAAAACCATTATGTCTATCCACCCAACTAGGGCATGTTTTTATCCTACTAATGATTATAAATAACTATGGGTAAATCATTATTTTCCCTTTAACTAATTATAACCAAATTTGGGAAAATCAATCTCTTATTACTCTAAGCCTTTTTTTATGATTATAACCACCTTTGAGTAAATCATTACCTTTTTATCCTACCTATGTTGATGATTATAGCCATCTATGAGCAAATCGTCCTATTTACATATCCTAACTGGGCCAGATCCATATGCTACTAATTATAACCACCTATAGGTAAATTAGTCCATTCCACCCATTTCATTTTTTTGGTCAAATCATTTCCTCCTTTTAAGGGACCAATTACTAACCCCTTTTCCAACCATTCCCTTGAGAGGGAACCTACAATTCATACATTACTGTTGAGTTCATGGGCATACAAGACCTTTTCAATCTTTGAGAATACATTACTATGACTACAACTTGCAACACCTTCCCAAATAGGGGAAAACTATAGACACCTAAAATTGGTCACCAATGGCCTTCAATTGGACTTCAAATCGATTCTTACCAACCATTACAAATTAATCTTAAGAATCACTAAACACCCCAAATTTACTTGTGTATCATTCATCAAAGCTCAAAATCTTGTTGAGGCAGACCTAATTGGGGTATCCTATCATATGTAATAAAAACCTCTCAAGGATTCATCTTTAAGCAACCTACAACATCATAACATGCAATTTGGCTTATAAACCTATTAAATGGGCCAATTATACACAAAATCAAATCTTGAAAATGCTAAAAAGCCTAATCAAAGTTAATTAATATGTTAAACCAGATTAAATTCCTAGTTAAATTATCCATGTGCAATTAATGAAATTATAAAAATGAAAATTCAAAAATTGTTGAGTTTTGGAGCTAAAAGCTTCACCAAGGAGCTAGTGTAGAGGTTATTGGGCTTAACCAGTAATCAGCATCGGCAGTATCGCTGACATCGGTCAGGCATGGATTAGAACTGACTGACATCGGTCAGGGATCATCTGACATTGATCATATGTAGATTGATAGCGACCGGCATCGGTCACCTGTGTGTGTGTGTGTGTGCACATTTGCATGCATTTATAGAATTATATTTGTTCTAATTTTAGGTGAATAGTTGGTTTGCATGTAAATACTAATTTTAGTCTTGAGTCTATTTTTCTAATTATTGTTTGCCTTGGATCCTATTTAAGAGACCCATGGGGCAGTATTGTAATTAAGAAGAAGAAGAAAGAAAAGAGGGAATAAAAACTCAGTTATTGAGTTGATTATAATTGATTGAGAGAGAGAGAGAGAGAGAGAACTCTTGAGAGAGAAATATTGTACACCCAAGAGGTGTGGGAAGAGTGAGATTTCTTCATTGTATTCTAGAAGATTTTAATACAAGATTGGTTGTTTCTTGTATCTCCTATTATTTGTTGTTTCTGATTTCTAGTTACTTATTACTTTTGGTTCAATTACATGTTTAGTTGTTTATACAAAAGTAATCAATTGTACTCCAAGTTCCTAACAAGTGGTATCAGAGCGTGTTAGTGTTTGTTGATTATAGAATTCACTCACAGGGGTTTCTAATTGAGTGGGAGTAAAGCAATGGTAGAAGAAAGTAAACTAAGACTAGAGAAATTCAATGGCAAGAATTATCAATTATGGAGGATGCAGATTGAAGATTATTTGTATCAAAAAGATCTGTACTTACCGTTGGGTGGGGTTTCAAGCAAGCGCATAGATATGAAAAATGAAGAATGGAATCTTCTTGATAGAAAGGCTCTTGGAGCTATAAGGTTGAGCCTGGCAGCTTTTGTGTTTTCAAACTTATCACAGGCAAAGACAATGGTAGAGCTAATGGATACTTTGGCAAATTTATATGAAAAACCCTTAGCTTTGAATAAAGTATATCTTATGAATCAATTATTTAATTTTCAAATGTAGAAAGGTGGATCTGTATCTAGTCATCTTAATGATTTTTATGGAATTGTAAATCAGTTAAATTCAGTCAAAATAGTTTTTGATGATGAAATTAAGGCTCTCTTATTCTTCTGCTCTTTACCTAAAAGCTGGGATAGCTTGGTAATAGAAGTTATTAATACTGCATCTACTTCAAATATCTTGAAAGTTGATGATGTTGTTAGTGTAATCTTGAATGAATAAATTTGCAGGAAAAGCACAGGGGAAACATAAGGTAATGCTTTAAGTTTTGAAAGCAAGGGAAGGCAAAGAGATAAGGGCAAGCAAGGGAAATCAAGGTCAAAGATGGGAAGAAGATCCAAATCCAAAAATGGAAGAATAACCTGCTAGAATTGTGGAAAGAAAGGGCATGCAAAGAAAGATTATTGGTTGAAGGATAACAAAGAAAATCAGCATGAAGGTGATAAAGAAGCAAAAGTTGTAAGTATTGTTGCACAAGATGCTCTTATATTTTCTTTGGATAATAAAATAGAATTTTGGGTTTTAGATTCTGGTGCCTCTTTCCATGCAACCCCAAATAGAGAATTTTTCAATGATTATGTCCATGGAAATTTTGGAAAAGTTTATTTAGGGGATGATGAGCCTTGTCAAATTGTTGGCAAAGGAAAAGTTTAGCTGAAATTGTAGAATGGCAACACATGGGTGTTGAAGGATGTCATGCATGTACCCATCCTGAAGAGGAAACTGATTTCTATAGGAAAGTTGAGTGATGAGGGTTGCACAGTAACTCTCACAGTTGAATCTTGGAAAGTTTCCAAGGGTGCACTTGTATTAGAAAGAGGTAAGAGAGTAGGTACACTTTATCTATCTACTTGTATTACTAATTATTCTCCTTCTATTTTATCTACTTCAGATGTAGATGTAAAGTTGTGGCACTACAGGCTTGGTCACATGAGTGAGAAGGGAATGGATATTCTTAAGTCAAAAGGTAAGCTTTCAGTTTTGAAAAGCATAGATCTAGATTTCTGTGAGCATTATATTTTTGGGAAATAGAAGAAAGTGAGGTTTCTCAAAACTGGGTCAACAAAAAAGAAGCACAAGTTGGAGCTTGTTCACACAGACGTGTGGGGACCAGCTTAGGTAGCTTCTATTGGAGGATCATGGTATTATGTTTCTTTCATTGATGATGCTACAAGAAAGGTATGGGTTTATTGCATAAAGATAAAATATGATGTTTTTGACACATTTAAGAAATGGAAAGCTTTAGTTGAGAATGAAACAGGTTTGAGATTGAATTGCCTTAGATCTGATAATGGTGGTGAGTACTGCAATAATAAATTCAATAGTTACTATTTTATGAGTGGAATACATAGGGAAAGGATGGTTCCAAGGACACCTCAGCAAAATGGAATTGCTAAAAGGATGAATAGAATAATAATGGAGCATGCACGGAGTATGAGGTTGCATGTTGGTTTGCCCTTACAGTTTTGGGTAGAAGCTGTAGATATTGTAGTTTACCTAATTAATAAAGGACCTTCTACTACACTGGATGGTGGAATTCCAGAAGAGACGTGGATAGGTAAAAAGATAGATCTTTCATTTCTCAGAGTTTTTGCTTTTGAAGCTTTTGTGCACGTTGATAAATAAAATAGAAAGAAGTTGGATGCTAAATCTATACGGTGCACTTTCATTGGTTATGGTTTTGGAGATTTTGGATTTTGGTTGTGGAATTTAGAAACTAACAAAATTATTAGAAGCTGGGATGTAGTTTTTAATGAGAAGGTGATGTATAGTGATCAGCTCAAGAGGTTAAATAATTTTGAGCATGGAAATCTTGATTTGGAAAAGGTTATGATCCAAAATGAGCTCGCGGGTAAAAATATTCACTCATAAGAAAACATAGAAACTGATGTCAGTCAGGTAGAGACCGATGTTGGTCAAGAAATTGACATCGGTGACCAGGAGGAATTGATGTTGGTCAGGTGCAGACCGACATCGGCCAGAGATGACTGAGATTGGTCACTGATAGAAAGAAATTTGGGTGGACATCAAGCTGTCAATGAGTCTCAAATGCCCATAAGGAGGTTTGAAAGGGTAAGTAAACCTCCAACTCATTATTCCCCTTCTTTATAATACTTGTTGCTCACTAATGGTGGATAACTAGAAATTTTTGATGAGGCAATGCAGGTAGAATCTAGGAAACAGTGGGAGCATGGCATGAATGAGGAAATTGATTCCTTAGAAAAGAACCATACATGGGATTTGGTTGAGTTGCCATCCAAAAATAAAACACTAAAAAATAGATGGGTTTACAGGTTAAAAGAAGGAGAGAATGGACAAATGAGACATAAGGCTAGGTTGGTAGTAAAGGGATTTGCACAGAAACTAGGTATTGACTTTGGTGAAATTTTTTCTCCTATAGTAAAGATGACTTCTATTTGGACTGTATTGTCTTTAGTTACTATTGAGGATTTTCATCTTGAGTAGCTTGATGTTAAGACAACATTTCTTCATGGAGATTTGGATGAAGAGATATATATGGATCAACCAGAAGGTTTTGAGGTCAAAGGTAAGGAGAAACTTGTGTGCAGGTTGAAGAAAAGCTTACATGGTCTTAAGCAAGCTCCAAGACAATGGTATTTGAGGTTTGATAGGTTTATGACAGAGCATGGCTTTAGTAAATGTCAATCTGACCATTGTGTTTATTTTACCAGATTGGATAATGGTAATTATATTATCCTATTATTGTATGTAGATGATATGCTTGTTGCAGGTTCACACATGTAGGAAATTATTGAGCTAAAGGTAAAATTAGATCACACATTTGCTATGAAGGATTTAGGAACAAAAAAGAAAATCCTTAGCATGAGTATTAAGAGAGATAGGAAAAATCACAATTTGATTTTGTCTCAAGAGGATTATGTGAATAAGGTGTTGGAGAGGTTCTATATGCAGGATGCAAAACCAGTAAGCACACCTATGGCTGGACACTTCAAGTTGAGCAAAGAATAGTATCCTAAATCACATTATGAGGTTGAGTACATGAGCAGTGTTCCATATGCTTTAGCAGTTGGGAGCTTGATGTATGCAATGGTATGTACTAGACCTGATAGTGCCCAAGTAGTGGGAGTTGTCAGCAGGTTTATGGCCAATCCAGGAAAGGAGCATTGGAAAGCAGTTCAGTGGATTCTCAAATATTTGAGAGGGACCAGCAGTAGGCATTTATGCTATGGAGGGTCAAACACTTCTCTACATGGGTATGTAGATTCAGATATGGCAGGTGACTTGGATGGCAGGAGAAGCACCACATGATATGTGTTCACTATTGGTGGAATGACAATTAGCTGGATTTCAAAGTTGCATAAGGTTGTTGCCTTGTCTACTACAGAGGTAGAATACATTGCAGTCATAGAGGATAGTAAGGAAATGATATGGATGACTTGGTTCATGGAAGAGTTGGGAAAGGAGCAAGAGAGTTGTAGATTATACAGTGATAGTCAAAGTGCAATTCATTTGGCAAAGAATTCAGCCTTTCATTCAAGAACCAAACATATACAGCTTAGGTAGCACTTCATCAGACAGGTATCAGAGGATGGTCAGTTGAAGCTGGAAAAGATCTATATGGATAAGAACCCTGCAGATATGTTAACAAAGCTGGTAACAAAGGAGAAGTTGAATCTTCATTCAAATTTTGTTGGTCTTCAAGATTGAACTTGAAGATGGAGAAATAAGCTAGAGGATGCTGTACAGGTACAGGTGCAGTTGTTTATCTCCAAGTGGGATATTTTTGAGTTATGGAGCTAAAAGCTTCACCAAGGAGCTAGTGTGGAGGTTATTGGGCTTAACTAGTAATCGACATCAGCAATATCACTGACTTCGGTTAGGCATGGATTAGAACTGACTGACATCAGTCAGGGATCGATCAATGTTGGTTATATGTAGACCGACAATGACCGGTATCGGTCACCTATGTGTGGGTGCACGTTTGCATGCATTTCTAGAATTAGATTTGTTCTAATTTTAGGTGAATAGTTGGTTTGCATGTAAAGACTAATTTTAGTCTTGAGTCTATTTTTCTAATTATTGTTTGCCTTGGATCCTATTTAAGAGACCCATTGGGCAGTATCGTAATTAAGAAGAAGAAGAAAGAAAAGAGGGAATAACAACTCGGTTATTAAGTTGATTGTAATTGATTAAGAGAGAGAGAGAGAGAGAACTCTTGAGAGAGAAATACTATACACCCAAGAGGTGTAGGAAGAGTGAGATTTCTTCATTGTATTCTGGAAGAGTTTAATGCAAGATTGGTTGTTTCTTGTATCTCCTATTATTTGATGTTTATGATTTATAGTTACTTATTACTTCTAATTCAATTCCGTGTTTAGTTGCTTATACAAAAGTAATCAATTATACTCCAAGTTCCTAACAAAAATGTAAATATCCTAACTTTTCATGATTACCTTTTGTGAGTTGTTAAGCCTTTGAAAATATCTCACACATGCTTATTCATTGAAAATCATTAATTCTTGACACCTTTTAACTTTACTGGGGTTAATTAGCTCACTTGGGTTAGGTTTGAACCCATTCCATGTTTAAACTACACCTTAAATCACCTTGAGTTGGGGTTATTTCCTAAGCCTATAAATACAATCCTTTGCCTCTTCATTTTAGATCTTGGATATTGTAGAGTTATAATGCAATTTTTGCATAAAACTCATGACAATAATGTTATAATGCCAAAATATTGAGCCAATCCATCAAGTAAGAAATAAGACATATCAAGCTATTAAGAAAAACATGGTGCCAAGGAGAGAAGGAGCAAAAAATGCTCCATTGCCAAAGACTCATTGAACACAAACCAAACAAGCCACGAACAAATCCTTTGGAGCTATCAAGGAAGGTAAAAATTATTGTTCTTTGCATTTTAGTTGGGTTTTGAATTGTATTTAGTACATTATGCTCCCCCTAAGATTTAGGCTTAAATATGATATCATGTTAGTGTTTTGATTTCATTTTTTTTTGAAGCTAACACTTGATCTAACCTCCTCTCTATTATCAAATTCCTATGATCACAAATACATCCTTAATAGGAGTAAATAAGTTCCAAGTTACCAACATTTTGATGGAGTAATGCACATGGCTGAGAATTTTGCTTATGAATATGATGAGTGTAATATATCCCCACCCCCATTATAATAATTTGATATACATGTGAATATCACATTTAAAATAAAGGGATTAGATGCATTGTGTGTAATATAAGATATGAAACTACTTCAAGTGTAGAACATATAAAGATGTAGTCTTTGAAACATATGTGTTATGAATAATTTTCCCTACAGGGGACCATGATATAAAAAATCTAGTATAAATAAAAATATGACACACATGGGCTCAAAAAATAATAAATAAAACATAATCATTGAAATATATAACAGTGTAAAACATGAATATAGATTCCCCCCCTCCCCCCAATATATGCATGATAGGAAGTATGAAAATAGAAGAAAAAAACAAAAAATCATTTGTATGATATGGATTATTAAAATAAAACAGGAACATAAAACATGCTTAATACATAAGAAAGATAATCATGATCTAAATAACCTATCAAATATATGATCAAGTATGAAGAAAACACTTAAATCATTAAACTTGTGTCCAACACCTAGAAAGCATGTAAGGAAATGATATCACATGAGGTACATAGGTGGTACATAACAAGCACTTCAAAAAATTAATTCATATACCAAGGAAACTAAAGAAATATAAATCATAATAAAATACATTTAATATATATGACAATGCACATAGAAAACACTACACACACACACACATAGAAAGCATGAAAAAAAATTATGAAGACACATCAAAACATATAAAATGTCATCAAGAAGATAAGATACATTAAGCCAAAAATAATATTTAGCAAAGATGTAGAGAAGTTCTTCAGGAAGTGGTACATGCCATTATAGTTAGAAAATACATGGAGATCATATGAAATTTAAATAAAGTTTACACATGTTATAGACAAATAATTCATATTTAAGCATATCAAACATATCCAAGCATATGAGTTAGACTAACATAATGAACACGATAATGGACATCATGGGTCTAGTAATATATCATATGCATAAAAAAGTAAAAATAACATGTATAAGAGATTGGATTCCCCATCTTTTCCATATAGTTTTTCCTACATGAATATGGAATTCACATTGGCATAATATGAATCCATAATAATGAAATAAAAACCTATTGAAAGTAAGATCTACATATAATTCATCAATTTTTTAAATCCATATTGTATGTATGAAAAAAATTTAAGTGATGCCTCTTATTTTAGATGTGTGTGTGTGTGCCATAATCATGAAATGTGTAAATGGATCCCAAAATTAAATAAATAGTTAAGATAATGTGTTTTTTTTTGGATGAGGTTTTAAGTACCATCTTTGTATCATAAATCGGAGTAAAAATAATATATCTATAAGTAATAAATTGCATAATTGAAAAACTATAGTGACAAGATAAACCTAGATCATGTACCAAAAGTGCTCTACATAAATACCATCTTAAGAAACTAATAAATGCTCTTGTTATTTATCTCCCTATAATGATTGTGAATGTTTGATAAATTATCTATGAAATTCTAAGTTTGTTTCTTTATAAATGAACTAAAATTTATATGTATTTTTAGCCAAATTAAATTTAAGTTAGTATCAAAGTTATGGCTAGGATAAATGGATCATATAGATATGCAGGTTCATGATATGTATGAGAACAAAAATATATAAAACACAACTACAAGCTAAATGAAATCAAATATGAGAATATTTAAAAGAAAGATTAGAGCCAAAAAAAATATTCCATTAACAAAGCTCACAAATGTGAGAAGTAAAAATAAGAAAATGTTGATTAAATCTTCCAAAAAAGGTGGTCAATAAACCCCTATAATAGAATATTAACTCCTCCACAAAAGGTGTTCAATAGAGCCAAAAATATAGGAGTAACTCCCATACCAAAATAGTCAATCAAGGGAGTTACTTCCTAGTCATCTAGTCAACCTATACACCTAAGCAAGCTTCTCCATGAAAGTAGGAAAAATCCAAGTGAATGAAAAAATCCTATAATAAATAAATATGAGAAAATAATAAACCCCTAATCTAGCACCCCCCATAAGCACAACTTAGGTGGGAAGTGTAAAAAAAAGGATCTTGACAATTAGGCATGATGAGGTACCCATGTACAAAGTAATATATCATAAAGTAGAGAAAAAGATAAAACCTTAAGGAAAAAACTCCCCTTCAAAAGAGAGACATAAAAAGAAGAGGCTAGAAGGCCCCATCAGAATATGATGTTATAGTATCCTAAAACTCAAGAAGAGCCCACAAGTGAAGATACTTTCTCTTTATGAAAGGTTTTGTGAATATGTCTATTATCTATTCTATATTTTATAAATATCTTAGATCAATGATGTCCTCATGAATGAGATATTTGATGAAGTGCATGTGAATATCTATGTTTTTGGTCCTTTGATGTTGGATTGGATTCATGAAAATATGAATAGTACTTTGGTTGTCATAATAGATGATGGTAGATCATTTGAAGTATATACCAAAATTTGTGAAAATTTCTTAAAGCTAAATGGCCTCAGAAGTAGCATTGATATCCCCACTATACTACACCTCAGTAGATGAGAAATTAGTAAAATTTTGCTCCTTTATTGACCAATTAATTAGACCTAAACCATTGGATAAACTATAAATTGAAGTGGACTTATGATTTTGAATATCTATAGTCTAACTTGAGTGAGTATATCCAATCAATTCAATGTTAGTGTCAGATCTGTATTGAATCTTGAATCTGTGTTCCCTTAATATAGTGTAAGATCCTCTTAACTACTTTCCAATGTAGCTTGTGGTGTTCTTACATGAATTTGGAGACTAGGCCCATGACATATGATATGTCATGTCTCATATGTGTTAGTAGATAAAGATAACCTGAAGTGGTTGATATAAGGTATCATCAACCAAAGGTGAAGTACAATCTAACTCAAGATTGAATCTAGATAGAAGGAGTCAGAGTTGGCTTACAATCATCCATGTAAAATTGAACTAGTAGACTAGGATCATACTTAGGTTATGTAAGAGTGATTGATAATTTGGATTAATAAATATAAATACAAAGGAAATAGTGTAACAAGCCTAAGTTTATCATATTAAATCTATCATGAAGAGCCCTTTTCATTGCTATAATGGATGAAGAAGAGTTACCAATGATCAAATATTGTAAACACAAATAACCAAAATCAAGAGTGAATCTTCCTACTATAAGAGATAGATGTTCTCTCTTAATTTTACATACATGAATTCTAAGGGGCCTATTTGAGGCCATAGATGGATTTCTAGAATATTCATATAAAGGAATAATCCTCAACAAATCATAGAGGCTACTCCATGTAAATTTCCTTCTCAATATCACCATGAAGAAAGTTAATCTTCACATCCATCTGATAAACATCCCAATAATTGGCTATGGTAAAAACAAGTGTGATTCTAACAGAGTTCATTTTGGTGACTAATTCAAAGTTATCTATGTAGTTGATGCCAAACACCTATGATAAACCTTTAGTGACTAACCATGCCTTGAAATTATCAATAGACCCATCTGTTGCATAGTTAGTCTGATATATCCATCTTTATCAAACTATATTTTTCCCTTAGGAATGAGTTTCAAGTCCTAATTATGATTCTTGATTAAGGTTTTATGCTCCTCATGCATGGAAGAATCCCACTCAAGTATACCTAATGCCTCATAAAAAATCTATAGATCTGAGGTAGAGGCATAGAAAGCATGTGGAGAACCCTAAAACTATAAATGTTTCCTCTTGTAATTTAAAGAATCTCTAATCCATGTGAATTTAATCTACAATATTTGCCTAGCCCAAAGAGGACCGAAGGTGGATGAGTCAGGTAGAGAAACATCATCCTTTAAAGCATGGCCAGATGTGGATAAATATTAGC
Organism: Torreya grandis; assembly: GCA_037957365.1. Taxonomy (NCBI): domain Eukaryota; kingdom Viridiplantae; phylum Streptophyta; class Pinopsida; order Cupressales; family Taxaceae; genus Torreya; species Torreya grandis. The sequence continues at coordinate 460,359 of JARHVA010007844.1, forward strand.
CCCCATCACTAATCTTAATATCATAACTAGGAGAAGTGTCCTCAACCTATGGAATATGCTCAGGCTGATCTAAATCATCTAAATCAAATCCAAGTGAGTCAAATGAAGTGGGAGAAGTGTCAAATGTCGAGTGTATGGGAATCTCTTAAAATTGAACACTTCTCTTGATGAACAATGCATGTGTGGTCATATGAATAAGGTAGTACCCCTTGAAACCATATGGATAACCTACAAAGATGTAAGGATTACTCTAATGTTACATATCCTTACTTTTCTTCTTCAATATGCATGCCATTGTTGGATATCCTAAAACCCTAAAGTTATTAACTATGTGTTTCATATTATGCCAATATTCAAAGGGAGTTATACCTTATAAATATTTGTGAGGAAACTTGTTTTGGATGTAGTAGTCATAATTAATTAACTTAGTCTAATACTGAGGTGCCAATGATGTAGAGTGAATCATATAGTTCACCATCTCTTACAAGGACTTATTCTTGTGTTCTGTAACTCTGTTATGTTGAGGACTATATGGAACTATCCACTAAAAATCAATCCCCTATGCTATGCAAAATTTCTCAAACATTTTTTTAACATACTCACCCCCATTATCAGTTCAAATAACCTTAATGCATTTCTTATATTGTTTCACTGCAAGAACCTTGAAGTCTCAAAACTTGTCAAAAACTTCATATATTTAACTAAGGAAGTGAACCCATGTGTATCTCAAGAAATCATGAATGAAGGTAAGGACACACTTAGCCCTTGTGAAATATAGACTAGAAAAAGTCCTAGATACAATAATGTGTACTAACTCTAATGCCCATGAAGCCCTCCAAACTTTTCCTTTGTCAAATTTATCTTCAAGATGCTTCCCAAAGGTGAAACCCTAAAAAATATCCTTAGATAAATGGAATTAAGATAACCTTATGACCATATAATTCTTGTTGAGTTGTTCTAGGTAGCAGTAGTTGAGGTGGCCAAATAACTCATGTGAAATTTTACTAACTACACTAAATGAGTTGACAATGCAGTCAGAGAAGAATTAGGTGTAAAATACGAGAAGGTATATAACTTGGCTTGGTGATCTACCCTACCCACTACCACTATATAATCATTATGCAACTCTCTAATTATTATTATATTTGGTGAAAACTCTACCCTCATGCCCTTATTGATGTGAGTGATTTGGTACACCTATAAAAGATTAGTTGGAAGGGATGGAACACTTATAACATTATTGAATGTTCCTCCATCCATTTCAAATAGATCCTTTCCCTATAACTTCTATTGAAGTACCATCACCCATAGTAATAGAAGACATGCTAAAAGGCTCTAAGGAATAAAACTCAACTTGTGAATAACCCATGTGGTGGGGATCATCTGAATCAATAACCCATGAATATGTTGGAGCTGTAACTACTATAAGAGCCTTGTAATTTTCTCTCTTTCTCTTTGACTTTTTCCTTATAAGAATATTGAGTTGATGAATTCTACTTGATAGACTCAGGAAAACCTATGCTATTATTTTATAGAAGATGATTTAGGTGATCAATTTATTTCTTCATACACTTGTGTTCATCATGCCTTCTCTTGTAATAGGCATACTAAACTTTCTCTTTCTTAGGATTTCCATTGAAAGAGGAGGTTTTAGTGATTATTTTTATAGAGGTTGACTCTTTATTCTTCTCTTTATTATAATCCTTTTTCCCATTCCCAAAAATTAGGGCTTGAGGTTTTGAGGAATTCAATGTGTCCATTTGTATTAATTTGTCTTGCTCTCGAGTCAAGTTGATAGCAAAGGCATCTAAAGAGGTTATTTTCCATGTAGTGCATAGAGAAATTTTAGTGGTAGGGAAATAATAGACAAAGATTAATTAATTAGGATAAATATTAGAGAGTATATAATTAAGAAGTTTTTCATCTTTCTTATCAATTACATATACTTTCAACTGAAATCTCAAAGACTTGAATTTGGTGAAGAAATTTTGTAGGGTGTCAAAGTTTATAGGATTTAGGTTGATAAGTTCATTTTTAAGTTCATGACCTCTCATCATGTCTAGTTTCCCAAAAACAATTTCCAAGATGGTCCACACGTCATTGGGTGATTTAGTAGGTTCTAAGTGAAAGAGAATATTAGGAAACACATATAGACACAACAACCCATAGGCTTCATCATAACAATTATACCACTTAACTTCTTTTGATTCTACATTAGGTTCAGTCTAATTATTCATTGTATTGTCATGTAAACCATTACTCATTAATATAATTTTCATTTTGGTTTTCCATTCATAGTATTTAAATGGCATTAGAGGATTAATTGAACTTATATCTATTTTGTGCATAGAAATTAAGTGGAATGGCTATAGTTGTTTATTGTATAAAATAGAGAATGTGAACATAAAAAAAAAATATGTACAAAAAATAGTACATCCCCCATGAACTATGAAATGGTGAACCCCTTGAATGTTTTTAAAAATACACACTCAAAATACATTGGGCACAACCAATAATGCATTTAGAAAAACTAGTGTAAATGTTGAAAAAGACATGATTTTCAAGACAAAATAAGGACATCGAACTTAGCTAAAAATGCATCCAAGAGTAGTATAAAAAGTGAGCAAGATAAAAATAAGATAAATTATGTTTTGAATATGAGGAGGTTTACCCACATGCTAAATTCGACCTCACCCTTCGATCTTCAACTAGAGAAAAAAATACATTCCTCTCTTTAAATGGTGCCCATAATATATTATTTTTAACAAACTACCACTTCCCAATAATGTTTATAATAATTTCTTCCCAAATAAGATCCACTCCATTATAAAAAAATCCCTATTATGAATATCCACCCCTTACACCAATGCCAAAAATTATATTATTTTTATGAAAAATAATAAAAGGAATCTCTTTGCCTTAAGCTTAATTATCAAAATTTAAAATATAGAATACCTTAGAAGTGATGTTGAATAATTTAAATTAAGTTTGACCTTTTTAATAAAAAATACTCTTATAAGTAAACCACCATAGAAACCACTTATAAATCATAAATACCACAAATTTACAATCAGTGGTTTCAATTTAAACAAAGGGTTTTGAAAATTCAAACTACTTGTAAGGGTGTCAATTGTGGGGTGAGAAAGTCATGTGAAGGAGGTAGATGGTGGTGGAGAAAATTCATGGCTCCTAATAAGGTAAGGTGCATATCTAAAATTCATTACAAGGGCCAAGGAATGGTGCGTAGGTGTAGGGTATGAACCTTAAGTTTGTTAGTGACGTAGGAATGCAGAATATTTTGAACATGCATGGAAGTATCTTTACTAAGGTGTGAGATTTATATCAGGCAAAAATAAAAAAATACCAAGATGTGATGAGGCTATTAATAGTGGTAGGTGTCATTGAGGATTCTTAAAGTAACTATTGGTGTCACACAATGGAGATAGATGGTTTTGTAGATCAATGACTAGGAAGATGGAATAGGTCATACACTACATGCAAGAGTATGTCTTAATGTACAAACCTTGTACATAAAACCACCTATAAAAATACTAATAACCCTAAGTTTCAAGAAATAATTCCCTAAATGTTTTTTTAACAAATCTTGAGGTTTTTGAGATTTTTAAAACACCCAATTTTTTTGAAAACCCTCAAGTTTGAATTTTAAAGAAAAAACCCTCAATTTTTTGTGAATAAATCAATATTTAAAAATAAATATAATAAAATAAAACTAGACACATGGTTACTAGGGTGGCACTATGATACCATATTAGAGTTAGGTTCAGAACCACCATACCATGTAGATTCATAGGTTCATGATAAGTGTGAGACAAACAAACACACAACTGCAATCCAAATGAAATCAAATATGAGAATATTTTAAGGAGAGATTATATCTAAAACCAATTTTCCATTAACAAAGATAAAAATGTGAAAAGTACAAATAAGATTGTATCGAGTAACTCCTCCATAAAAGGTGGGTAATAGACCCCTAAAATATAATAGTAACTCCTCCACAAAAGGTGGTCAAAAAATCCAAGAATAGAGAGGTAACTCCCATACCTAGAACAACTAGTCAAGGGAGTTACTTTCTAGTCATCTATTCAACCTGAACACCTAAGCAAACTTATCCATCAAAGTATGAAAATTTCAAATGAGGGAAAAAACACATATTAAATAAATATGAGAAAATAATAAACCCATTCTCTAACAATTAAGACCCTATTAACACCTAAACTAACATCAAATAATTGAAAATTAAAAAGTAAAAGATGAAGGGGATGATTGTACTCTATCCACCAAGGGTCCACACGAAGGGAATAAGGAGTGTAAATGACACTTGTACCTAGGAGCATCACTCATGCTCTTTTCATAAAGATCAAATTTTGGGCAAATAGAGGAGAGATAACAAGAGAATTGTATGACACTGACTGGAGAGACAAGGAATATCAAAATTAAACAAAGATTCCAAGAATACCCAATTAAAACTAATAATAAACAAGTACAAAAGCATCCTAAAATCATGTAATTTTACAACTTATAAATGCTATGGGGAAATTTTAAGTTCCTACATATTTTACCACTTTGATGTGTGTGGATGTACATATATATCAGAGTAGAAATGAATATATGGCATGCATATAAAATATTATATGCTTGGATCTCCAAAACAAAATATAATGCACATGGGAATATGCAAAAATATATTCTTTTCTATTTACATATGGCTGAGTGCCAAATAATAAAAATGTTCTTAAATATGAAGTAATGGAAATGTAATACCTCATTCTATAGATAAATGGAATGGATTTAAGCACCATATAATATTTATTTCTCGACACATATCTAAAGTTATAAATGAAATTCTAAGTATATTTTTTGTTAATGTTGTGAATACATAATTTTAAGTGCTATACCTAATAATATTTTGCACATACAATATTGAATGAAACTAAATGAAATCCTAAGTACATCCTCAATAGGAAATAAATAATAATAAAATCATAGTTAATTATATTATTTTCATAAATAAGGAAAGAATAAAAATTAGAGGTGTATCTTGAATATTTTGACATTTGGTGACAGTTGACTATGTTATAAAATATAAATGCACACCCAATATTGATAGTGACAATAAATGTATGTATGGAGCATGAGTGACACTTCTAGAAATTATGAAGCATGGGGAGGGGTCACCTTATTGAGGTGGTACATAACACATGATCATATTAGGGTAATGAGCTACAAATTTAGTACTAGTATATATAAAAAATAAAGATAGTAATGTAAAAGAACATCCTACGAATGATAGAGTATAGTGGTGATTCATATAAATTGTAGACACATAAATTTGGTATAAGACACAAGCCAACAATGTTAATTTTGACTAATATTAAACACACATGAATTTTTTGTACACAATTGAATCTATGCCTAAATAATTTATTATCCTACGTAGGATGTCACTATTCTCAAGACCACTATCTTCTCCATCCTAGATAGTTATTTAAATAGTCAAATGATTCCAGTTACCATTAGTGTTTGACTTTGTCAAAGGTATCCTAGGTTATCCAAATGAATTTCTTTTTATATTCAAAAGCTTCCCTTGCATCGGCCCACACTTTTCACATGTCAGATAAAAAGGGAAATTACCCAAAGAGTCTCCTATATATAAACATCAATACTAATCTTGTTCCTATCTAGAAGGCATATGGAGATCACTTGAAAAATCACTTAAACAATAAGGAATACATCTACATATCCTTTAGGCACTACCTTGAAACATCCATGTTTGAAAACCCATAAAAGGAACAACTATCAAAAAAAGTATTAATACAATTACAAGGTCAAAATCATAGGTTGTCAAGTGTCAAAATCCAAATAGGTTTCATACATTCCAAAAAAGAACTATTTATCACACACACAATTAGGTGGGAGAAATATGTGAGTTTTGACCCCTTATAAGTGTAGTGGAATGCAGTCAACACTTAATCACTTAGAGTGTGGTTAAGGATATCCAATCCATTCTACCTAACCCATTTGAAAAAGTGAATCAATTGTTAAAATTGGAGCTAAGGTTTGAAGGTGAATGAAGACAAACATGAATTTGACATAAGACCAAGACTTTGAAATTGCATAGAAAGAATATATATAGGTAGGTACCATGATCTATGATGAAGCAGTCTAAATTTTTTTATAAGGAAAAATATGATAGAATGAAAACACATATAGTTACCATAGGCATGTGTACATTACTAGACATGTCTAGGAAAATTATGACAATCAATTTCATGATTTGAGTGACCAAAAAAATTATTTTAGGGAATTTATGATGACTTTAAACTATCAAAGACTATAAAAAATTATAAACAAGCTAAGAACCCTATCCTCTTATTCATTTATATAAATAGAAAGTGTAATAAGTTACCCCTACTTTGAATTTTACATTCATATCTATGTATCTTAGATATATCTTTTATAATCTAAATATTCAAAAGCTTTAGCTTGTTATATCACTAAATATAAAAAATATTGGTGAACCCTTCATTTATCAATCATAAAAACCCTATAACTCCCTTAGTGTTTCATCTTACCTTCTTCGGTTTTAATGTTAATGGTTTAGATATAATTTATAATTTCTTCCTTATCACATAGTCATTTTAGAAAACATAATTGATGTGGATGCTAATAAAGGAAACAATTACCTTTATTTGCATGGTAGATTTGATGATTAAGATTTAAGATAATTAACTCAATATCTTAAAATAAATTCACTGTTACTTGATGCATTATTACATGTAACTAGAGATGAAATAAAAGATAATTCTAAGGTTTTCACATCTGAGGAACAACATGATGAGCCCTTTAATGATACTATTGTACCTTTTAGAGGTACTAAATATATAATAGGTGTTTATAAAAAAAATCCTACTTCTACTCTCTCCATGTATACACCTATGGTTAAACATGTGATGCCCATTCATAGTGTGGGAGAAACACAAGGTTTTCCTCATATTTATTTTCCTATCCCTACACATCATAATTTTGTGCCTCCTAGGATATTAACCATGTGACACCACCTATTTATACATAGTTTTTTATGCCTAGTGATAATATCCTAATGAAAATGATCCTTTATCTTAAAAATAAGGTTTCAAAATTTAAATAAGGTATCCATTTGACTAATTATAGAACATTAATACATAATCCATTTACACTAGATATTTTGTATTATCAATTACCTATAGTATTTGTGTCACCTAATATTACATTATATGATGGTAAATCTGATCTAAAACAACACCTTTGAGCCTTTCACATAACATTTTTGGACTATACATCCAATGATAAGTTGTTGACTAAGATGTTTATAAAAAGTTTTAATAACTAAACCTTATGATTATTTGATGACCTCCTCTTTAAATTGATACATTCCTTAAATCCCTTGGCCAATAAATTCTTATAACACTTTTTGTTCAACATTAATGATATTTTTTCCTATCCTCAAATCACCACACTTAAGTAAGGACCTAATGAACCCCTCAATGATTATGTGATTCATCACAAGACCATTCTATCTAAGATTAAAAATACCATGGCTAACAATGATTCAGAATACATATTCAAGAAAATATTTATTTCTTTATTACATAAGTCCATTATGTTCAAATAATTTCAATCCTTTGAAGAATTATTATTTATATTTAAAGACTATGAAGTCAAGCCCCTTATTATAAACAAACTAAAATATGGGTCCAAACGTCCAACTACATATGGTACAAAGTTTTAGATCAAACTGAGCTTTAATTCCATAATGAATGATACTAAGAATGATGAAAAAGTGATAGTTAATGTAGTGTCACAACCTAGTAATCAATTTGTCCTATCAACTCCTTAAAGGAGTCATTTATTATGATTACCTAAACCTAATCATAAGATTATATATAATTTACTTGAGTTTAATCACATATCTATCCATACCCATAAATAGGTTGATATGAATAGGACACCATATAATATGTTCAACTTTTATACATACTATAATTATCATACATGTGTAGGACATTCAACTAATAGATGCATCACTTTGTGACACAAGATACATAATATTATCAATGAACATATTATTTAACTAAATTATATTGGTATATATACAAAATATTGTCAATGTTCCCATTAAAAATCATGTGGCACATGATACCAAGACTAATTCTGAGGTGTATATGTCTTACAATGCATGCCCTCTTCTAACTTCATATGTTTTAAATAATGAATAAGAAGAACATCATGTAGATGGAATTATTTTTACACTTAAGGGAATAAAATTACACAAATTTAATATCCAATTTGATTATCATGTGATTATTGATGATGAATCTATCATTATGCCATTATTTTTATGTGTGTATATTTATTCATAGTCTATACACATTGTCATCATGGATAATGGGTTACAAAAATATTTTCACTATGAAACTACTCAATAGTTTTGGATACACACATGAGGACTTGATTAATAAAATAAATATAATGAATTGATTCAATGGAAAGAGACAAAACCATCTTATGAATATTTTTCTACCACTTATGTGAGGCCTTGTAGTAGTTGTTACTTCACTCTTAATTTTTACAAATACAAGGGAATTAAAATCCTTGGATACATAAGATTCATATAAAACCATATTTAGTATATTGATGTGTAAATAATATTTATAGCATCTGAGTTTTTAAACTTACAAGTATTCTCTATGAATAACATTTTATTGGAAAGCTAGCCCACAACCCATTATAAAATATATACAAGTTAATTATATGCAAGTATTTCAATGATAGTTAATTGATATTCCTCAAAGGATAATGATTTAAAATCCATTACATTAGAGGTACATTTAGGTTACACAATGAACATTGCCCACTTAGGGATGTCCTAAGTTTGTCTTATAGGTTTCTCTACATGTTCCATAATGAACACCATCTCATACTCCTAAATTACAAAATAACTCACAATGTTTTATAGATCTATAGAATGTATACAAGACCTATTGACTATAATTACCATGATGGCTATGTTACAACACAAGATCACTTATTAGATTTAGATATAGATATAGATACATATGTTACTATTTACCTATGATAGGTAACATTCACCATGATTGGTTCAAGACCTACATGTGATCATCCCATAATTGGGATGATTGGATAGCTTCACATAATTTATTTTTAATTTTTGTAGAAAATACCAAATCATTAATAAATAAAGATAAATATTAAAATTAACATATTCAAAAAATAAAAATAAGGTCATATGCATGACATGTGTTAATAGTTTACATGATCCATTTATGATTTATCATATAAATGATAGATTACATATCCATTTTCTATGCACATGTTTCATGGTATATGTGAGTGACACACATGCCATACTAGTTATCTATGACATTGATATATATACTCAAGACATTATTATAACTAGAGACTAACCTTACTACATTGGGGGGCATGCCTACACTAAGGAAATCTTGGTATCTATATACAAGTTACATATTTATATGACCATTCCATTGATCAAATTAAGCTACTTACACTGATTACACAAGAATTGCTATTATGCATACTATTTAGAGTGATACATTATATGGATACTATATTTAACTATGTGTGATAATGACATGAATTGATTTTGTAGACTAGTTTTGCTTGCTCTATGTATAATTTTTATTGTTACGTGTCACATGGTGTGATCCTTGATTATGTATTACATTGTGTGAATCTTACTCTACGTGAAATTGATTTTTTAATTTGTGGCTCTTAATCTATGTGACATTGAGTGTAAATTGTGTGAATTTTAATTTACATGGAAATGATTATTATATGTATGAATTTTAATCTACATGACATTGATTTTTATATGTGTGACTCTTACTCTATGTGGCATTGATTGTTCTATGTGTGACTCTTACTTTATTTGACATTGTGTGTTAATTATGTGACTCCTTTTACGTGTGGATATTTTTATGAATGACTCTTACTTTTTGTGACACTAAGTGTTATCATGCATGTTTATATGGTTGAATGCATGCATTATATCCATCACACTGTGTGTTATGTGTAGATGTATCTAGGATTGTATTCTAATCTTGTGATGATATGATTCATATCAATCATTCTTATAATTGGGTATGATTCCATGATATATATCATGCATATTATGTGTGGATATTAATTAATGCTTCTTGAAATCATACTTGTACACCTTAGTATAAATGCTTCATATATGCTCTAATGATTTAATATTTCTATATTGAGACAATTTAATCATGTTAGAACATGATTTACATGCTTATATTATGTATATATAACATGATGCATATATAATAACTTTGATTTTTTCAAAATCTATAAGAGTGAACAACTGACTTCTAGGTCAAACCGTGTAGAAGATTTTGTTTGACACATTTTGAATCACCATCTATGATTCATCATCAATAAATTTCATGAGTGGAAATTTAGACTAGCCTCCTTATAAATATTTTCTAAAGTATTTAGAGATATCAAATGATCTTATTTGATATAAATTTTGAGTGAACATTGTAGGGAAAGCATTAGGGAGGAGAGATCCATTCAAAGAGGTTGAATAGAAATATTAAAATATATAAATGATGCATAAGAAACTAATTAGCAAGGAACTCATATGAATCCTTTATTTTGATGTATATAACTCATATGTAATATATTAATTAAGCATATAACTATTTTATTTTTATATGATTGATTTCTAGGCTACATTTATCACCTTATAAGGGGGGAATACATGGTGGGATTTCCATAGATATTCAAGCCTTCATATACAAATAATTTAAATTTTGGGTTAGATTACAATATTGAAATTAACACACTGATTTAGATTTTGACATAGATTTATTTAGATTGGCACAAATTAATGTAGGTTGCCATAAATTAATGCTGATTGGCATATGATTGATATATATTAGGGGCATAATTGATCATATGTGAGACATTATACATTATTATGAGTGACATTTAATAGATATTATGATATTATGACACATGTTTTTTGACTCAGAATATATAGGTTATCAGATTGAGTGATAAATTATGTCATTTCAATCTCAAATATTCTCAAATTTACTCAAACATACTCAGATATACTTAGGCATACATAGATTTAATATGAAGTCCATCAAAAATATTTGATTCATACTTATCAAATTTACAAACTCAAAAAACTATAAGAGCTCATTTTGGTATCCATTATCATAAAATTATTGGAACTTTTTTTGGGTTCCATTCTCAAAAAAATATAATGACTATTAGGAAATTAGTGATTATGTGGATACTAGTGTTATATAAAATAATATTATTGTGTGTTTTAATTTCACAAACTTTGACCAAAATAATATTCAGTACAAGAGCTAAGAAAAATTCATGTGAAATATGGTTTTTTTAGTATTAAGAGGTGGCTTCATGAAAATTTATTTTTAGCATAGTCATATGAGTTCCTTGTTAATTAGTTTATATTTTATAGAACAATAGAAGCATTTAAAACCTATATCTTTTTCCACACATTGTTTCATTACCTTAGAATGGATTTCAATGTCTTAGATTATAAGGTGGGCATGGATTTTTAGTCTATTAACATTCAATACATTGAGCTTGATTTATAATGATCACGTAACTCAGCCAATATTTCCAACCCAATGACATATATTCCTCAACATAGCTCAAAGGTGATATATTGATCAACCTGCATTGGATTTTTTTAAAAAAATTGGGATCTTGTATCATTGATAAATCTTGGCACTAGTTAGGGTTTCATCTATTAAAATATACTTCACACTTCTTCATACAACTTGAAATCCTCTTAGCTCTTTACTTGGATTGATCACTCGACTGCATTAGATCCTTTGTTCTCATTTCAACCTCAAGCTCTGCAATACCCATTCCAAGCTTGATGGATCTTTGTAAAACTAGGTTTTAGTTTATTATTTGGTGTGTAATGTGTTTGAAATTAGTCAATTAAAATATAGTTAATGTATTATTATTTAAATTTTGAGTTAAAATATTAATTTTGGTTTAACATAGTGGTTCATAGTGTTTTTATAGCTTATGTCTTTATAACTTTCTAAGTTATTTATCTATTGTCACATTTTTTTAGGGTTTAGTTTATAGTTTAATGTCATATTTAGTTTATGCCATTTTAGTGTTATAATTTTTTTATATTATTTTTAGCATGTAATTTTTTCAATTTATCCATGTCAATAGGTTGTTTTATTAACCTTATCTAAGTCTATCCATGCCTTAATATAAGGCAATCATTTTATTGTCATGATCATGTTATTTATTAGTCATATGTTTGTCAAAAATGACACACACACACACATGCATAATTTGTAAATGAATGTATTTTTGGGTGTAATTGACATCTAATGTGCATGGAAAAATTGAGGCATGGGGAGGGGGGTAAGGGTTGGGGGAATTTTATATTCAAATGACATGTAAATGAGCTTCAAAATTAAATCTACTTAGTAAGTAAGACAAGATAGTAGAGGATGGAGGCAACAAAGGTTAGAGGATATAGAGTGACCTCTTGTTAGCCACTAGTAATAGTGTTGTACATTACATGAGTGGCACTGAAATATTTTTCAAATCAGCTAAAGTTGAGTGTAGTTTTTAATGGTAGTGGAAGTTGCCTAAGTTTTTCATGATCGAGTAACAATAATCAATGATAGAGTTACAAATGAAGACAAGGAGGGATTAGTACTCAAATATTTTATTTTTCATATTTTATTATGTGGTGTGTTAAAATAAATCCTTTATTATGTCAATGTGTTTGAAAAAAATCATATTGTAAATGAATCTCAAATTTTGAGAGCAAGAGAATATTTAGAGGTAAACTCAACACAAAGTAATCTATAGTTTTTAAATCTTATAAATTTAAAAATTTGGTTTGAGAACCTATTGATACATGTAAATGTATCATGGGGTTATGATAGTGTTGAAAACACTTCTCATTTCAATATTCAAAGAATATTTTGCATGAGTTTTTGGTTATGATATTCTTGAGATCTATGGTGTAGTAACGGCCAAGCTATTTGACTATTTCACAAAATAATTATGCAAGTGGTTGTTGGGAGCAACCTTGGTTCTAAAATTTTGTCAAGATAAATTTTATTTAGCTAAATCTAATGAATAATGATCAGAATCTAAAGTCTATAACTCTAATCTAGCATGAATTTTAACAATGAGAAAGTAAACTATAGTGATTTGATCAAAAAATGAGAAAATAGGTAAGGTGAGGCAGAAAGAGAGATGTTTTTTTTTTAGTTTAGACCTCTTGATAAAGCTCTCATTTCATCAAAGATATGCATCTTCAAACCAAAATATGACATGAAATTACCAAATAATATAGATATTATCATATACCAGGCAAATGTTTAGGGATATTTGAAAACATGGAAATTAGAGATCATATTCACTTTAAAGATTTACTTAAAGAAGAAAATTGCATTTTCACATCTTCTAAGAAAATAATGATATTGAAATGAATCTAATAAATTTTAGTCAACCTAGCATAAAACTCAAATTAATAACTCTGCATTAAGACATGCACATCTAGAATTCATAAAAGCAATTCAAATCTAAAAATCAAAACATAGATTTGATGAAACAGCCATGAAAATAAATAAATAAACAAAATGAGATAATCCTCATAAAATTCTCTTGCTTATATTATTTTCTCAAAAATTTAAAAAATATTTTTTCTCTCAAAACTTCCTCATTTGTTCAAATGATAATACCCCTTTTTATAGGTTGAAAGAGAAACCTATGAGGTATGTCATTTAGTCATCAAATGGGAATTAGACAAGTGTCAAGGATAGATGTATTATTAAAAATATTCTAATACCAATGACACTTTTAAAATGTGACTAACCTATAATCCATGTGTGTTACACATTGCACATGCTTTTACAAAATAGTATATTCTTTTTAAATGATTTACATGTTTTGATACACAAGAATATTCAAAGTCAACCTTGTTGACTTTGAGATGCCCCTGAAGCTATAGAATTTTATTTTTGTTCCAAAATCTTCATGGATTTATCATATTTTTCATCAATCAACCTAATATTGATGATTGTCTCTATGAATAGCTCCTATGTTTGCCCTGATAGATCTTTGAAAATTTCATCCTTTCTACCCATGGCTTCCTTGATGCTCTTGGAATTAATAATATTTTAATTTGATGACAAGATCATGTCCAAGACATGTTTCTTGTCAGCCCTTGTGGTGTCCTTGCTTCTACTCTTGACCTCTTGGATGAACTCTGTAACTCTCTGCTAGAATTCTCTATTAGCTATTAGGCCTATTTGACTAGAGATGGTTGGATCCTTAATCAAACTACCTAATATATGTATCATTCTATCCTCTAGTTGTTTAAAGTCACCTAAGATACTTTTCATGACTTTTGACCACTTATTTATGTCCATGATTTTATCCATCAAGATTATCATGGCCATATTTAAGTGTGATGGGCTGATTGTTTTCAGTTCATGGATCTAGTTTTCCATTAATATATTCATTAGTGCCTTTATTTTATTTTCTGAGCCTTATCATTGGTTGACTTGGTTTAGATCCATGGTGTGTTGATTACTCACCATGTCTAATTTAAACCTTACTACCTTTAAAGAATCGAATGTCTCATAGATAGTTGCTTCAAAATTATTAACAATATCCACATGTACTAACAAAATGGATTATTCTTCTTCTAGGATTTTCTTCTCTTATTTTAATCCTTTGATTGTAGCTTTTATCCTTTCTAACTGATATTTGGATAGCTCTAGAACATCTTATTAAAACATGGGGTCTTTCACTAGTCTCTATTCCCTCTTCTGAGTTAGGTGAACCAAAGGCTCAACCCTTTGGTGCAGAACTTCCTAACCTTATTAAATTAAAATTATTTTAGTCACTCTTTGTATTCCTATATTAGTTGTATCATACCTAACTTCCATTGAAGGTTGGCCCATATGCTTGATTGGAACCCCTGCTTGTATGTCAGTTTATTAAGTTGGAATAACAAGTATCCTTTTTTATTCATTTTTCAATGCTATTACCCAAGGATTTCACTCCTATTGTAGAAGGATATATGTGGTCTTTACTATAGCCCATGGGTGATAGGTATCAAGAATATTCTCTATCCTTGGTTCATATATGAACCATTTAGGTATAGTCGGTCCATAGATTGGGTTATCCTCACTAAAAAAGTTGACATCCTTCAAAGGGGAATAAAGTCTATCTATTTTTTATTTCTTTGTTCTTGAGAGAATTGCAGTCTCAACCTTCCTCTTGGAATGATCAATGATCATTAAGTCCAATGACATCTCTTTTCCCTTTTCCTATTTGGATTCCTGAACATTTTCTTACTCTACATTTGTGTCTAATTCATAAGTCACGAAGAGCATTCTTAATGCATCTTCAATATATTCCTAAGGATCTAAAGCTATCATGTGAATTTCTTCCTATTGAGGCAAATATTGATATGCTATTCCAAAGGACTCAGGGACTGAGGAGATTGAAGCAACTTCTCCTGGTATTATTTCTTTAGGCCTATGATCTATTTGTATGTTAGCTGGGGGAAGATTAAAAGGGCCAACATCTATCACATGATATTATCTAGAACCAAGTTGACATCTATCTTGCATGTTCTAATCTCTTAATAATCTAGATTCAAGATTCATATTATGTTCCTTTAGCCTTCTAACAACTTTATAATAGGTGGCTACCTTAGTGTACATAAATTCAAATGCACTAGGTTCATATTCATAAGGTACAACCATAATTCCTTTGCTCTTCAAGTGATCTTTTACCCTACCATTGGGATCCCATTGCCTATTGTCATCTACTAGTAAATTGAAAGAAAACCTATGTTTTGAAACAAATTCAATGTGGTCCCATTGTCTAAAAGTGGTTTTACTAATTGTCATTGGAAAAACATAGAGTAGTCCTTTCCTATTGGTCTTGTAGATTCCATCTATTCCTTTAAACAATTGATATGCTACTTCTTGTTCTACCAACCTATCTAGCATGTGTATTGGAAATTTAAGGGGGGGATTTTAGGTTCCCTCTATTATGATAATAGTGTAATTAGGGCACAACTAGATATCTCCCATTTTATCAATGGATTTATTGAATAAAGGACTTACCCTCATCATGGGGACACCATTGATGGCTTGGCTCAAATCAAGATATACAAAGTCACAAATGAATTGGATATGGTCCCTATATTTGTAAATATGTAATTTTGAATAATATTTAGACATAGTTTGGATGCCATTGGGAGACCACTCTCTTTGGTTGGGGATTTTAGTTGTGGCACATAAGGCATCTAAAAAATATGACATCATGAAGAACCTAGTTCTCTTCTTTGTTTTAATCCCATAGATATTCCTACTTAAATAAATGTTAATGATTTCACCTAAAGGAGGTACTACCACTTCCTCAATAATGAAATATTCAACAAGCACCCATATTGGTTCTACATGTGTAATATGTGAAAATACATATAATTTGTTCAACATGGTCAAAACCATTCTAACTCCTAGTTTGAATTGGCTCACATGGATTTTATTGTTAGGATTTACAATGACTTTGTTTCCATCTTCTAACCATTTTTATAATATATCGTCTATGGTATGTTTCTAGGCCCATGCATTAATGGAGGCAAGATCTATTTGGGGCCTAGGTAGTTTATAATAGAATTCAAAGGCAAAAAGGGACATGTATACTATTTTTATCAATTTAGGTTCATGGATATGCATTCCCTTGTCAATTCTAGCATCTTTAAAAATAGGACTAAAGATGTCAATGTAGTGCAATATCTATATCTTGGTGACAACATAATAGAGACTTGTCAACTAAATTACCATGATGTCATCATAAAATCTCTTTATTATTATAATCTCCTCTTCTTCCTTGATCAAAATTCCCTGGTTCTCTATGGTCTATAACAAGCTCAAATAATTATTATCTCTTATATTCAATGAATAAGCCACAAACTTTGTATCTTTACATACCTTACCCTCTACATCTGATGACAAGTATAATTTAATCACTTTATTTGAAATAGGTATATAGGTTTCCATTTCTATGATTATGATTAAATTTTCCACTTTTGAATGATAATTCAACACTTTTGGCTATCTGATTAGACTCTTTGAATAACTTTGATTACTAGGTTCTCTCTTTTGATTCAAAACAATGAATGCATGAATAATTATAGGGATTTTTCATACATCTGAGGGTTTTTAGAGGTTTTAACTAAGACTTAATGGTAGAATATGAACTTTAATTATTTTATTTGTTAACCCATATCATATTTTTGATCTCATATTTATACCTTTGTATGCTTGGGTCCATAAAATATTTTGATTTGACATGTCTGCCTATATGGCATCTCCTTGCCATGCTATTTATTTAATTTTAAAACATGACCATTGTCACTTCAAACATATGTATTCATATTTTTCCCATATAAAATTGATCAAATTAAATTCATTGATCTCCTTGGGAGTCTTTTGGCCTTGACTTTCAACATTGGCTATTGATTTTTGATCTAGGCTTCTGAAATTATGACGGTTGGTAGCTCCACATTCTTTCTATATACTCTATTATCTGTCTCCATTTATTTAATGATACTGGGGATAATATTAATACTGAAAAGTGGGACATTGAGGTGGTGGAGATTCATTCTCCAAAAACCTCTTTCAAATCACCCATCAAGAAGACACTAGATAAGGAGCTTTCTCAGAAGAAGTTGAGGATGATAATGCCAAAAGATGGAGTTGAACATCCAAGCAATAGAACCTAGGCTAAAATAACTAAGAACATATTAATGGAACAATAAAATGACACCGAGGCTAGTAAGGCACTCTTAGGACTCCTCCCTCCTTGAGTAATTTCCTTTTTACTTTATGTGTTTTGTCTTCTACTATGTTTGATATTTTAATGTTTTGATATTTTTATACTTTATTTCTGAGCTTGTGGGGATTGCACTAATTTTTCATAATTTTTATTATACTTAGGGTATAAGTCCTTCTAAAACCTAGTATTTTAACTAATCAAATAAAAAAATATGACCTTTTTTAATTAGAACACTACCATCATTTTTTCCATTCTAAAATATTAACTTGTTTGGAAATTTAGAAGTTCTTTGGAAGAATACTTAAGAATATTTTTATATAAAATATTGATTCTATATTATCTAGCATCATGAAAAAACATCATAAAAATAAGTATAATTATTGAACATGAAATTTTATTTAATAATTAGAATAAAACTTTTAATAAATAGGCTTTGATTTTGACTATTGGGTGGATCATAACTAATCTTGGTAACCATAGTCTTAAACCTAAGCACATAAGATATAATGTGTGCATTGGATTCTATTATAATATGATATAATTATATATATGAAAATTTATGATAAATATTAATTTTAAAATGAGCTAAAATCCTATCAACTAGAGTCATAAAAAAATGTATAGATCTATTTGGAAGAGAATAAAATAAAGCAAGCACATACATTTTTAAGATTCTAGGGAATAACTTATATAATAGCATATCATTGTTATCAAAATCCAAACATGAGGCATGGAAGTAAATGACATGTTGTGATGGGTATCTCTTTCCATGTTACACATTTAAAATTTTGGAGCAACAAAACCTATGAGAAGAGGATATGAAAGGAAATCATGTGCTTAAAGGGACAATAAAAAGTGGACCATAAGTATTAGTGACATTCTTGATAGACATAAGAGTGTCACTCACATTCCTAAAAAACATAAAATTAGGGTAAAGTTAGGAAGAGATAAATGGAAATTGTATAGGGAAGAGAGGAGAGACAAGAACCATAAGAATCTGGAAAAACATGCTAATAATGCCTAATTTAGACCAATAATAGACAAGTACACAAACATCCTAAAATCATGTAATTGTAAAACTAATAAATGTTATGGATCCATTTTTAGGTATCTAAAATTTTACCTCCTTTTATGTGTGTTTGTGCATACATATTAAAGTATAAAATAATACATGTTATGGATATAAAATTTTGTACACAGATCTCCAAAACCAAATCTAATGCACATGGGAATATGTAAATTTTTTTTTTTCATACACATACATGGGTGGGTGCCAAAGAATAATATTTTTATGAAATACTAAGTAATAAAAATGTAATACATAATTATGCCAAGATGATAGAAAAATTAAATGGAATTAGGCATCCTATTATATTTGGGCCTTGAAAATATGTTTAAATTTGTAAATAGAATTATGATTAAGATCTTAAAGAAAAGATACATAAATTTTAGTACAATATTAAATAAATTTTAATGATAACCTAAGTACATCCTTAATAAGGGTTAATAAAATATAAGTTTTATCTTAAGTTAATCCTCAATAAAATTAAATAAAATCTACATGATAATCTAAGTACATCTTCAATATGAGTAAATAGGGTATGAGTTAACATAATTTTGATGTGGTGATGCACGTTCCTCAAAAACATGTTTTTGAATATGGTGACTGGGATATATGCCACCCTTTTGAGATTTGAGATAAACCTACAAAGCTAAAATTTCAAAATAAATGGATTGGATGCATCATATGTAATATAAGATATGAAATCACTAGTGTAAAACATATACAGATATAATATTTGAATCATATGTGTTATGAATAAGTTTACCCTTGAGGGCCCATGATATAAGAAATTTAGAATCAATAAAATATGATCTAGGTGGTTTTTAAGATATAACAAATATATCATTATAATCACATGATATAACCATGTAAAACATTAGCATAGACTCTTGCCCAAAATGGATCATGCATGATAGGAATCATATCAACATAGAAAAAAAATGTTTACATGATACAGACCATTAAAAAAAATATAGAAACATAAAAAACCCCTGATGTATAATTAAGATAATATTGATAGAGAACATGAAAAATATATGATAAGATATAGAGAAAAATATTCATGCATTGAAGTTATATTAATTATGGATAAATCACATAAGTCATAATGAAATCACACCAACTACATACAAATAACTTCAAGCATTGATGTCATTTAAGAAGCACATGGTAGAAGACATGTTGGAGATAATATAATGAAAAGAAAAAAAATACGAAAATTAATATAAAAATAATGAAAAAATATTTTGAAGACACATAAAAACATATAAAATCACATCAAGAAGATTATAGACATTAATCCAAAGAGACTATTTATCAAATATGCAAAGAAGAAAATATGGTAGAGAATCATGTCAATATATGTAGAAATTTTAGGTCAACATATGAAATTAAAATAAAGTGTACACATCTTATACAAATAAATACATCATTTAATCATGTTAAACATATATAGACACATGAGTAAGAATATCATAGTGAATATAATAAGTGACATCATAAGTAGAATCATAAAAGTGTTAGATTAATAATTTATTTATATGTCTAACTTCGGTAAATAATTATGACTCAATCCAAGTAATCTTGAATTGAGTGACCTAAACCTAATTTTGGTATTCATATAGAACATTTGGGTTAACATGCACATGTTGAATTAGTAAGTTTGCACATCAACATTAGTTTGAGTACATGGTCATCATTTATTTAGAAATTAATTTTAACATGTTTCACATGGATATGTACTAATCATTTGGAAACTAATTAAATTTCACACTGCCAATTTACACCCATTCAAATCCATTTAAATACTATGAATTAAGGCAAGGTAAATGTTATAAATGGGCTATAATTTACCAATTTATCTCTCATCATCAAATTTGTGATAAGGCTACTCTCTTGGGAAGAGAAACATATAGGTGCTCCCCATATCAATGTCAATTTTTAGATGGGGTTTCCATATTAAATACATATTTTCATTTGATTTCATTGGCAAGGAGCCTTTTTCTAGGTTTTATTTTTATTTTTATTGATAGCATGGCATGGAAAGATATGGTTTGTATCTAGTCAGGTCATGATGGCTCATGTTATAGACTAGGTTAGAATATATTTTTTTTTTAAATGTCAAATGAAGATGTGTCATTCACATATCTTATCAATTTATGGTAAAGTGAATGTATAAACTAGTGGTGTTATATGCCATGTTGTTGATGTCCCACAAATAAACAATATTTGCATACTAAAAAATGCATCAATGCTTTGCACAAAAATGATTTTACAATATGAATTTATTCGTTCATATTATTAAATTTTTGATACATTTAATATTAAAAAGAGATTTAACATGTTTACTAGAAAACAAAAACAATATGTTTTGGATTTTTAAGAGTCTTTGAATATAGTTTTAAGAGGCAAATATTTTTGTATCTCTAGTAATTTTTTTTCCAAATGAAAGATGCTTAATGCTTTAAGTGGATATCATTTTTTGCCATATGGGTAGAAGATATAATTTATAAATATTTTTCACTTATTTATATAAAATATTATTTTTATTTATCTATATGGGTAGATGATATCATTTCTAAATATTTTTCACATCCTTATACAAAATTTGTTATAATATCTACTTATTAATTGAGACATAATTTTATAGAACCATGCATGGTTTTAATACAATTCTAAGAACATAGAAAGTAACATGTATTCACTTTATAGAATGTTGAAAAATTTAGATATGAAATAATGGAAATCGTATATGTGTGATATTAATATCGATCAATGTTAGTCAATGCTAACACTTTATAGGTACAAATATATTTAGCTTATTTTGAGCATATTTATCATTTAGTTTATAAGATTTATTTTGAATCTGAATGGTTTCAGTTATGTGATATTCTCCTTAAACCTATAATAAGATCTCTCCTTCTATTTGACTTTTTATACTTGCTTAAATATATTTGTGGATTTTTAAATTCATGTCAGTTCAATTAACTTCATGATATAAAGTTACTTTTGCATATTATTAAATTGGTTTATAGGGTTTCTTAATTTTCATTTACCAGACATGATTCATGCCCTAACCTATGTATTAATGGTGTTTAATTAGATAATATTGTGGAAATAACTCAAACATGGGATTTTTTTAGCTCGATATAGAAAATATAGGTAAATCATTGGCTAAAATATATAAAAAATCTCTACTATGTATATGTTTGGTTTATGAAGAATCAATAAATTTTTTCGTTAAGACTAGAAAATTTCATGTGTTCCAAAGTATAAAATGATATGGCTATATATTTTTGTTTTTTTTAATTTAAATATATAGATATGACATACAGGATGAGAGGGAATACAGATTTTGAACTCATTTCTTGAGAAATATATAGATTTTATTTCTCTAATTCCTAAATAAGCTAATTAAAGTAGGTGGAAAATATAGTAGTAATATTAAGACCTAGGAAAATGAATATTATTTCAATGTGAAAAATGTTTGATTTTGTTGAAAGCACATATGATGTTTATTTTCCTAAAATATGTCAAGAAATATCACTCAATTCTTAAGAATAGGGTTAATTCTAATTATGGTTTTTTCATAGAATTCGGTTTATTTCATTATAGTGTTATCATTTGTACAATTTGAATGAATTATCATTTTAAACTTTAGATAGTATCAATATTAGTATAATTTATGGAATATTTGGACCACTAAATACAATAACAATTACATTTGAATACTCATCGAAATAATTATTCACATTTAATAATGCAAAGTATAGTTACACATGATGACAACTTTCAAAGTTATCATTTAAAATGCCATTATGATTAAATGTTAAATTCGTATAAATCTTGCTCAATTTCATAGCATGAGATAGTAAATGTGATTTTTTTATTTAATTGATTGAAATCTTGAATTATTTAGTGTAATAAAAAAGTAGTGATTACTAATAAAATGTTTTCTTTTACAAATATAAATTGATTTTTTTGGTTGTATCTTCTAATCATAAATTTAGATGCATTTAGATAAGGTTAATAATTTAATGAAACTAAAATTTATGAATTGTAATAAAATATTTGAATATTTATATTTATTTAAATGTATTTTAAACATTATACAAAAAATCAAAAAAGTCTAAGTCCTCCCCCATATACTATTTAGATCATGATAAATTTTTGTATATGAAGATATTAATGTGGAACAAAATAATCGACAAAGAGTATCCCAATTATTTGTGTTGAAGATTTATTTTTTAGATAATAATTTATGTTAGAAATAATCACAAGGAAAATGGACCCACAAATTACAAAATCACTCCAATCTAATTATTCTCCAACTTATCATAAATTTAAACCAAGCAAAGATGGCATAGTTTGATGACATAGAGAAATAACTTATTTCTTTAAATTTCTCACAATTTTTTGAAACCATATATATTAATATGAAAGATTAAAACTACCAATGTAGTTCACATGATTCCACATATCCAAACACTTAACATGCAAAGTGACCTAAAATTTTTCACCTAACATCAAGAATAGAAAGGATTGCCAATTAAAAACACACTAAACAAGTATGATCCATGAATAATGTGGCATTATTATTATTCAAATATAAGTGTGCATATTTGTTTTAACTATTATTTTGATCTCACTATAATGATTGACTCACATTATTAGTTACTGATTTAAATTTATATTTTGAGACTTTAATTGCAATTAATGGATTTTAAACAATCTATTTTATATTTAACCAAAAATGAAATTGATCAATATCAATAGCCAATTTATATGAATGAAAAAAATAATCAATCCAAGCCAAGCCAAGATAACATCGTGTATGATGAGACCAGTGATTAAATGAGTGAAGCTATATAACATATGTCATAATGGATATATCGACTACCTATACAAAATAAATTAGACAAAAAGATACCATGAGATCAAATAATACCTTTTTAGTTAGCATACTATGTCATAATTGTGGTTGTTTCCTCATTTCTTAACTTATATACCTAATTAGTCACTTATAAGTCCAATATTTTTTGAAATAAAATATTTCAACATCTTCATGTATGCATCCATTTTTCTCTTTTACAAAGTGTTTTAAAAATAAAATGCAATGGATACATGATCTAAATAGAGACCAAACCAAGAATAATAGCTCGTAATCTAATAACAAAACTCAAATAAGACAAGGGAATAAATGATTATATTGTTTAAGTAATGCATAATTAAATACAAGATATCTCTCCTTTCTTGATGTCAACACAAGTAATCTAGTTCTCATTAAATAGGAGAGAGAGAATAAAATAGAAGAGTCTCTCACTATAAATATCTTATGACAAGTGTCACACCTAGAAGTTTCCCTATCTACAACATACATTTAAAACCTATAAGTTTCCCTATATAGAACATGCCTTAAAAACCTATAAGTTTATCTATCTAAGAAATGTATTACAACATGGAACCTTATAATATACATATGTGACAAGTGTCACATAAGTAATTAATTAACATAATTTAATTACTAAATATTAAATATTCACAAATTAGTAAAGTCTTTTAGTGTGCCATTTGGCATGGCCTACCAACTCTAGGCTATCAAAACAACTAGCCTATTTAGCCTCTCTTGAAATGAGGCCTACAAGAGGTCTCTCCAATGTCTATATCTATCAAGTCATAACATGCTAGTTTTACTCAGTTAATCATTGTGAATAGTTCTAATTTAAGTGGCTTGCTAGTTTTGAAATTTAAATGAAATGTTAGTATTTGACTATTTATGGAAGAATGTAGGTTACATTGTCTCATTAATGTTGATTTTATTATGTTTTATACAAAAAGGACTTGCATATATGTTTTTACCAAAAAAAAATCAGCGTTTAAGGATTTAATTAAATGAGAATATGGCTGATTTTAATACATACATGGCATTATTGATATTCAACAATTCATTAGCATAATAACAATGAAAGAGAATTTACAACCAATATTTAACATTCAAAGTAGATTTCACTCAAATATTACACTAACCCTATCTTAACCTGATTAATAAAAAGAATCAAAAGAAAAGGGGAAAGAAAGAAAAGATCATGATGAAATGCAAACAATTTTGATACGATCGGTCAAATACACCCATGAAATCAATCTCCCACCTACCCAGATTATGCACACCCACCAATGAGAATGATGAAAGAGTCTAAGGGACAAGAAAAAAGGAAGATAAATAACACATCCACCATTTTATTATAACCTCACCTACATATTAAGTGCAATAAGTTTTTTTTATATAGAATCTTTTATTATTTTTTACATGTATAATTTTAGATAGAAAATTTTGTTAAATTCTTTAACTTGTTTTATGTAATTTGTAAACTATGTAATTCTCACCCTGACTCAAATTTTAAAATTAAAATATATTTTTTTTCATCATAAAATACATGGGAAATTATGCATTAATTTATGTGCCAAAGAGTAATTTTATTTGTGTTATTTTTCAACACAAACTTAGACACCTACTACCTTGAAATACGTGTATCAAATCTCAGTGCCACTTTTTTAAAAGTGTAATTTATTTTGTGTAAAATCATATTTGTAGTATTTAACATCCCACACTATATAGAATCATAATTTTTTAGTTGTTAGTACTTTCAATTCCTTTTAGAGAATGAATTTTGATGAGCCCTATCTTAGAAACCATGGCTTGAAACAAGATGATGTTTTTAAATACCTATTTTTGCATGAATTTTCAAATTTGACATTAAAGTTTACTTATTTATATATTATAACTTTATATCAAGTTTTTAATTTAATTAAAATCTATTATACACTTCATAATTATAATTAGTTTTGAGGGTATGAATTTGTAATCGCATTGAAATAAAGCTCCAAGTTATTTTTGGGGGTTATACAATTTTATTAAACACACTCATGGTTCATATAATAACTCCTTCCAAGTCCCATTTATAAGTACCTTGATATATTTTAACATCTTTTTGGTGTGTGACACATTCAATGCCCATTTCTAAGTGCCTTATTTCTCACATGTGAAACTCCAAACTCTCTTGTGGTTTTCCTTTTACACTATTATCATATTCTATTTGTCTCACAATGTGGACACCTATGAGATAAATTTATCAAACCATACATCATGTAATTTATAGAAATTATTTTGGATGGCACAAATTACCACTCATGGTGGATATACATTGAGAATTATTTTGATGATAAAATTATTTGTCCTTAAATTTTAGGACAAGTACTTATAGGTACAAAAAATGACTAATACAATTTATGGCTTAGTCACTATAATATGGTCCTTGATCACCTTTTTATATCCCTCTCCATGTACCTTAAGAATAACATTGCACTTACTAAGTGCCTATACACTACATGGATAATTTTTGAGTACATATTTAGAGAGACTTCATTAAAAAAAATTATTTCTACCTTTCCTCCAACTAATGTAGTAGTTTGTGATGATTCATTCATGTTATAAATTTATATTTTTTCATTTGAGTCAATTTTTTTGGGAAAAATAATTATGAGACATATGACATATTTTTTTAGATGCCAAAGATGTTATTTCATAATATGGTTCTATTTGTTATACAAAGTGATCACCCATTTGAATTTTAAAATATCTTGTCTTCATTGATGATAATTCCCATCATTAGATTATTGGGCTTTGTCTATTCATGTAGGAATATGTTTAAATGTTTTTAGATCTCAAAACCAAAAACATGCTCCTCTTCTCACAACTTATAGAAAAGGATATAATTATACACACTTATGGGACACTCTTTCACTCTTGCAACAACATAATGATAATATGAAGCCCACATCTACTACACTTAATCCACATCTTATCAGTATTTTAGACTATGGCATGCATTCCTTATATTCTCTCTCAAATTTTTATTTTGCCTAACCACAAGTCATATTTATATTATAATTTATGTGTGGTTACCAATTCTACTCCTAATCACACTATATATGTGCTTGCATGATTTGAGAAGAATGCTATTGGAATTGGTTCCCACATACTATGAACCATGGGAAAATTATGAATAAGAATTGGTAAGAGCATAAAGGTATTTTTTACATATATAAAGTCTTATCTTTAGATTGTTAATCATGACAATGGGTATTGTGCATGTGGTTCTCCTTATTTTCAAGGACAAATTTATGAATCCTCAATACTAGTGTTTGTGTCTTCCACTCTTCCACAGGAAATTTAGCAACACAATATATTTCACCCAAGCAAAAAAATCCTATTCTAATATGCATTTAGATTATACCAGACATGAGAATCCTTACATGTATTTTTATTCATCTAAAATTAGATTAGGCATCTTAAAATATCTACACTTGTTTTTATCATCTCATCACTTTCGTAGGACCAAGAGCAACGTTTCAATATTATAATTTTGCACTACATATCTCATTTTTATGATCATTTTAACAATTATTTTCATGAACCATTTGTTAGCATGGAAAATAATCATATGGAGTCCTCCACATTTGCCATATGTGTTAATATTGGATGGATTGATGATTAGTTATGTTGATATTATTAACATTCCTTGTTTAGAATTTACTAACATAGTTCATCCAAATTTTAGTAAAATATATGCCTAGTATTATTTCTTCCTTATAGAAACAATGCTTCATATTCAAGCTCCTTGATGACACTAGTCATGTATCTCACCATATTATATTTAGAGCACTCAATGGAGTAGTTTGATTGGTTTTTTAGTTATACATGGACCTGTTTGAATCTTATTCTCCCACTTGTAACTTATTTTTTCATTTAGAATATTTTAGTTGGTAGTTTATATTTTATTGACACCAGATGGTTATCCCTAAAAAAATATCATCTGATCACTTAAGTCAAATTTGACTAATTTTCAAGTCACTATAAGCATGTTCCTATCCACTCCTTAGAATAGTTTAATTAATTAAGTTGTGGGTTATCCGTGGATATGTGTGCATCCTATTCTCATAATTTTAGCATTATGTTTCAATTTTTTGACTAAAATTGGTGTTTTTATCATTTTAAACTTGCTTTTACACATGTACCTTAGATTTGATAGTAATTGCTTCCATTTTCTTCCTTGATCACCATCAACATTGACATCTAAGTTTTTTATTCCTTTAGCTATTTTTTATTTTTTAGAATGTGTAATGATTAAATGGTGCCTTTCACAGACCTTTAACATCTTACAAGGGTTAATAAATGAAATAAATATATTTTATTTATTAATATGAGGTAATATGGTGTAAATAAATTAAATATATTTTACCATTGGGTTCTCTGATGAGAGGTTGGACCCTTTGATTACAATGGTCCACCTACACACTCCATTATATAATGACATTTTATCTTTGGTAATTTACTCACTCATTCACATATCAATTGAGTGAATTTATTCTTGAAATTTTGTAAGATATTTTCATGTGGAAAATAATGTTGTGATATTTATATGAAGATTTGACAAAGAGGAAGTGAGAAGGGGATGATTTATGTATTGGGTTCTAGTTTCTCATGTATGAATATAATTTATGGGTTTTTTTACCTCTATTGAAGGTTTTCCCACTTATATCTATTTAAATCTTTGATATTATCTTTGCTAATGCATTCACATGTCAAGATCTATCTATGTGTTTTTACATTTCACATTCAACATGTATATTCCATGTTTTTACATGGTATTAGAGCTATAATGAATTGTGTTACTTAGAAAGATACTATTTTTGGAGGATCTAGACAATGTTCAATCAAATAAAAAATTATTATTAGCCTAAGGACTAGGTGTAAGACCTTGAGAGGCTTCTAAAACTTTATTCTCCATTCAAAAATTGTTTTATGCATTTCTATTATTTATGGAAGGATTATAGAGGTAGACCTAAGAAATCTATTTCCTATTTCAAATTACAAGAAACAACTATATCAAAATTTTCAAGATAATTTACCTTGGGATACCATTATTTGTTTGTATGGTCTCATACCTGAAATTTTTTGTTAAAAAAAGTGTTTTTAAAGCTTTTGATGCTATTTTGGTGTATTGGACATTATTTTCATTGATCATCTTACATGTCAAAATATTATCATTTCTTGGTATTTTTTGTACCCACATGGGCACAAGAGTATGGCCTATGTGGGTTAATAAACAATAATTTTTAGCTCAAAATTTTTTTTTTAAATCATGTTATGCATCAGAGGAAAATTTAAGGAAGAACTACAATGTTTTTAGGCTTATAATATCTTGTACAAGTTGTTGTTCTCACCATTTCTCCCCTTGAGTGTGATATATATTCCATTATCTATACAAGAAGATTTTTGAAGGTTATTAAATGTTTATTTCATATATTTATTAAATAATTTTTTATTTAAAACCAAAAATTACATACAAGTAAAACTAGGGCCAGTGTTAGAGTTTGTACTTTTTAACAAAAAATAAAAAATCTAGATTAAAACATTTTACATGATTAGATTATTTATTAAAAAAAATTAAATTGGCTTAAATAAGTTTTAAATATAATTTAGTGCATGTATTGTTTCAAGTGTTAGTGTAGGGGAGTTGGTAGTGTTATCTTGTTAGGCACTTCTTTTTGGTCAAACATGTTCAAAATACTTTATTTTCTCAAATTAATTAGTTTAAAATCCTTTTTTATTTATGTTCTTAGTATCTCACACTCAAAATTATATTTAATTTTATGACATTTTGACACTTGACCTAGACTATTCCTTGTTGACCATGGTCATTTGACTAGTCAATCTCTATGTTTTTGGCATTCTAGATGCATTTTTATGGTCTATTTATTAATTTAAAGATACTGTTGACTAATTTCACCACAATTCAAATTAGGTCAACCCCATATAGTTGAAAACTTGTTATAAGGGCCTACTAGGGTGTGAATTGTGTTCCAAGGTCTTTTTTGGGTCATTTATTGAAGTAGTATGGTTTCTATAGGGAAAAAAAGGTGTGAATTGATGATCTAACATCCTAAATTTCATATTATTATCATAGATGGAAATATTGGACTAATAACTATAGGTGCAACATTGAAAGTAAGAAGATCAGACACTTAGAGGTAGTTTTTAGTTGTTGTATGACTTGTGTAGTAGTTTTGGCATATGGGAGGACTTATAAAGTGACTCTTAAACTCACATCAACTCAATTCCATGCTTGGGAATCTTTGAAAATCTCAAAAATGGCAAAAAAAAATCCTATTTTACCTATCACTCTACTTTACAAGTAGAAATGGTCAACCGATCTTTTCATGGTATGGATAGGAGGATGTGAGTCAAAGCTAGTGCCTTTGGTGGATAATAAAAATATTTTTATACTAAAAATCCATGAAAATGGTTGTAGGTTTGGTGCATCAAGATATATGAAACATTACTATGAGTGTTAACTCCTCTTTTCTACCTACACATCCCCAACACTTCAAGGTTATTTCTCTATTTAAATTATTTTGTGTAATTCAAGTGTTGTATAGGTTTTGTAAGAGTATGACCATCCTTCTTGTATGCAATCAGAAATGCATCATGTCTATAAATAAATCCTAACTTGGAGAAGATAGATCATACCATACACTTTTGATTGGGGACACATTAGATAATTAGGAACACATCAATATGGGGATCCACAAGACTTGATTAGGGGATCTCTTGTCATAATACATAATGTTAGGGAGGGTTTCAAAGCTTCCAGTCAAGCATAATCATAAAATAACCCTAAGGGAGTCTTATGTTTTATCTTCACTAAACTAATAACAAATAAAGTAAAAGTCTAATCTAGTACTCACCAAATCTTGTGGCACAAAGTGAGGGATAGAAATAATAAAAGTAAACATGCATACAAGACATATACTCACATCAATGTATAAACAATCCTAATGCATGGAAGAGAAGTAAAAATGTATTTCTATCTAATTTTACAAAGGATGAACAAAGTTAGGAATACTTACCTTTGAAGATAAACCCACATAGCCTTAATCTCTCCCTTAGCCAAGGTACTTCATAAGAGGTTGTTGTGGTATGTAAGGATTACAAAGATAAATCAGCTCTAGGATACACAACCTATCAATGCATCCAAAATAATTCTCCACAAGACAAGATCTATATCTCTAAAGAAAATATGAAACCCTAAGCTTTCTCCTCAGGTAGAATGGTGGATAAAAATATGCACAATAACTCTCACTTCTTCTTATATTCTCTAAATAATGGAAAAATGAACTTATATATATAGGAAAATTTAACCCTAAGCCCTTCTAAAAGTTTTGATCGATAGGGTCAACCCAATAGACCTAGTACAATTAAGGCTAAAAATTCACTAGGTCATTGGCTAGGTTGGACAAGAGCCAACTTAGACCCTAAGTGAATTTCATCCAAAACTATATAGGGTTGAGCCAATCAACCTAGTATAGTTGATAGTCAAAAAGGGGCTAAGGTTAGGAAAAGGAGGATAAAAGGTGGAAAATGATTGGAGAGTGTGCAATAGAGAAGAAAAATCTTAGGGATAAGCTTTTCAAGATACAAGTGTGTGGATAACAAGTGGAAAAAAGGACAACAATCTTATGAAGTACTAATGGTATACCCACCCCTTTCTTGATACACCCTTTAAGGTGTGAACTTAGAGAGATTGAGACACGATGGGTTCTTGAAAGATACAAAGTGTTAGTAAGTCATAAAAATCTTAAAATATTATGTGTATATATATTCCCCACTCAAAGCTCATCATGTTTCATGTGAGTGATACACAAGATGGTGCTTCAAGAATAGAACATGATAACACATAATGCTAATGCTAATTAAAGTATAGTAAGGAGAAAATAAGATAAATGAAAGGATAAAATTGAAAAACACATACCTTTACTTGCCTTAGTGTTGTACATAAATAAGGAGATTGTGAGAGAAGTGAAGGTGTCCAATGTGAAGAACATTAGGAGAACTTGTAGAGATTAGTGTAAAAAATAGCCAAAAATAAAAAAAATTGGAAGATAGGCATATAGTAGTGGAAAATATTCTCTACATCATCATGATTAAAAAACATTTTATGGTTCTAAAAATGGAGTAGTAAAAGAAAATCTATAGGAAAAACAAGGAATATGATGGAAAATATTTAAAGGGTTGAGAATTTTTAAAAGTAACTTTAAATAGGGTGAAAAGGGAAGTTGTTTGTTATTTTTGACTTGTGGGTAAGAGAAAAAGAGCTATGAGAGACAAAATGAGCTAGGATGGTGATGAGATGATAGGTGAGATGGGAGGGACTTTCAGTGGCAAAAATAAGTGCAACACATGTAAGTAACTGAGAATCTCAAACTAGGTTTTTGAATATTTTATTGAAATTAAGTTTTTTTTATAAATTTATGTTTTAAAGCAATTTTAGGAATCAGAATGAACCCAAAAAAGTTGTTAAGGCTGGGAAAAACTAAGAGGAGAAATAGGTTTGAAGGGATCAGAGTAATAACTACTATAAAACATTTATTACTAAAAATATAAGGGGTCAACAGGCAAAAACAACTAGGTCGACCTAGTTGACCTTGTAGGCTAAAATTTCACTAAATCCACATTGCCAACCTAGTAGGTATGTGCCAACCTAGTGTGTTTTATAGACTACCAAATTAGTAAATAATTATTGACCTAGTAGAAAATCCACTCTGCCAACTTAGTACTAATAGGGGAAAAGGTAAAGTTTCAACTTAGTTTTTTACGACAACCTAGTCAAAATAAGGAAATTTTGGTCAACCTAGTGTTTGACTAAGTGACTAGAAAGTACAAAAATGCATGAAATAGGTTGAAAGAATGCTTGAAAGGCCCAAAATAGCTAACTGAGGGATAGAATGGTCAAGTAGGCTAAAAATAGGTCTAATTTATTAGAAATTAATAAATTAAAGTAAATTAGGCTTGTTTTTGTTAAAATTTGAAAAGAATGTATTTTGATCATAAATGACATGGAGGTTCTAATACATCTTTTGTTATTTTATGGTTGTAAGGGTATCCCAAATTTTGGTCCTTTGTGGATGAGACATGGATCCCAAACTTATTGGAGTGATTGATGATTAAAGATAGAGTGATATTGATTATATTAGGTTTAGGAGGCATTGTAGATATGTATAGGATTCCATTGAGCTCATATTTGCTATTCATGTTCTTAGGAGCCTGGAAATAGTTGACTAATATGTTTAGGTGGGAGGTGGATGGGGATATCATTGAGGTGGGTATCACCTTAGATTATTTCCATGATATCCTTGGACTACCTATAATAGGTACACTCATGGTCATGGGAGTACCAGATGGTGAGGAGGAAAGGAGAGCCTTAGCCATATGGGTAATGAGCTTAAAGAGGATATACTCTAGATTGAGAGTTAGTTTATTCAATATTTATACCTCATATATTCTAGATATCTAGAAGGTGGTAATATGAATTATGATAGTATGGGTTCTATGTCATAAGTTAGATGACAAGGTACCACTAGTTATGATATCCTTATGCCAGACAATATTGAAACATGGGGTTTTGTATGACTTAGGCTCTATTATTTGGGTACAAATTATGAATGACATGTATGGGATTTTTTTCAAAGGGTAAAAATTAATAAGGCCTATTATATTTTTGACTACATGGATATATGAGAGATTCCATATATATTGACTAGAAAGGTTTCCCCATGTGGTTGATGGTAGGTTACCTCAAGTATAGAGGTGATAATAGGATCAGGTAGCATGAGCCATGTCCCACATGAAAATGTTGTAGATGGTGAGGTGTGTAGACATTATATATTAGCCTTATGGGTACATTACTCTAGTGTGGCTGAGTTGAGAGATAATAGTACCAACATTGGCCTAAACAAAGATTATAAGCCACTATACTTGGTGGATGGAGTTACATCTAATGATATGTGTACTAGGATAGATGGGAATCCTTCACCTAGTGGTGCTGATAGTGGTGCCCATATTTTGGGCCAACAGTTTGAGAGAGTTGAGGGGGAGAGGAGGATTAGGGCCACTAGTTACTAGTCTAGTGATTAAACCACATTGTGAGAGACCATGGATAGGTCAGACATGATGGGAAATAGAGACAGGATATAAATGTAGATGTAGGAGTACTAAGGGTACCACTACTAGTACTTTAGTGGGAGGAGTAGTGATAACTCAATAATAATGTTGAGGGAGGCATTTATAATAAGAGAGAATAGAGATAATAATCATCCTAAATGACCCATTAGATGGGCTAGGATAGATTTGGGTGATAGAGAGACCACTCAGGCATAGCCTGAAATGAGCATGAGTGGTGAATATAGGATTTTATTTTAGGAGGAAACCTATAGATGAGATATTTGAAAGATGCATTGATGGGGAGATCGTGGTAGGTGACACACAACCAGGTAATAAAACATGGTTAAATTTTGCTTAAGTTTATTTGAGATAGAGTATAGATAGATAGATTTTGAGATATATCAAGGATCTAATATCTATCTACTTGGTATTTTGAAATCCTATAGAGGAGGAGACGAGACAGGGATACTTAGTGAAGGGATCACTTCATGATATCCTAGATGAGGCACTAATGCCATATGACCCTAACACATTAGAGGATCCCATGATACCATATATCCTCGCTCAAGCGAGTTGGTTCAAACTAGGAAGAGAGGATATGAGGTGGTTAGAAGTGTATAGAGAGGGGATGCATCCAATAATAGGGGTGGGTATAGGAGAGGTATAAGCATGGTAGGCCCTGACTAAAGAGAGAGCCATGCATCTAGATATTATGACATATATGGGATAGGTACAAGCCTAGGATAAAGTGGCACATCTAACAACCCTGACCTAATTGGGAAAAGTATAGGCCCAAGTGTCTCATCTATAGGGGTAGGTATTAGGATTGAGATCCCAGATAGCCTCTTTATAACATTCTATTTAGAGGAGTTAGATCAAGGCATCTATAGGTAGTGTGGATAGGCTACAATATAAATATGATAGACCCCAACTGTAGAGATGGGATGATTTATATTATTGTACTTTGTATTAAAACACATTATATTAGATGTATTTCTTTCTAGCACATGTATTTAGTGGTTGTTGATATCCTATAATAAATATATGAGTTGTGGTTTTTTTTCTAGCATTATGTAGGACACATGCATGGTTAAAAACAAATAGGCAAAAAAGGATTTTGGTAAAATATAATCAATCAAAAATATACTACACACTATTTCATATTGGGAAATGTGTAATAAAAATAAAATGAATAAGTATATAAAACCAAAGGGTGGTATTAAGATGGTAAAAAGTTTTTTTTTAAACCAAGATAAAAATTGGCACCAAATTAAAACAAGTAAAGTCATACTAAATCATGTTGGGAAGTACAAAAATAATGTAATAAAGTGGAAAATCTATAAAAGAATACATGGTATAAAAATAAATAAGTTAAGGTATTTAATCATACTAAATCACATTAGGAAGTATAAGAGAAAAATAAAATTAGCAAAATTGGTCTTAAATTTATCATACTAATTCAAGATAGGAAGTATGAAAATTCAAAAAATGGTTGGCTTCTTACATGCAATTGGAAAATAAGAAGATAAAAAATGAAAGAGTAAAGAAGTAAGCATAAAATATAATAAATAAATATGGGAATCATGTCAATGATGTGTAGCATAATAATCAATCACATCTTATCTCATATTTGACATATGTAATTTTGATTGTGACTTGGATTATTGATATTTTTTGTGAGGAAGACTAGGTCCTATCCATGGTCTTACAATAAAACTCAAAAAGGGAACACCAATAAGGTGGAATAAATGTGAAAATATAGTAAAAATTTATATGGGTAATAGGAATGTGAAATGATGGTAATTTTTTAGGAAGGCTAGGTCTTATCCATGGTCTTACAATGTAACTCACAAATGAACTCCCTAGGGGAGTGATCAGTGAATAAATCAATATTTCTTAAGAACAAATATGAGGATTGTAGGGAGTGAAAATGGAATGTAAAAATCATAAGTTAGGCATATTATTAGAAGACCTTAGGAGATAGGAGGCATATGAAGGACATGAGAAGATACTAAGTGACTAGTGATCATCAATGTACAAAGGAAACCTATTCATTATAGACACAAAGTTGTATAGGTAAATAAGTCTGATACTAAAATCAACTCATGAAGGTAGATTGGTATAATAAAATTAAAATGGACCTACCTTCTCATGTTGTGTTTCCCATTCCTCAAGACCCCTTACAAAGCCATCGATCTACTACGAAGATTGGGTACTTGTATGATAAAGAAGGTAACACTAAAATATTTTTTTATTCTCCTTTTCTAATCTACTGGCCTACCCCACCCTAATGGACCTTGGCTCTATTGTGAAGCCAATTTTTGAGTTCAAAATTTTAATAGAAGAAGGAGATGTGATTTGAATTATGCATTTTAATGTAATTTCACTTTTTAGAATTCTGAATGTTTTTGCCTTTTATATCATTACATTTTATTAAATGATTTGAATTTTGAATGTTTTTAGGGATTTTTGAAGATTAATCCTCCGTACTAACTTGGAATTACCAATAATTAGAGATAGAGTGATACACATGAATGAGTTATAGGCTTAGGCTAAAGGAATCGAAGTAACCAAAATAAGACTGACTATAACACTTAGGCTTTACAATGAACTAACATGTTATCTCAAGTCTCAACCATGTATATACTTAGTGTGTGAAAAGGAAATAAAGGGAATAAAAGAGATCCAAAGTGGACTTGTGAAAGGATATTATAATAAGATTAATTATTTTCTAACTAATCACATGGTATAGAAGGATTGACTAAAGGGATCAAGTTTTGTATAACTAAGTCACAATAAAAATTATCCATGTGTATAGAGATAATAAAGAAAACAATCATGAAAATAAAATAAGGGAGTTTTTAAGAAATAAAATAAATAAATAATAATAAATTAATGATAAATAAGATAATTAATCAAACATAAATGACATAATAATCAATATAAATTATGAAATCAACATCACCATCTAAGATAAATAGGAATTTGACACAATGTCAAATGATATTAGAAAAAGATAAAGATAAATTTAGAGAATACATCCAATCCAAATAAAAATATAATAAAAACATGAATATGTTCATAAGTACTGATACATTTTCCCACACACATTATCCAAAACATCTGATAAGTCTCTATGAAGTTGGATGTGAATTGTAGCTAATGTCTCATCTATCTTTAACAAAAATTGGGAAAATATTTCATGTCTAATATCCTCATTATAAAAGGTATAAATGCTTGATGGATCATGCTGAGGAGGGATATAAGGCAAGGGATTATCTAAATAATGCATGGGATTGGACTTTGTAGGATATGAAGGGATCATCAATGGGGAAGGTTCCATAGGTGAGGAACTCATAGGGTGGAGAAAGATCCACAAGTGAGGGAAGGTCCATGGGTGAAGGATTCATGGGTGGAGGAATAATAGGTGATGAAAGAAAAATATGAGGGGATATAACCATAAGGGAATGAGGGGGATCCTTCTTATGAGAATGACCTATGAGAGGAATAGTAAAAGGTGAAAGAATAGTTAAGATATGATCTTTAATGTGATACTGAAGAATGTGGCAATGATTGGTGTGATGGGTACCAACGATAATACACCTTTCCATATTTAGGAATATACTTAAGTAGTACCTTCATGGGAGGTATGGCCTTGTCTAAGGACTGAGGGATAATAGGATGCAAAGCATCAATATATTATCACAGCTTATGACAATGCATGGATGAATGATTATTTATGTTATGGAAGCAACATATATGCCAGTGAGTAGGCTTGGTATAGGTATTCATAGGAGGAGGTGTAACATAATTGTAAGGAGTTTGGGAAGGCTCATTAACCCATTTGGTAGGAAATGGAGCCATAAATGGTAAAGGAAGCAAACCATCATAGAGGTAAGGTGTTGTTGGTGATGGAACTGGACTATGCTCAATGGAAGGAGTGATGGGATTAGAAGTAGGGATATACTCAACTAAAGTAGGAGTAGGAATTGGCTCCGAAGTGGGCTCTAATGAGGGAGTGATGGGGTCTACATAAGGTTGTAGGAGAGTTTCACACATCTCATGGAAAAGAAGGCTATAAGGGTCATGGTACTTAGGAAAGTGATAGGGCCTGATCATAGCATGATCCATAAGCATACTTTGAAGAGGCTCTTCAAAAATTGGAGGCATCCACACCATCTCTACCTTGTGATAAAGAGGAAAAATACTATAATTAGGATCTATATATGATGTAATATAGGAATATTTACTAAAAGACTAAATCAAAGAGGAATAATAATGGATAATCTCAACATCATGGGCTTGAATGAGACTGCCTAAGAATGGATCATCTAAGGTATAGCCATCATCATAATCAGGTGTATGAAGATTAATGACATAGGTGGGGATGACATGGTCATATAATGAGGTATGATGAATGGAATATTGAGTCTTGGTTAAGACAATGGGGATATCATCATGAAGTGGTTTGTAAGAACATGGTTGCAAAGAAGTGGGAATATAAGAGATGAGATGAGCTGAGAGATCAAAATTTTTAATCCTTAAATTGATCTCATCAAGCTCATTATCATCAAAATATAAAAGGTTAGGGTGAATATTCCCAATTATTTCAAGATGACCATTATAACATCAAGTGGAATTGATGGGAAAGTGGAATCATTGAGACTTATAGAATTGAATATTAGGCAAAGGTTCAAGAGTAAAAATCTTGAAGACACCATGGTCTTGGAATTATTTGAAATTCCAAGGATTAGTGTCACTTTGAATCTTATAAATAGCTCCATTGTTAGGGAATTTAATGCATTTGAAGGTGGAAGAAGCAAAAATTCTCATATGATTAGTCCACAACCTACCAAGCATAATGTTATAAGATAGAGGAAAGTTAAATATCATTACCTTCACATGAATAGTGATAGGTGGGATGGTAATGAAAAACCACACACAACCTAGAGGAGGAATTTGAATTATATAATAGCCTTGAAATTTGTTACATGTGGATTTAAGATTACATTCAAAATATCTAAGGGTTTTGAAAAAAGAGAGAGGCAACATAGGTACCAAAACCCTCATCAATCAATGCATGCTTGACTTGGATATCACCAATTTGGAAACTAATGAATAGAGGGGGATCATCCAAACAAAGAAGAATATCATCATGAATCATATAATTGATGGTAAATTTTAAGGAAATATAAGTATCCATTGTTTTTTCAACATGGATGGACATCTCTTCACATTATTTTAATCTGTTATCTTCATATCCGAATAAGGTTGCTTTGCACCCTACTAGGGGAGGATGAGGGATGCTCATTTTGAACAAGAGTTGCATAAGGTGATTTAAAAGACATGAAGAGGTCCTCATAATCTCAATAAATGGGATTTAGGATGGGATATTAGTGATTTACATGATGGGATCCCACTCATCATAACCCATAAGAAGGTTGTTAGAATTAGGTGCATAGTGTTGAAGGAGGTCCTTGGAAGGAGGATCCGAAGTGTATTGGAATTTGTGTTGATAAGAGGGATAAGGTTTAGAACAAGGTTGTAAAATATGTCGAGAAGCTAAATCAATTGGTGTAGGTTTGTTTTGAGAATTGTTAGAGGAAGTGTTAATAGAGGCTTGAGTGTCATTAGTCTTAGGTAAAGAAGATGGATGGATGGTATAAATAGAATGGGAAGTGTTATCCAAGGGAGGAGTGGAATTTGTTCATCAAAGGTTATAAGGTCATCTTGCCCCAACTAATTTAAGTGAGTTAGTGAAGAATCTTGGATAACATGAAAGGTACAATATAATGGAGGTGTGAAGATGGGTTGAGGATAAATGAAAGCAACTACCCTTCACATATTAGTAATTTTAACCACATTCTCTTATGGATTTGGGTCAATAAGACTATCTACATGGTTGGTATAAGGGGTGGGATATCTTGGTTGTATTGGTGATTTGGAAGAGGGTATTTATACATGGACAAATGAACATTAACTTGATTCAAATCTTGAGATTTAATATTGGTTTTATGTGGGCTTTGAAAGTAATGTCATAGGCTTGTTGGCATTTGCGAATGATAGAATCATGATCAAAATTAGGACCAAAAATAAAAACCATAGCCAAATTATGAAGTTGCCTACATGTCTCATGAGAATGACCCCAACTAGCATGAAACCAAGAAAACTTGTTGGGATCATACCAGGATTTCATAGGATGAGTGGGATCAAGTTATCATGAAAAAGGTCTAGGTAAATGTTTTAGTAATTCATTTGAGGATAAAGGTTTGTGAACATTAATGTTGTTAGGTGAAGAAAAATGAGAAGTGGTGTATTGTTGAGAAGGGGGAGCTAGTTCCAAATATTGGTGTCATAGCTTGAATAGTGTGAATGGTGTCATAATAGTCCTATTGAGGTAAACATACCCCCATTTCTGAAGAATGGGGACCTTTGTGTCAAATTGTGTAATTTGTACCTTACAATTGAAATTAGCTTGATCAAGAGTGTCATTAAAATGTTTGCACATTATTTGTATTTGAATATCATCCACATCTTCACTTGGTTGGATTATTTGTTCATGGCTCTATTTTGACCTTGTCTAAACTTGCTAACATTTTTTCTTCATGTTTTAAGTTACAGATGTGATGAAGCCCTTCTTGAATGGCCTATGTTTGAATTTTATGGTTCAATCATAATTTGTAATTTTAATAAATTTTGATATATACAAAGTTAACTTAAATCCATATTTAAAAATTATTGAAACCCTTGCTCAAGAAACCCTAACACATGCTCTTTTGAACCAAATTTAAAATTAGTGGGAATAATTTATGCAAGAACACTTTAAAATGTCATGGACTTAGTTCAATTTTTATACCAAGGCTTAGTAATGTTTTTTAACATAACCAAACCTTAGTCTAAAAATTATATGTTTGGTCCCTTTATGCCCCAAACCCCTTGTTCCCCTTTTATCTTAATCATGGTCCCTTTGTTACAAACTTAGGATAAAATATTAATCCCAAAGTATTTTTCATGTTTATTAATGTAAAAAATACCTTAGCCTTAAGATTTTATCCTAAGTTCCATATATCTCTAAGTCATAACTTAAACATTATGCTTGTTCACATGATCGATGATCTACATTTAATTCGGTGAAGTTAATCAGACGATGCAAGATGGGCCTAATGAGCCAAGGATTCTAATTGATGGGACCAATCTCACTTGACCCCACAGATCAAGATCAATGATCTACATTCACATGGATCACCTCAATCCAGTAGCATGAGATCAATACTAATACTAAAGAGGCCCCTTTTATTATAACATAAACTTAACCTACATTTTTACCCTAAGATTTTAATTGTATTTATTAATACAATAGAACCTTAGGCTAAAATCTTACATTATGAATTTAATATTTGAAGGGTCTTTGTTAGGCTAAAGACTTATGCTTTAAATTTAATAATTCATGGGGTCCTTTTATTATGATTTTTAACTTAGCTTAATAAGACCTTAGAATAAATTTTATTTGTATTTATTAATACAAATAAAAACATTAGTCCAAATCTTTATATATTCCTGGGCTTACTTAATCTTTTTATTAAAATTGGAGGAATTAATCATGTTTGACTACTCAGATCACGATCTATGACCTGTGTTCACCTGAGTGAGGTTAATCTAATAGAATTAAGTCGATGATTAGAAAGTCAAGTAGTGGACCCCATTTTAAACATTAAACACCTTTTAGAGATTAACAATATGCATTCTAGCATAAAGATCTAGATCCATAGAGTATATTAAGTTAAGAGTTTTCAAAGAAGATCTAAGTTAATGTGAGACTACCACATGGAAAAATCATGAGGCCTAACACTCATTAAAGCAAAAGCACCTTTTAAATATCAATGGTCTACATTGATTCATACCCATTATATCTAATGGTGCATAATCACCATTGAAAAGTCAATGTCCCTACAAGTAAATTGGAGATTGCCATGTGGAAAAAGCATGTGAACTGATAGAATTGGTATGGCACAGAGCTTATAAGGCCTATGAGACTACCAAGTGGCACAACCTCAGAGCCTTGTACACATTAAATATTGAGTACTTCAAGAAGATCAATGAACCACATTCATTTATACCCATTGGATCTAATGGTGTGAAATCAATGAATAGTTTTCAACAGAGATCAAGAGGCCCATAGGACTACCAAGTGGCATAGCCTCAGGGCCCAATGTATATTATATCTAATGGAGTTAAAATATTAGGACCAATATCAATGAATATCATTGATCCATTAAAAATAATTTGATGGCATGAGATAAAAGTAGATTTTCAAAAAGCAATGGTCATGTTTTTAAATATTAATGAATAATTTTCCATAAAAGTGCCACATAGATGCCACAAGGTCACCACATAAGTATAAATGAAAAATCCAAAGACATTATGGGATAACAAAAGCAAAGGTATAAATACATGATTTAAATGAAAATCTAGGGCACAAAACTCACTTAAGTGTAAATAACCACCATCATTAAAGCTATAGAAAATCCCTAACATATACAAAATCCCTAATTTGATCTTAAATTGATCACAACTGAGTCTAAGTAGGTGAATCATTATCTAAGCAAGTGAAATTTTATCCAATATCAAAATGTAGACCACCAGTGAGCAAGTTAAACAAAATCATAACCATGGTAGCCAAAAAACAAGCTAGAGAAAGTGCAAAGCTCTACTTGACCTCAGACATAGAGGGGAAAATATTCAAGGACACCAAATTTGATGTAGTATATTTAAACACAGGAGATGACCATTGGTCCAATATTTTCTAGATGATTGATTAAATACCTTCCATCACCAAGGAAGATGAGAATAACACATCAATTAAGAGGAGGTACTATGACCTAGTTGTCATTCAAATGATAGGCCTTCATTATGTAGTGACAAAACTAGAGGTACTTCACTGCATAGATGTTATCTCCCTTATTTTCAAATATTTCAAGATTGAAAAGGGAATGTTAGTCAATGAACATACTCAAAAAAATGTAACTTATATTTTTTCCATTACTTTTGAGAATTAGTATAAGTTTCCCAAGCCCCAAGTAGATATAACCATAATAAATGAATGGGATAATAAGAATGACCTAAAAACTATCCTCACTCCATGGCTATACTCTAGAAATCAAGTATTCTCTAACCTCAATAACAACATCCCTATTAGCTAATTATAACTTGGGATCAAAATAATTATGACTTTAATGAATAGGCTATGTGGGAATCCCACCACCACTTATGTTGATAGAATTTGGGTGACCTTGATATATTTTATGGTTGAGAGGGAACTCACCCCTCCCATTAGTGAGGTTGTTAGTACATGTTTGTGTAGGAAAATTTTTACAATCAGTAAAAGAACTAAGAACTAGTTCTGCATGATGTCCTACCTATTATATTCCCTCCTTATCACTACCAAGATCCCTAATTTTAGAGGATATTCAATTAAAGGGACACAAAAAGTATCCCAATTCTACTCAAAGTTACACACATTCAAGTATAGGGACCACATTCTTTTCATCTGTGATTGTGTCTATCTAGCCTATTGGAAACCCAATGAAAAGATTTTGTCCTTTGGTCAAAACACTAATTGAATCCATCGATGACATATGGTTTAACCTAGATTACATAATCATTAGGATTGATAGACCTAATAAACCCCATTTAGGCTACTAATCCATGAGCTAGACAACTTAGCTGAGTAAGAGGTAGCATACTAGATATGTAA
Organism: Torreya grandis; assembly: GCA_037957365.1. Taxonomy (NCBI): domain Eukaryota; kingdom Viridiplantae; phylum Streptophyta; class Pinopsida; order Cupressales; family Taxaceae; genus Torreya; species Torreya grandis. The sequence continues at coordinate 504,180 of JARHVA010007844.1, forward strand.
TGGTAAATATGGTGTATGTAAAAACAATAAGAAGGGACTACCACATACCCTATCCATGACCATTGGTAGGATTTTATTTCAGAAATGGAACAATATTGAGGTTGATTTTAGACATAGAGCCCCTTTCAAACTATAACATGATGAAACAAGATAGTGGGATCCCAAAGAAAGGGTAGTGGGGCATTTTAAAGAAAAATTGATAAGTGTGCCATATGAACATCTACCTAGTGTCTATGACCCAATATACACAAAGAAATCATCCTTCACCGAAGTCTTGGTGAGATTAAAAAAAATGACATTAACCTAGAGGCTAGATTGATGAGAGATGAAAATCTAAGTGATGATATATGGTAGATGGGACCTAGGCAATATCATTTGCTAGGAGGTCCATCTTCCAAACCTTCTCTAGCTTAGACACAAATAGAGGAAAGAAGACCCAGTGAGATGGAATCATCTTCAACCTAGCCTGAAGAATCAGGACCACTAATTGAAAGAATTGAAATAATATCACTGTATCCTAGAGAAATAATAGAAGATTCCCTAAAGGCACTAGCTAGTGCTTATCAATCAAATGAGGAGATTTCCATGTAAAGGAAGCTCAAGTTGAGGAGCTATAGAAAGAAAGGTGAAGGAATTTTCTTTGGATTTAGTCCCAATTAATGTCCCCAAGAGGAAAGCTGAGATAGAATTGGTTCTAATAAAGGAAAAGAGACCCAAGTTGATGTTTACTCATCCTTTGAGTGAGGTTAACCTTTTTAGTGATGAAAACCCAATTCATGGTCCAACCATTCCTAAATGGTTTATATATGGGAAGTTATAGAAGATTCCAAACATGCACCACCCTTGGGCCATTACAAAATATGTTAATATCCATGTGCATGATGAGCTCAAACCTTATATTGTGGCCTTCCAGAAAGAAAAGGAACAAATGATGATAGCTCTAGGGGAGCCAAGTGGCACAACAATAGAAACTCCAAAACCTCCAAAAGTGACTCAATCATCAGTGGGAGTTAAGTTTAACCCAAAGACTTTTGGTCTGGAAAGAGTAACCGAAAGGAAGGCTATGATTGGTGGGGAAGAATTTACCCTCCAAAAGATAGATCCATTCATAGGTCTGACCCCTATTAAAGGGCAAAATCTATGTGAAGATGAGATATTTGAGGAAAATATCCTTAATCTAGCCCAAACCTAATCACATCAGTTGTAAGCCATGATCAAGGGCCTCTTACAATAAAATAAGAATATAAAGGAAGTTATTGTTTTATCAATCCATGAAGATAAATTCAAAAGGTTTGAGGACACCATGATTGACCTATTCAACTCTTTAAAAATAGTTGGAATCAAGTAGGGAGTGATGGAGAAGAAAATTACTAAGGTTATAGGTCAAGTTGGCCAATGATAGGCTTCAAGCTATCAAGTAAAAGACTTGATAAAGGCCTTGACCAAGAACTTAGTCTTTGATTTTATGACTATCGGCTTAGCACATTTGAATATGGCTATGGTGATATTGGTAGACAAGACTAAATCCCCAAGAAATTGGTCCAAGTGAATGGAGGACCTGACCAAGGAATTCAAATAATAGAAAGGTGGAATATTGCATATCTAGGATAATTTGATTAATGAACCAATAACCCTCAGCCTATTGAGACTTATATCTAATGAAGAGTTCAAGCACAAAACCTTTTAGTTTATGTAGGAAGTAAGAAACCAAGGCCAATGCCAAATAGTAGATGATAACAAAAGAATCATGAGCCTAATTCTATCCTCAAATTATATTTTGTAAAGGTTTTGTAATATTTTGAAAATAGAATATTCTTTTGTAAAGGTACATGCAACTTGTAAAGCAAATTGCCTATAGGTTAGTCCACTTGGAAAAGTTTAATGTATTATAGAGATTTTATAGAAAGGACATATGTTATTACACTTGTACACTTGTAATTTGATATGACTAATCAACATAATTCCTTGCATTCTATAAAAGGAGTATTGTTACTTGTAAAAGGCGGGGGAAATTTTTAGCCAAAAAATTGTGTAAACTTTTGAGAAATTAATGCAAGGAATTATGCAAAGATTATCCATATTCATTTGTGTCATTTGTTATTATGGTTTATCTCTCACTTGCTTATTCTCATTTATAGATTTGAATGGTTCTTGTAAAATCTTGTTGTGCATCTTTTAATTGTAGAGTTGTTAACTTGTTCTAATGATAGGTTGACTAAAAGTTCCTAAGTTCATTTTGTTTCCTTTACTCTTCTTGCATTTGGGATAATGTTGTTTGATTGCAGGGGTAAATATTTAAAGTGAACTAAGTTATTATTTAAATTACTTTTCATTCCTTAGATTTTAACCTGATGTGTGATAAGTTTTGAGATTACATTATTTCATATTATACATTGGTTGAGTGCATACTTGGAAGACAAATGAACTTTATCATGATGTTTTGGGTGAGGATTAGCAATATCTCTTTTCTACCTTACCCTTCCTTTTGCTTCTTTTTTTAACCAGATCACTCTAGCTTAATTTCATTATAAGTATCCATGTTATCTTAGTCTTAGATTAAAATCTATTAATAATTCACCAATATTAGCTCATATTGCTTCGTTCTTTGTAAAGATATAGGCCAAGGTGGTTCCCAACCACCAAACTTTATAAATATTATGAAATAGTCTACTTGTTTTACCCCTATTTAACCATTGAATAACAAGATTATCACAACCTACAACTTGTGCATTGAATTCTAAAATGACAAGTGTTCTTTAAACACTTTGAGAACCTATGATATAAATTTAGGCATCAACAGGGGAGCTTCATTGGTGCTATAAGGAGGGCCGCAACAAATCTTTGTGAATTTATAGGATATTTGCTAATTTTTGGTGTATTTTGATCTAAGATCACTATATCATTTGCATACTTATTTTTATTTTAGCATAATTGTGTAAAGGTTGGTGATCTTCTTGGTCTTAGACCCATCTTTGTGCTTATGTAGACAAAGATCAATGCTCTTTGAAAGTATATACTTGATTGTGGCAAAGGAGACTTTAGATTTTTCAATTCAATAGGTGTGAGGTTATTAATAGATATTTTGAGCAAATATTCATGAATACTTTGCAAATTTGAGTTTATATGGATTTGAACATGCAAAAGATCATTCATACTTGCATATTTGGACACTTCTTTGAGATAATTTAGTTAAATATTGTTGTCCTTTATTGTTATTTATATGAATATTTAAAAAATTTGATTAATGTATGTATCTAATCATTGTTCCTTATAAATATTGATTTGGCACATCATATTTCAAATAGGATCCAAAGCTTATAATCTATAATTAACCAAAATCTAGACAAGGTCACGTTTAAAAACTAGGGAACCTCTACTTGAATTAAAAGTCTATAGGAGATCTAGGTGAGACAAAGGTAAGTGAAATATTTTAAATTATTTGCCAACTTCACCAATTTAAGTTTCTCCCATGCTTTATCCTTATCAATGTATGACCTGGCTAGATGGTTTTTTATCAATGTGCCAGGTGTGGTACATGATCTTCTTCATAATCTTATAAAGTATTTGCCAACATTTAGTCCTAATGACATTGTAATTTTTAAAGAACATATTAAGAGTTTAAAAGTTGCATTAAGATTGCTAAATGTAGTCTATGAAGATGTATCATGCAGACTATTTCTATTTAATTTTAAATATGTTGTATATGAATGGTTTTTAAATTTACCTGAGAATTACTTTACCAGTTGGGCTAACTTTAACAATGTTTTTATTGACCAATTTGGTAAAATTATTAGTCCTTATGTATTGTACCATCAATTCACCATGATCAAGAGGGATGCAAATAAACTTATAAGAGAATTTAATTCTAGGTTCTAAGAGATGTATAGTTGAACCATAAATCCTTACAAACCTGATGATGCTTTGGACCCCATGACCTCTATTTTCATAAAAAGAGAAATTGGACCAATAAATACTTTGGCCTTAACCTATTCTAAAGTAGTGATCATCAATGATCAAATTCAGCCCCAAGGTCAGATGGCTTACTCTATTCCCACCACCAACCCACATTTGCCTACCCTAAATGTCTTGCCCCTTAACAATCAAAATATACCTACTTTAAACCAAATAGTAGCTTTTAACTAATTAACCTTAAGTCATGGTCATCCTAATAGAACTTGGGATTCTTGAACACTATTGCAAATGGATTTAATCTAAGTGATCAAAAGGCTTTGGTACCAACAAATGGTACTAATAACAATTAGGTTCATAATTCTAAGGCACTCAAGAGTGAGAATGACTCTATCTTAAAGGTGGTCCAAAATCTAAGCATTGAGTTTCTTTATCTATAGAATCAAGTTGGCAATACTAGGGAGAGCTATGGTAGGAACTTTTCTTTCCAAAAGACCAATAGGCCCATTAATAGGTTCCATAATGATAGTTACAAGAAAAATAATAAAAATGAGTCATCTACTGATAAGAAAATAATGGATATAAATCTTATTGATGTTGCTTTACCTGATTATTTTAGAGTACATTTCACTTCTAGACATAGTGAGATAGATTGCATTGAATTATGTAAAGCTTTTAAAGCCTTTCAAGAAGAGTTGGATACTTTTGAAGTTGTCCCTAATAAAGATAATGGTGAAAGTACATCAAGATATAAATCTATTGACCAAGCCTTCATGGTGGATATGTTTGACTTCCCTTTCCAAAAAGACAATGAGCTTGATGATATTCTTGAAGAAGTCCATGCATTTTAGAAGTTCTTGAAGAAGACCTACCCTCTAAGGAATAGGGAGCAGAGGTAGCCCCTAACTAATTCAACACCTCCAAATAGCTTTGACACTCCTCTAGATACCACCTTAGATAATAACCCAGAGATTCTAAAGATAAGTACTTATAAACATAGTACTAATACATCTAATTATTCCAATAGGACTAGGTATAATGTTTTGGAAGACATGAATAAAATTCAGGCTAACAAAACATTGCATGAGTTGATTCTCACTAAAAAAAGAGACTTGTTGTTGGATTCCTTATTTAAAAATCTTGGTAGGCCACCCAAAATTGATAACACCAATACTACTATGTATAAAACTAAGACAGAGTCCCCACCTTTCCTATTTACTGGTAGGATGTTTGGTAAGAATTTACATAATTGCTTATTAGATTCTAGTGCATCCACAAACATTATGCTAGAAAGTATTTATCAAAAATTTGGATTGACTCCTATTAAATTTGATAGATTTGTTACTCAATTAGATAAATCTAGAGTCAAAGTAATTGGGGAATTGTTAAATGTTTATATGTATCTTGCCTTTGAGCCAAGAGTCTAGTAGTTTATTGGCATCCATGTGGTGGACATTCTTGATGTTTATGGGATACTATTAAGTAGAGAATGGATAAAGGCCCTGAATGGATATATTTCCACTAATTATTCACATTTGTGGCTACCATGAAAAGGAGTCCCAAATCAAATCAGAGTGGAAAGAGAACCTTAGATGAAGCATATGATCACTAAGTATAATGTTCTAAATGAAAGAGTCAATATGTTGGACTTAGATTTGGGTGTCTACACTCTGAACACCCCTAAGGTATGTAATCCTAAGACTTCTCATGCTTTGCTTGGAATTTGGAAATTACATTTTGATGGTGCTAGGTGTAAGTCTAGATGTAGATTAAGAATTGTTATTACTAATACCATTGGGAAAGAACTAAAATATACTTATAGACTTCAGTTTCCTTGTACTAATAATCTTAAATATTATGAAACTTTGATTCTAGGATTTAAGTTTACTATTAATCAAAGGTTAAAGAGATCCTAGTTTATGGTGACTCAAAACTTCTAGTCAATAAAATGAGGAGTAAATATTAGTGTAAATTATCATATCTCAAGTGATATAAGTTTAGATTTTGTGATGTGCTTGAATCCTTTAATGATTTTAACATTGTTTCCATCCCTAGGGAAGAAACCACGTTACTGATGAGCCTTACTCAGCTGTAACAAATATTATACCAAACCATGAATCTTAAAACTTTAGCATTGGGTTGGTTTTAGGCCCTTCAGTCCTAAATAATATAAACCATCTATAGGTTTTTAATGATGACCAATAAAACCTAGATTTCATGACCAACTCAGAAGCATTTGAGGCCAATGTCATAGATGAGGCCAATGAGAACACTCTTGAATAAAATGGTAGATTTTATAACAAAGTCATTCAACTAAATGATAATAAAATCCCAAAAGGCATGATTTCCTGGGAAAGGTTATTTGATCAAGACAAACTAGCTGAAAACACTAGGATACCCAAGGCAAGTGGGAAGGATTATAAGGTAGTTGATCTTGGACCTCAAGATCAACCTTAGCTATTTAATATTGGGAAAAAATGTATGAGTATTGAAAATGAAAAGGCTAAAGACTTGATTAAAAACTATAAGGACATAATAGTATGGTCATATGATGACTTGAATATTTTTGATCCAAGATTCATCACCCATACCATACCCTTGAAAGAAAATTACAAACATTTTAGACAAAAGTAGGGGTCTATCAACCCTATTTTAGAACCTATGATTTTCAAAGAAGTCAAAAAATCATTAGATGCCAAGATTGTATTTCTAATTAAGAACTCTACTTGGGTCACCAATTTGGTGCCAATTAGGAAAAATAATGGTGAAATAAGACTGTGTATTGATTTTATGAATCTAAATAAATCATCTAAAAAATATGACTATCCTTTGCCTTCTCTACCAAGTTATACAAAGCATTATGGTTCTGCTATGATGTCCTTTCTTAATGGATTTTTAGGGTATAACCAAGTGCTAGTAAATTAGGAAGACAAGATGAAGAGTGCTTTTACTACCAAATGGGGCACATTTTCCTACAAAAGAATGCCATTTAGGCTAATTAACATAGGGGCAACGTTCTAAGGGGCCATGGATCATGCTTTCCAAGGTTTGGTAGGTAAATGCATTATTATATATATGGATGACTTGACTATATTTTCTAATAATAAGGAGGACCACATCATGAATTTACAATAGGTATTTGAAGGGTGCAGAAGGTATGAGATTTATCTCAATCGAAAGAAAAGTATTTTCTATGTTACTAAAGGAAAACTATTAGGACATGTTATCACTAAAGAAGGAATATCTATAGACCAAGATAGAAAAGATGTTATATCAAATATAGATTTTCCTAATAGTAGAAAGGAATTGAAATCATTCTTTGTAAAAATTAACTTTGTAAAAAAGTTTATTTCTAGCTTTGTAGAAACTATCAAACCATTGAATAATATGATGAAAAAAGATGTCAAGATAACTTAGAACAAAGTCACCAAGAAGGATTTTAAGGACATCAAAGAAGCAATTAGACAAACTCCAGTCTTGATAAGTCATAATTTTTCAAAATACTTTTACCTTTATCCCTTTGCTTCATATTATACTATTGCTTCAATTTTAACTCAGAAAATAGATGGATGTGACCATCCTATAGCTTTTATGAGCACCAATTTTCAAAATGCTAAGTTAAATTATTCTTTTTTTATAAGAAAACATGTGCATTAGTTAATGTAGTGAAAAAGTGTAGACACTACATTATTAGGAATAAATTACATGTAATCCTACCTGACCCTACCACAAAGCTCATGTTGAGTTACAATGAACTAGGAGAAAAGAGAGGTAAGTGGATGTTTGTGATGTAGGAATATGGTATTAAACTAAAGAATGCCAAATTATTAAGGTGTTAAGGTTTGATTCAATTGGTTACCAATACTAACCCTAAGCTAAATGTCATATAGGTTGAATAAGAAAGTTTTTAGTCCAATGATTGGTATGATCCAATTTTCCATCTACTGATTAATGACACTTGTCCTACAAGGTTGACTAGGGAGCAAATACGAGCTTTAAGACTCAAGGCAGCCCATTTATTGATTAAAGATGGAGTGTTGTACAAATAAAACTTTGAAGGAATTTACTTGAGATGTGCATCCAAAGAAGAAGCAATTGAAATCATGAGCACTTTTCATGAGAAGCTAGGAAGTGGACATCCATCTGGAAGGACAACTCATAAAATCCTTAAAGATGATTACTATTGGCCCACAATATTCAAGGATGCCCATAAGCATGTAAAAAATTACCATTCATGTCAAGTCTTTAGCATAAAATAGCCTAAGGTATCCATGCCACTATAGCCAATTATGGTAGATAAACCTTTTGCTTAGTGGGGACTAGACTTCATGGGTGTAATCAACCCAAACTCATCAGAAGGTCACAAGTATGTTTTGACTACTACTTATTACTTTATTAGGTGGATTGAAGTAGTCACAACTAAGTAGTGCATAACTAAAGAAGTGATCCATTTTTAGAAGAAAACATATGTACCAAGTTTGGAATAGTAGTCTCTCTAGTATGTGACAATGGATCAACTTTTTATATCCATTGAGATGAATGAATGGGCATATGATAATAGTATCATTATCAAGTTCTCATCCAACCATTATCCTCAAGGCAATGGTGTATCTAAATCAACCAATAATAACTTGATGAAAGAAATAAATAAGTCTATAAAATACAAGCCTATAACTTGACATAAGCTACTTAAGTATACCCTTTGGGTAGATAGAAAAAGGGTCAAGTAGGCTCTCAAATCATCACCCTTCTTACTGGTATATGGCCAAGAACCCATATTTCCCATTACTCTCAAGTTACCAACCTACAAATTCATATAGGAATACATGGAGGAAGATCAAGAATTGGCAAGCTCGAGGTTGATTGACATTATCCAAATGGAAGATGCATGAAAAAAGTATTTTTCTAGTAAGAACCAAACCATAGTGAAGATTTGGTTTGATAAGTGATCAAAGATAAAGGTGTTCAAGCAAGGAGACTTAGTTCCTCTTTGGGATAAGGCATCTAAGCCTAAGGGTAAACATGAGAAGTTTAAACCTTTGTGGATAAGTCCCTATCAGATTGCAGAGACACTTGGAAATAACACCTTTAAGCTAAATGAACTACAAGGAGTAGAGTTTAAACTACTCACCAATGAGCAATACCTCAAGTACTACTTCTCTAATGTCCCACCTGAGGTCTTCATAGAATGACTGTAAGACTAGTTAGAGCTAGTGTAGGTAGGCTATATTAGTTTCATTCTATTCTTTCCTTCCTTCCTATCCCTTGTTTGTATATAAGTTTATATACATTTTTTTATTTTCCTTTACTTTCTACTTTGTTTGCTCTCTATTCTATGTGTTTGCTTTCTCTGTGTTATTCCTTACTTCTAATAAGTCCTTTGGACAACCCTGATCTCAACATTCTTATGATTTCTCAAAGTTTTAAAAAACTCAGGGACCTCAATAGTTCATGAATGAGGGTATAAATCCTCAGCATTTGTTGATCATGAATTTTAAAATATTTCTCAATGTTACAATTTAAATAAACTAATAAGGACTAATGGATAGGTTGCTTGTTTCATAAGGCTTTAAACCTTGTTTTGATCTAATCTTGGTTTTAAGAAGGATTGCATATGTGGGATGAAAGCTTAAATTATTAGAACATAGTCATGTTTACATTTAACAAACATCCTTATTTAGGATAAAAGTTACAACCATAGGTGATTGTCTGAAGATTGAACATTTGACCGAATCCCTAAACCTAGCTAACCTGGGCCCCAATTTTTGCTAGAAAACCAAAATGACTTGAAAAATACAAAAATAAGAACCTTATTACAAAATTTAAAGATATTTCTAAGTAGAGTTGATTCAGGTAATCTCTATTGGGGCTATAGATACCTGACTAGTAATAAAGCAAGGCATTTAGTGGAGCTAAAGGCATCTCTATCAGGGCTACGAATGCCTAGCTGGTAGCAGAGTAATGCCCAAGCCTTACCTAAGATAAAACATGGTTCTTAATGGATATCAAAACATGTTTTAAGTCAATTTTAATGGTTAATTCATGAAATATGGAAGTTGTTCCCTAAATCACATGGTAAAAAATAAGTGGAATCAAAGCACACACACAACATGACTAGGTTTTGATGTTTGAACTTAATTTTATAGGTGAAAGACTTGTTGTAACCATGAAATGATCTTGATAATATAAATAATCAATTGGAATAAATAATATAGTTATTTTTCTGAACCAAAGTCTTTGAATTCTAACATATTTCTATGTTTCCTCAAAGAGTCACCATTTTTTGAGGTCAACATACCCCCATTTCTAAAGAATGGGGACCCTTGTGGCAAATTATGTTATTTTTTACCTTTAAATCAAAATTCACATGATCAAGAGTGTCATGAATATGTTTACACATTATCTATATTTGAAGATCATCCACATCTTCACTTGGTTGGCTTATTTGTTCATGGATCTAGTTTGACCTTATCTAAACTTGTTAACATTTGTTCTTCATGTTTTAGGTTGTATGTGTGAACTTTATGGTTTAATCCTAATTTGGAATTTTAATATATTTTTATATGTAGAAATTTTTGTTAAATCCATATTTAAAACTTCTTGAAACCCTTGCTCAATAAACCCTAACACACGCTCTTTTGAATAAAATTCAAAATTGGTGGGGATAATTTACATGGGAACACTTTAAAATGTCATGGACTTAGTTCACTTTTTATACCAAGGCTTAGTCATGTTTTTTAACACAACCAAAACTTAGTCTAAAAATTATATGCTTAGTCCCTTTATGCCTCAAAACCCTTATTCCCATTTTATCTTAAGCATGGTCCCTTTGTTAAAAACTTAGGCTAAAATCTTAATCCCAAAGTCTTGTTCATGTTTATTAACATAAATGATACCTTGGCCTTAAGACTTTATCCTAAGTTCCATATATCTCTGAGTCCTAACTTAAACATTGTGCTTAATCATAAGATTAATGACCCATGTTTAATCAGATGAAGTTAATCATATGGTGTGAGATGGGCCTACTGAGCCAAGGATTCTAGTCCATGTGACTAATCTCACTCAACCCCATGAATCGAGATCAACGGTCTATATTTACGTGGATCACATCAATTCAATAGTGAAAGATCAATATTAATACTAAAGAGTCCCCTTTTAATATAACATAGACTTAACCTAAGTTTTTACCCTAAGTTTTTAATTGTACTTATTAATAAATAGAACCTTAGGCTAAAATATTATGTTATGACTTTATTATTCAAAGGGTCCTTTTGTTAGGGTAAGGACTTATGCTTTAAGTTTAATTATTCATGAGGTTATTTTATTATGATCTTTAACTTAGCTTAATAAGACCTTAGACTAAAGTTTATTCATATTTATTAATAAAAATAAAAACATTAGTCCAAAGATTTATATATTCCTATGCTTACTTAATCTTTTTATTAAAATTATAAGAACCAATCACATTTAGCTACTCAAATTGTGATATATGGACCACATTCATCTAGGTGTGGTTAATATAATAGATCAAAGTTGATGATTGAAAAGTCAAGCAATGGACCCCATTTTAAACATCAAATACCTTTTAGAGATCAATGATATGTGTTCTAGCATACAAATCTAGATCCATGGAGCATATCAAGTCAAGAATTTTCAACGAAGCTCTAAGTTAATGTGAGATTACCACATGATAAAACATGGGGCCTAGTAATCATTAAATCTTGAGCACATTTTAAATATCAATGATCTACATTGATTTATACCGATTAGACCTAACAGTGCATAATAACCATTGAAAAGTTAAAGACCTTGCAAGCAAACTAGAGACTACCACATTGTGAAAGCATGTGAAATGATAAAACTAACAAGGTAAAGATCTTACAAGGCCCATAAGACTTCCAAGTGGCACAAATTCATATAATTTTACACATTAAAGATTGAACACCTTTGGGAGATCAATGGCCCACATTGATTTGTACCCATTGGATCCAATGGTATGAAATCAGTGAAGAATTTTTAATAGAGCTCAAGAGGCCCAAAAGACTATGAAGTGTCATAAACTCAAGGCAAAATGCATATTATGGATAATGGTGTTAAAATATTGGGATCAAGATCAATGAATAGTGTTGATCCATGTAGAATAATCTGATAGTGGAAGATAAAAGTAGATTTTCAAAAAGGAATGGTCATGTTTTTAAATATTAATGAATAATTTGTCATGAAAGTTCCACATAGATGCCATAGGGATGCCACATAAATAGAAATTACAAATCCAAAGATCTTATGGGCTCACAAAAGTGAAAGTATAAATACATGATCTGAATGAAAATCTAAGGCACAAAATTCAGTTATGTACAAATAGTCAATGCCATTAAAGCTACAAAAAATCCTTAATGTCTAAAAAATCCATAATTTGACCCTAAATTGATCATAACTAAGTCTAATTAATTGAATCATCATTTGATCAAGTGAAAATTGATCCAATATTGAACTATAGACCACTAGTGAGAAAGTTGAACAAACTCATAGCCATAACAGCTAGAAAACAAGATAGAGAAGGTGCAGAGCTCTATTTAACCTCAAACATAGAGGGGAGAATCTTTAAGGACATCAAATTCAACATAGTACCTTTAAACATAGGAGATAATAATTGGCCTAAGCTTTTATATATGATTGAGTAGCTACCTGCCATCACCAAGGAAGATGAGAAGAACACATAAGAGGAGGTACTATGACCTAGTTGCCATTCAAATGATAGGCCTTCATCATGATATGGTAAAACTAGAGATACTTCATTGCATATATGTTTTCTCCCTTATTTTTAAATATTATAAGATTTAAAAGGGCATGTTGGTCAATGAACATACTTGTAAAAGTGTATTTTATATTTATTCCATTACTTTTGAGAAATGCTATAAGTTGCCCAATCCCCATATATATGTATCCATAATAAATGAAAGGGCTAATAAGAATGACCTAAAAAATATCATCATTCCATGTCTATACTCTATAAATCAAGTCTTCTCTAACCTCAATAACAACATCCCTATTAGTCAATTCCAACTTAGGATCAGATTAATTATGACTTTAATGAATAGGCTATGTGGGAATCCCACCACCACTTAAGTTGATAAAATCTAGGTGCCATTAGTATATTTTATGGTTGAGATGGAACTCACCCCTCCTATTTTCAAGTTTATTAGCACATGTTTATGTAGGTAGATTTCTACGATCAAGAAAAGGACTAGGAACCAATTTTACATGATGTCCTACTTGTTAAATCCCCTTCTTGCTACTACCAATATCCCTAACTTTAGAGGATGGTCACCTGAAGGGACACAAAAAATATCCTAATTCTACTCAAATTTACACATATTCAAGTAAAGGGACCACATTCATTTCATTTATGACTATGTCTATCTAACCTTGACTGAGGCCATAACTAGAAACCCAATGGTAAGAGTTAGTCCTTTGGTCAAAAATTCAATCAAATCTATTAGTGAGATATGGTTTTACCTAGATTGCACAATCATTAAGATTGAGGGGAACCAATGCACCCAATTTAGGTTACCAGTCCATGTGCCAAATAAGTTAGTTGAGTAAGAGGTAGCATACTAGATATGCAATTGTATAGATGGTGTATGTAAAATTAAGAAGAAGGGGCTACTGCATACCCTATCCATGACCATTGGCAAGAATGTATTTCATCAATGGAATAATATTGAGCTTGCTTATATACATAGATCCTCTTTAAAACTACAACATGATGAACTAAGATAGTGGGATCCCCAAGGAAGGGTAATGGGGAATTTGAAAGCAAAAAATGATAAGTGTGCTATATGAACATCTACCTGGTGTCTATGACCAAATATACACAAAAGCATCATCCTTTACTAAAGTCTTGGTGAGATTAAAAAATCATAACATCAACCCAAAGGCCAAATTGATGAGAGAGAAAAATCCAAGTGATGATATATGGCAAATGGGACCCAAGCAATACCATTTGCTAGGAGTTCTATCTTATAGACCTCCTCCAACTCAAACACAAATATAAAAAAGGAGACCCAATGATATGGAATCATATTTAGCCTATCCTAAAGAATCATGACCACCAATTGAAAGAATTGACATGATATCATTAGATCCTAAAGAAATAATGGAAGATACTCTGAAGGCACTAGCTAGTGCCTATCAATTAGATGAGGAGTATGTCCAAGTAAAGGAAGCTCAGGATGAGGATGTGTAAAAAGATAAGGGAAAGGAATTGGATTTGGATTTAGTCCCAGTTAATGTCCCCAAGAGGAAAGCTAGGCTAACATTGGTTCTAGAAAGGGAAAAGAGACCCAAGTTAACCTTCACTCATCCTTTGAGTGAGGTTAACCTTTTTAGTGATGAAAACCCAATTCATGGTCCAACCAATCCTGAATGGTTTATATATGAGAATTTGTAGAAGATTCTAACCATGCACCACCCTTAGGTCATTAAAAAATATATTAATATCCATGTGCATGATGAGCTCAAACCTTGGATTGTGGCCTTGTATAAAGAAGAGGAACAAATCATGATAGCTCTAGGGAAGCTAAGTGGCACACAAATAGAAACTCTAAAACCTATAAAAGTCACTCAATCATTAGTGGGAGTTTAGTTTAATTAAGAGACTGTCGGTCTGGAAAGAGTAATTGAAAGGAAGGCCATGATTGGTGGGAAAGAATTTACCCTCTAAAATATAGAGTCATTCACAATTATAACCCCTTTTAAAGGGAAAAAGATAGGTGAAGACAAGATATTTGAGGAGAATATCCTTGATGTAGCCTAGGCCCAATCACAATAGTTGCAAGCCATGATCAAGGGCCTCTTATAGAAAAATAAGAATCTAAAGGAAGTTGTTATCTTGTCAATCCATGAAGAAAAATTAAAAAGTTTTGAGGATACAATGACTGACATGTTCAGCTCTTTGAAAATAGTCAGAACCAAGTAAGGAGTGATGGAGAACCAAATCACTAAGGCTACAAGCCATGCTGGCCAATGGAAGGCTTTAAGTTATCAACTAAAGGACTTGATCAAGGCCTTGACCAAGAACCTAGTCCTTGATTTTAGGACTATCATATTAGAACATTTGAATATGGCTATGGATATATTGGTAAACAAGATTAAATTCGTAAACAACTAGTCCAAGTGAATGGAGGACCTATCCAAGGACTTTAAACAATAACAGGGTGGAATGTTTCATATCTTAGATAGTTTGATTAAGAAATCCATAGTCCTCATCCCATTGAGGCTTATAACTGATGAAGATTTCAAGCACATAACCTTTTAGTTTATGTAAGAAGTAAGAAACCAAGGCCAATGTCAAACAAAAAATGATAAAAAAAGAATCATGGGCCTACTTCTATCATCTAAAGAGAAAATGGGATATGCTAAGGGCATCAATCAAATAATAAAGAAGCTTGATAATAATGTCAAGGACCTAGAAGATCATGGAAAGGAGATATTCTTAAAGCCTATTGTGGACCTCCACTTCATCAATGAGCAACACTATAGGATGAAAATTATTTAGTAAAAATAGGGAGCTACATTGACATAGGGTCCTCAAAGTTAGGAATATTCTATTTTTTAGAAGTTTTGTAATATTTTGAAAATATAATATTCTTTTGTAAAGGCATGTGCAATTTATAAATCACATTACCTATAGGTTAGTCCACTTGGAAATTTTTAGTGCATTATAGAGACTTTATAGAAAGAACAACTATCCTTACACTTGTACACCTGTAATTTGATATGAATGACTAACATACTTCCTTGCATTCTATAAAATGAGTATTGTCACTTGTAAAGCAGGGAGGGGGAGAGTTTTTTAGCCAAAAACTTGTTTAAATTTTTGAGCAATTAATTCAAGTGAGGAATTTTAAAAATATTTTCCATATTCATTTGTGTCATTTATTATTATGGTTTCTCTCTCACTTGTTTATTCTCATTTCTAGATTTGAATGGTTGTGAAATCTTGGTGTGCATCTTTTAATTGTAGAGTTGTTAACTTGTGCCAATGCTAGGTTGACTGAAAGTTCCTAAGTTCATTTCATTTCCTTTACTCTTGCATTTGGGATAATTTTATTTGCTTGTAGGGGTAAATATTTAAAGTGAGCTAAGTTCTCATTTGCATTACTTTTCATTCCTTAGATTTTCACCTAATGTGTGATAAGATTTGACCTTACACTATTTCATATTATACATTGGTTGAGTGCATACTTGGAGGACATTTAAACTTTATCATGATGTTTGTGATTAGGATTAACAACATCTCTTTTCCACTTTACCCTTCCTTTTGCTTCTTTTTTAATTGGATTACTCTAGCTTAATTTCATTATAAATATCCATGTTATCTTAGTCTTAGGTTAAAATTTGGAAATAATTCACTAATATTAGCTCAGATTGCTTTATTATTTACAAAGATATAGGCCAAGGTGGCTCCCAACCACCAAAATTTATAAATATTGTGAAATAGTCCACTTGATTTGACCCTATTTCACCATTGGATAACATGATTATCACAACCTACAATTCATGCATTAAATTCTCTAAATTCTAAAATGAGAAGTGTTCTTTAAACACTTTGAGTACCCATGATACAAATTTAGGCATCAAAAAGTCCATGACACCATCATTGGTAGCATAATTATTCTTGTTCTTAAGTAAGATATGAGTACCCAAATAAGATTTGGGTGTCTTGAATTGATGCACAAGGAAATATTAATGTTTATCTTGGTTAATCGCCTCCTCCATAGTACATGGAGATGGAGTGTGTGAACTAGATATTACAACTTGGGAAAAATAGCATTGGTAAAGAGATGAAAATAGTTATCATTATCCATGTTATGTTCACACTTTTTGGATAATTTTTTCCACCTTTTAATAAAATTTTAAGCAGTTTCAATCTCAAGTTTCTTACATGATAAAATGGGCCAAAGTATTCTCAAGAAGATCACTAGTTTGGAACTCTTGGACTAGAGCATTTACTAAATCTTCCAAAATAGTAATAGAATGCTTTTTAAGTTGGTTTTACCAATCTAAAGCATTACCTATGAGGGTTTTGTCTAATACCTTGGTCAAAATAAAGGTGTTTAATTTAACCCAGTCTTTATATAGATTTCCAAGTGTTTTTAGATGAAGTGTAGGATTAGTTGATCCATTGTAATAAATGGTAGGGGTGATATCTCCTATATTAATATTATTAATTTGAGTTGTAAGAGGCTCATTTTTAAGATGCTTAATTTTATTGTTGACAAGAGGAGGTTGAGGGATGAGATTACCATGGGAATAATGAAGAGAAGATGGGGGAAATTTTTTATTATGCATACCCCAAGGCATTGGTTGAGGGTGGGTTTGAAGATGGAGAAGGTGATTTTGCATTCTCATCATTTTATTTATATTATGAGATTGAAAATTATTCATTTTATTAAGAAATTTTAATCAGATTTGGTGGGCTTGAGTTGTATTTTTATCATTATTTGAAGAATTGGAATTATAACTAGTGTTTTGATACCACTATTGGTGTTAGTAGGAGCTTGAGAGGAATTATTAGAATGTGAGGCACTAGTGTCAAAATTTGCTTGTGTGAAAAAATATGGATTAGTGAAGGGATGATAAGAGGAAAAAATAGAATTGTGATTATATTGGGTAGAAAATGATACACTAGTGGAAGAGTTGAGGAGAGTGGGTATTAGAAGAGGCCCACTAGATGTATAACCTACCATATTAGTGGAGATACTAGGCATGGAGGTAGAAAAAGTTGAAGAAGAAGAGATCATAATAGAGGGAAGAATATGAGAATCAAAGAAACTAGTAACCCCAAATCTTGTGAGAATGTGGGAGAAGGTGAATGAGGCTCTTCAACTTGACCACTAATCATGAGATGGCAAATGGTATAAGGATCCTTTCCTTGATGGTGAGTAAATTTAGAGATAAAGAAGAGAATTTAAATGGTATACTCTAATTTAGGTTGATATTCAAGTGAGAAGAGAGGATTACACAATGAAGAGGAATGAGGAGGGGTCCCATAATTCATTGTGTGAGTTGCTATATGAACATTACTCTCATCTAGGTGAGGAGCCCTACTCTACTTATGGAAGACTCTATGAGGATTGGTAAAACTCATCATATATGTTGAGTTTAACTTAAATTTGTCTTCACAAATGAATTTCATGATGAATGAGAAGGAATAAACAAGGTAAGAGAGATGCTAAGATAAGGAAATATTGAAGTGATATAAAATTGTGCAAAGTTGACTAGGTCAACCTAGTACAAAAAATAGGGTCTAAAAACTATATAAAGTCAATAGGGTCAATTTAGTACTAGAAATAGAGGCTAAAAAAGTGTATAAATTTGATAGGGTCGACTTAGTACTAGAAATAGAGGCTTAAAAAGTGTACAAAGTTGACAAGGTTGACCTAGTATTGGAAATAAAGGCTTGAAAAGTATATAGAGTCGACATAATCGACCTAGTATAGTAAGTAGGGGAAAAATAGATAGTCTATAAGAGACTATGTCATGTAGAATTATTGTATACTAAAATAAGAAAAAAAATTAAAGTAATTTTGAAATAAATAAATGAAAGGAAACATATAATCAATTGGGTTAATGAGGTTGATATAATTGAGGCACACAACATAAAACCTTGCACCAATGTTTGCTAATGCAATTTTTTGTAATACAACATACAAGTGAGAAAAGAGAAAGAAATCAACTTCAAAATTAAAATCTAACTAAGTGGTCATTTTGAATGTTATTAGATTATTATAATATGATTTTTATATATGATAGGAAGTTGGTTGTAAGCAAGGAACTATAAAGCAATCTATGTATGGTTTTAGGATGTTTAGGCTGAAAGGGATATGTATTGGCAATGGTACTAGCTTGGTATTAGGGCCTACCCCCTCACTTCACAAACTATAATGATAAGGGTTTTTGGTGCTTAGCTAATATATAACATTAACCACATGTTTATAATTGGCCAGAAAACCAAGTCAGCTTCCCACTTGGTGATGAAATCCAAGTAGGTAGGCCTTGGGTAGACAATTATTAAAATGCATTTTAAGATTTTGTGATTTGGTAGTGTGTGTGTGTGTGTAAAAGAGAAAATAGTGAAAATAAAAGGTATATTTAAAAACCACCTAATTAGACTATGTGTTCTATTCTAAGCATGAAAGTAATAAGAAATAAAATTATGAGCTAATTACTAGAATATAAGTGTCAATTCCAAATTTGAAATATAGTACAGTGTTGTTTCAGATGACAGTATATGCAGATATTATAAAAAAAAATTAATAGTGTCATTAATTTACTATTAAAGCTAGGGTCTAAAAAATAACTACATTGATAATGTTGACCTAGTTTTCTAGATAAAATATAGAATACAAAACTACGTCGATAGAGTCAACTTAATTGACTATACAAGGGTAGTTTTAAAGACTATCAACTATGAAAAATAAAACTATATGAATAAAATAAATGATAGAAAAGGATAGAAAAGAACCTTGGTGGGTTGGAGGATGTAGAGGAAAATGATATTACTATTGAAGTACCTTGATTTATACTTGAAAATTTTGTTAATTATGTTGATTAGGTCAACCTAGCCTTGTATTTTATTTTTTTCTAAAAACCTATTAAATGTATTGTGTTGATACGGTTGACCTAGTCTATTTTTGGAAGTCTAAAAATGTATAGAGTCGATAGGGTTAACCTAGTAGCCTAATCTGGATGTCTAAAAGTGTATTGTGCTGATAGAGTTGACTTAGTAGTCTTACCTAATGAAAAACATGTATAGATAAAACATAGTTGTATTGATGTGATTGTGTGTTAAACCTACGTATACAAGTTAAGCCTAAATTGACATTGTTGACCCAATATCACAAATATATAAAAATTGAATGATAAAATAATTAAATATGTGAGATAAAACCTATGAGGGTTAGATTCACATTAAGTTCACCATAATGTATGCAATGATAAATGCATCATGTATATAAATCAATCCTAACTCAGAGAATATAGATCATACAATACACTTTTGATTGGGGACACATTAGATAATTGGGAACGTGACCAATATGGGGATCCATTAGACCTAATTAGGGGGTCTCTTATCATAATACATAATGCTAGGGAGGATTCCAAATCCTCAAGTCAAGCACAATCATGAAATAACCCTAAGGGAGTCCTATGTTTTATATTCACTAAACTAATAACAAGTAAAGTAAAAGTCTAATATAGTGCTCACCAAAGCTTGTGGCATAAAGTAGGGGTTATCAATAATAAAATTAAACATGCATAAGAGACATATACTCATGTCAATGTATATATAATCCTAATGCATGGAAGAGAAGTAAAAATGCATATGTATCTACTCTTACAAAGGAAGAACAAAGTTAGGAATACTTACCTTTGAAGATAAACCCACCAAGCCTCAATCTTTCCCTTAGCCAAGGTGATTCACAAGAGGTTGTTGTGGTATGTAAAGATGACAAAGACAAATCATATCTAGGCTACACAACCTATCAATGCATTCAAAAGACTTATCCACAATATAAGATCCATATCTCCAAAGAAAGTATGAAACCCTAAACTTGCTCCTCAAGTAGAATGGTGGATAAGAAAATGCACAATAGCTCTTACTTATTCTTCTTCTCTTCTCTAAATAATGATCAAATGAAATTGTATATATAGGTGAATTTAACCCTAAGCCCTTCTAAAAGTTTCAACCAACAAGGTTGACCCAATTGACCTAGTATAATTAAGGACAAAAATTCACTAGGTCATGGGCTAGGTTGGCCAAGATTTGACCTAGACCCTAAGTGAATTTTACCCAAAACTATATAGGGTCGACCCAATAAACCTAATATAGCTGATAGTGAAAAAGGGGCTAAGGTTAGGAAAAAGAGGATAAATGGTGCAAAATTATTGGAGAGTTTGCAATAGAGAAGAATAAACTTATGGATAATTTTTTTATGAGATAAGTGTGTAGATAACAAATAGAAAAAGGGAAAATAATCCTGTGAATTACCAATGGTCTTCCCACACCTTTTTTGATGTACCCTTTAAGGCATGCACTTAAAGAGATTGAGACTTGAGGGGTTCCTACAAAATATAAAGTTTTAGTAAGCAATAAAAGTTTGAAAATATTATGTGTATACACTTATTAAAAAGTTTCTAGTCTTGATTTCACATGTGAATGTCAAGAGATAAGTAGAACATCCCATATTGATAGTGAGTTACACCATTGAAGTTGCAGACCAATGTTTCACCTATTTTAAAAGTTTCTCTCTCATGTAATGGTCTTAGATCAAAGGATACATGTTGTTTCCACTCTCACATTACATATTGATCAATCTCATTTTTTGGAGGTTTGTTCTCAAATACTAACATTGATTAAGAACACATTTGGAAACTACATCATAGTCTACAATCAATTTTCATCTGTTACAGAGCCATCCTCTTATAAGTGGATTCAACACAAAGGGGGATATGATGTTTTCCACTTATCACATATCATGGTGATTAGTTTTTTTTTTTAATTTATAGTATTAAGACTAGCATTTTTGGGGTTAAAAGTCTAAAACATGCACACATAGTAAACTCTATTATTATCACCAACAGTCAGATAGAACCAAGCTTGAGCAGTCATGTTCATAGATCATTTAGATTTCAAGGATTGTGAGAGGTTTCCAATGTGAATTAATAGTAATGATCACATTCAAGTGGTTATAATTTGGTTTTGAGGACTAATATAACACATAAAATATTATACCATATCTTCACCTATAGGTTTCCAATAATGGTCTGACTGTAACTCTAACATAGGTCTAAGGAATATTGAATAGTATGGGTTTGAGCTCACTTGAGACCTTAAAATAGGTCTAGGAGGATAGATAAGCATCATGGTGATACTATCATATGCATATAGACCTAAAACCATGTTCATAGGCTAATAAAATTTAATAGAGAGATATATTACCTTAGTTTCTCTAAATTAGGGTTTTGTCTATATTCAATACCATCTCATGGTAAAGTAGCTTTAGGTCTAGAAAATCTAAGTTATTTTCATCATATATAAAAATCATAGGGGAAATGTATTGAAATTTAAAATTGGTTGTTTGGTTGGTAAAAGGTGAAGTAAATAGGTTTCCATTTCAAGAAAATGTTCACTAAAGATTTTCAATAATCTATAGTATTCTTGAAACCTAAATGATCCTGCCTATAGTGGAATGGATATATGGTATCTAGGCTTAAGAGGAATCTAAAAAAATATTAAAAATGACTTAGTAACTTAAATATGGTACCAATGGATTCAAATATAGTACTCATTCCCTATGAACACCTACAAGAATATTCCATGATCCCTTAAATCGAACACTTATAATCTGACTGACATTGTGTTGATAATGAGACATAAGAAGCAAACCCTATAGGCATAGTTGTTCATGTAGTTTGAAAAGGATATAATGACCTTGATAATACATTAGGACATTAAATAAAATTTTTAATAGTTCAATATCACCTATAGGGGTCTCATTTTCTTAAAAAGAATCACCTACAGTCTGTTACAGTAGATAGACCAGTTCTAACAAAGGAAAGATGTGGATTGAGAAAGGTAGAAGAGATATAGTATGGTGAATATGATTGAGACTAACTCCATAGTATTTAAATAAAATTTAAATCATTATCATATTAAATAAATATATAGGTTGAGATAAAACCTTAAACTACATTCAAGTCCAATTTTACATTCCTACACACAGTTATTAGTGTTGTAGGTCTGTCTTGAAGTTTATGAAGTTGAGGACCCTATAAATGTGATCTATCCATAAATGTTTTTTTATAAGGTCCTCATTACCTAATATAACACCTAATATCCTCACTTTTGATAATAAAGTATGGGATATGCCTTCTATTTAATCTTAGATAGAAGGCACTCCCAGACAGTCTAGATTGTAGGCAAGGTATGTAAAGGGTAAGGGGATGACATGAGGAGTATTATAACACTAATCAAATATGTGGAATGTTTTTTTTAGAATTGAAATTTTTTTTAAGACTATATAGGCAACATTAACACTCAACTAAAGTTTTAGGTGGTTAAACATAGACATGCCTATTAGGCCTAGAACTAGACCTAAGCCCTACAGGAGTCTAGTTTCATTTCTATGACCATGTTAACTCTAAAATTAATTGGATGACACTTAGGGAGATTATAAGGTGAGTTATGACCACTATTTTTTATATGAACAACACTCATTGGTCAATTGACCCATTTCCATCATAGGGGTATGTAGAATGCATTCTAAAGCTTAATAGGCTATCTTCAAGAGATCACATTTATATGTACATCAAGAATGGTTCCCAGAGAATATAAGGGTAGTTTATTTGGGTCATATAATTTATTTTTGTGGAATTTTTTTGGATGTTGGATGTTAGGATTTTATGAATAATCCTTAACAATCAAAACATGTTAAAACCCTCCTAAACCCTTATTTAGGACCCAATGGATAATATAGGAAAGAATATGAATCCATATAGGATATTTTGGACCTATAAGTGCTTTGAAAATTTTTAATACTCTCTTAGTATCATGGACACCCAACTAGTCTATACCCTACCGATACGAATAAGTATAAAACAAGGTGTTTTGACAAGTTTTGATGGTTTTATAGGTATAGAGGGGATTTAAAGAATGATAATAATTTGGGTAGGTAAAGTGGGAATTTTTAAAATTTTATATGTCCATATATCACAAAATATAGGTATATAAACACCTCTGATACACCATTCATCACAGACAGTCTTGGATAGAGAATGAAGATGAGGAGTGACTGCTAATTGAGAAGATGAGAAGTCTAATTTGGGATCTTTTTAAGGTTTACATGATGGAGTTTAATTATAATGGAATCTAAATAGGTGTCCTAAAACCTATTATATGGATTTTATTAATAAAATAAAGGCCACTTGGATGAAAAATGTGAAAAATGAGGCCTAGAGGACCAATGAATGACTTTAGATGGTGAGTAAAAGTGTCCAAAAGATGGATAGAAGATAGGGACACATATGGTTATTTTCATGGAAGTTTTTTAACCACACTAATATATTCACTAGGTTTCAACTCTCCATATTCCATTTCAAGTGCTTAAGAGATTCCTCATCATGAAGGTAGTTTCAAGAAGGTAGTTGAAGGGTCTCTATGCCAATTTTGGAGAGTTTGATGTTTCAGATGGACACTTGTCCAAGAATAGATTCTAGACCTATGTTATACACTTAATTATCCTAAAATTTAACTATTTTTCATGTTTTGAAACTTGTTTTTTTGACATTTCTACTTCCCTTTCTTCTCTCTTTTCTCTAGATTTTATAAGTGTAAGCCATTTTGGATTTTGTAAAAAAGAATTCACACATAGTATGGTAAAACCCTGATGGTTTGGTGTTATATTTTTCCTTTGAAATAATATTTTAAATTTGTTTTTGAGTTCATGACTTTCTTGTCTAAGTGTGTGAAGTGATGTATAGTGAAGTGTCTAGTGATAAGTATCATCCTTGCCTTCTCTTTATCCTTTCATGTTTGGTACAAGTAGTTCTCACTCTGTCATGTCACATGAAGTGTAGCTACTGTGTTCAAATATATTAAAATGTAAAATTAGCCTTTTTTTCTACAATATGACCTCTTGTTCACTTACCTTGATCAGTTCCATGCATATCACCTCCATGTTTAAAATACTAATGTTAGAGCAATTTAGGATTTTAAGACTAGTGTTATGAGTCATGTCTCTTAGTGTAATTGTATGGTGTTATAGTGGATATATTTATAGTGTATCACCTCATTATATTAGGTTTTTTTCATGCCACTTATATCCATTTTCATTTAAGCAAATAGTTAGTGTAGGTGATAAGCAATCAAAGAGCAATCTAGGGAGCTAGCCCTTAAACCTAGAGGTCTGCCTCTATCATAAACAACCCATAGGCCTAGAGGTATTACAATGTTGAAAAAATATTAGATAAATATTTAAAAACCAAATATAGGGTGAAATATTTGGTGAAAATATATGCATCATACATTTTCTTATGTTCAATTTTTTTTGCAACACTTACAACACTTGTAACACTCACAATTTTTATAACACTTGTGACTTTTATTTATGTTGCTTTTCTTCACAATTTGTATTTTTTTTTAAATAATTTAAATATATATTTTTTAAATCCCTAAAATATTTTTTTCACTGAAAAATAAATTATAAATTAACATCAAAATATCATTTTAAAAATTACCATTTTTAGTGTCATAATGTCCATTTAAAAGGGAAGTTATGGCTTCTACTAAATTTCCACTTGATAAATCTAAAATTATTAATGGGTATAACTATAATATATGTAAAAATCACATAAAATTATAATTTATGACAAAAAAAAATGTAACATAGTTGTTGGGACCCCAAAACCCTTATTAGGATGACATGTTACACCTGATCTTACAAATTCATTTCAACATAAATTGTAAGAAGCCATATCGATAAATTTTTGGAGTGTTAAGGATAATTTATTACTTCATATTTATAATCATGAGTCTCTTAGTGATGCCTATAAACTCATTAATTTCATGCATGGTGGCATTCATCTCTCTAAGATTATTAAAATTGTTATTGAATTGCTTACACTTATAAAAGGTGTTGAAAAATTTGTTAATTTTCTTACAAAAATAAAAAATATTAAATTTGATATATATGGTTGTGAATATAATATTATTTGAGATAAACTTTTGTATTTCATTATATAGTTAAATATCCTTGAAAATGTTCATAATTTTATTTCAATTCTTAATTTAAAATACCAAATAGAGTAAGATATCCCTGACCTCACTACTTTATCTACACTTTTGATTCAAGAAAAGAAAGTGATGTCTAATATTGATTCTAAAGAGAATGCCACTAAATCACTTTTCACTCTCAATTAAATTTATGAGAATAATAGTAACTATAAATATAACCTTAATTCTACAAATAGAAAAAATGAGAACAAAAAATATGGTAATAAGAATCATAAACTTAAGTTTAATTAGAATTGAAATATTTATGGTAAATTTGGTCATATAAGAGAATTTTTTTATAAAAATATGTATAGATAATTATAAAACATATTATAATAACATAGGGAATAAATCTAATCAGAACCATTAGAAGAATCGAAAACATAATTAGAATAACAATAAAGAACACAATGCTAATGTTGTTGTTTTATATGTTGCCTTGTTTGATTATAATGAAAATGAATGGATTTTAGATTGTGTTTAATCACATCATATGCATTGATTTTATCATATTTATATGATGATAGAGATATTTTTGAAAACATTTACTTAAGAGATAATTCATTTTTTGAAGCAACTAAGGAAAAGTAAAATTTATAAATGTTGTTATTAAAATGTTTTATATGTACCTAAAGTTAATAAAAATATATTATCCTATTATAAACTTAAGAATGATAATTTAATTATAAATTTTCTTAAGGATAAATAGTCTATTATAAATAAATCTAGTTACTTGATTGCTAAAAGTGTTCAACATAATGGTTTATACATACTTTTGCTTCTTCTGCATGTCTTTCATCACATAGTAAAAATGAATATAAATTATGGCATGAAATATTATGACATATTAATTTTATAATTTTATATGAAATTACATCCCATAATATTATTTTTAGTCTTATTTTTATCTCTTCTCATCATGAAACTTGTGAAAGATGCTTACATGGTCAACAACATACCAATCCCTTTCACAAGAATCATGATACGAATTCCTCACATCCTTTAGAGTTATTCATATTGATGTTATAATACCCAATGAATTTGAATCTATTAATGTTTATTTATATGTTTTTGCTTTTATATATGATCATATTAGAATGATATGATCATATTATATAGAGAAGAAATCTATGGTATTATCTAAATTCAAAGAATTTAAAGTTGTTAAAAATGCTTCTAATTTCCCTATTAATATATTAATATCTGATAATGGTGTTTAATATATTATTAAATAATTTTGTTCTTTTTGCATTAGCTATAGTGTTTAAATATAATTAATAACTCCATATTCCCCAAAGCAAAATAGTGTTGTTCAAAGGAAAAACTGTACTATTATTGAAATGACTAGAACAATGTTGAATTCTATAAATATTCCTAAGTTATTATGGGCCAAATCCATGAATAATATTGAGAATATTTTGAACATAATACCTACTAAATATGTTCATTATTCTACTCCTTTAAAATTGTGGTTTAAAAAGAAACCTAGTGTGACTTATCTCAGGATCTTTGGTAGTTATGCTTCCATTTTTGTTCCTAAAGTAAAAAAGAAATAAACTTGATCCTACCTCCCAATAATGCATATTTTTAGGTTATAGAGGTAAAAATAAATTATTAAGAGTGTATTATCCATATATAATATAAATCATTGATAATATGAGTGTTTTGAGCATTGAAAATATTTATGTGATCCCTCTATGGAACCCCTCAAAGTTATTTGTTTGATGAATTGGATCTCATATTACTCCTTATGAATAAAGAGTAACCCAAATTAATTTGATCCAATTTTAGATAAATTAGAGTCTAAGGAGACTTATGAATTTCATATTCAATATAAAATACATAAATGGATATAATCCCTAATCTAGCCATCTAATCTTCATAACCTTAGTAAAATGAATAGGATTCAACATTATTATCATGATTTAATAAATATGTATGAATGTGAACCTTAATATTTTGAGGATGATATTCAAGATGATAGATGGAATGTTAATATACAATCTTATTATAATGCCTTGATTAAAAATTAGACTTGGGATCTTGTTCCTCTTCTACCCAAAAGAAATATTATTGGTTTGAGGTAGATTTATAAAATCAAATATAATTTAGATGGTAAAATTTAAAAATTTAAAGAAAGATTGGGTTGTCATTTTTTTACTCAAAATATCAAGAACGACTATGTTAAAACCTTTTATCTTATATAAAAAAAGATTATTGTTAGACTATTCATTAATTTTGTATCTTAGAATAGCTAGATTATACATCAAATGGATGTGAAAAATGCATTCATGAATGGTGATTTATAATAAAAAATCTATATGATTTATCCTAAAGGTTTCAATGATCCTTAAAAAGAGCATTATGTTTATAAGTTATAAATCTCTATATGGTTTAAAATAAGCTCCTTAAGTTTGGTACTTTAAAATCACTAGTTATTTTATAAGAACTAAGTTTCTCTAATTGTTATTATGATAATGATCTCTTTGTAAAAATTAAAAATATTCATACTATTTTAATTATATTATATGTTGATTATCTTTTTACTAGTAATTTAATTAGTTTAATTCATAAATATAAGTATAAACTAGTTCAAATGTTTGAAATGATTGATTTAGTCATTCTTCATCATTTTTAGGAATGTCTATATTTCAAGATAAAAATTCAATCATTATATCATAATTTCAGTATGCACATAATCTTATTAAGTTTAATATGATTGATTGTAAGCCTACATCTACTCATATTGAAATTGGTGTTAAAATTATTTGAAAACCTACGTATGATAAATATAACCCCACATTTTACATGGAACTTGTTGGTAGTTTGATTTATCTAACCATTATGAGGCTAGATATTTCATTTGCTATAGGTGTTACTTCTAGATTCATACAAGATTCATATTTGGATCATTAAAAATTACCTAAATATATATTACTTAATTATATCAAAATAACAATAAATTTTGGTTTATTTTATTCTTCTATTGATAATGTTAAATTATATGGTCATTGTGATGCTAACCATGATAGTGATTCTATAGATCATAAATCTACTTTTAGATATGTAAGTTTGGTACAGGTGCTATCACTTGAAGCAAAAAAAGGTAACCTATTGTATCTATCTCTTCTACTAAAGTATAGAAAAAAAGTGTTATGGACACTATTAAATAATCCATGTGGCTATGAAGGTTGTTAGGAGAACTTCATTTGGATGTTTCTCATAGTACAAGCCTTCTATGTGATAACCAAAGTTGTATAACTATAGCAAAAAATATAGTGAAAAATAAAATAAATAAGAATATTTAAGTCCATATGAATTTTATTTAAGATAAATTCTTAAATGGTGATATTGATCTGAAATTTTATCCTACGAATGAATAAGTGGTATATATCTTCACAAAACCACTTCATACTACCATGTTTTGTCAGTTTTATGTAATGTTAGGCCTCTTAGAGTTTCCATTGAGGGGGAGTGTGCATGATAATGTTGCATCCTAATATTCATGTTTTTCCTTATTCTTCTCTATACTTATTCTCATTGTTAAGTATTGTAATATATCATTTTATGTGATTTTAATAAATTTTATGTGTAAGTTTTACTTTTTAATTAATAATTAAAAGAAAATATTGTAATGTAGGTTCTTATGTTATAAAAGATCCAATAATAATTGGTTGATTATTCATGAGAAACCATGAGATGTAGTCTCATAATAATGCTAGCCTAAACTTAATTTTAATAGTTTATTGATTGTAATTACTTTTGTTTCAAAATTTGATGTTGGCATGATGAAAGTTTTGAAATCCTTAAAAAATTTACATGCATCCTAAAATCAATATAGTTGATTCATGGAGTATATATTTATTTATTAAGGTTACTATGGAATGTATCCCCATTTAAAATTAAAGGGGAGTGTTGGAACATGTAATGATTAAGTGTGTCTTTTATGGATATTTAACATTTTACAAGGTTAATAAACAAAATAAATATATTTTATTTATTAACACAAAGTAATGTCATGAAAATAAATCAAATATATTTTACCGTTGGGTTCCTCTAGGAGAGGTTAGACCCATTTGTTACAACAATCCATCTCAACATCCCATTATATAAAGACATTTTAACTTTGGTAATTTACTCACTCATGTACATATCAATTGATTATTAAAAGTGTGTAATATATTTGTGTGTATAAAATCATATTATGAGAGTTATGTGAAGATTTGATACAGGGGAAGTGAAAAGAGGAGTATTTATGTATTGGGTTCTAGTATCTCATATATTAAAATAAAATTTGGGTTTTTTTAACCTCTATTAGAGTTTTCCCCACCTATATATATGTCAAAATTTAATCTGTGTGTATCTTTGTTAATGTATTCATATGTATAGATCTATGTATCTATACATTACATATTCAACATGTATATTCCATGAATTTACATTATCTATATGGATATGTCACTAATGGGTGTATTGTTTATAGCTCTTCCTTATTCTTGGTTTTCACATGGATACCTAACATGGCCTAGTTTCCTAGTCCCACTATTAGAATATTTTATCATTCATTTCTTAATTATTTATTATGGGGGATGTTAGAGTAATACTATAGTTATAAGCTTAACTCGGGTAAATAGTTATGACTTAACTTGTGTGTTTTATTTATTTTATCATTAATGTGATCTAATCAAGTAAAATTATGAATATTAAGATTATGTAAAATAGGGAAATAATCATAAAAATATGAATGCAAAAGGGAAGATTAATATTGCACTTAGAAGATTAGAAAATTTTAAAAAATAAGATGGAAGGAAGGTAATTATATTATGTTTCTCATTGTGCTCATTATTATTCTTTAAAATTATTTATGTCTACTATATAATTACTCAGATCACAAAAGAGAAGAATAAACAGTTCACAAATGATGTTATAAAAAATTAGATCCCTTTAGAAACTAGTACTATATAGGTCTTCTTAATACTATCCTTATTGACTATGTAGGTTTTTAATGCCTTAGACTGTAGTGATTATGTCTATAAATTATAATTATGGGTGCACTCACCTTAGGTCTTGTGTTAATATCCCTTTTTTATTTATCCATCTTTTGAAACCCTAATCTCATATTCAACCACAAGAAGACCCTTTAAAAAGATGTTAATATGTTGGGTTTGAAAACACAAACTACTCCCTAATGAGTGACTGATAATTTCATACATTCCAATACTATGAAGAGGGCTCAAACTGCATGTAGTTCTTCCATCTAAGGGTGTGTGTATTTTATGCACCCAAAAATTGCATGGTATAATATTTATAAAATAAATATGATGATGTTGCAATGATCTCTATAAGTATGCTTAGGCTCAGTTATTTATTACATTATTGCACCCTTATCTCTTTGAATCCCCCTTTGGACTTATTTTAACAATTTTGGTTGACTCTTTTGAGTGTTTTTGGCCTTAGTTTTTAATATCTCCCATTTGAGATATATTCTCTAGTTTCTATCACAAAACTTCTATTTCCCATTATGAAACTGCCCCTATATGACACATTATATCATGATGGTTTTGTTAGATATAATATAATTTAAAAATTTTATATATTTCTATTATCATATGATGAGTTATTTAATAATTTTAAGTGGTAGTTTCATTCCCTTCACCTACATACTATAGTGGTTTCATCCTAATTTTTCCATCTTCCAATTTTAGCGTATGAGACTTGAGTTTCTAGGTTTTTTCATGATTCCTTCATGTTTATTCATTGATTTAATTTTTTTATACCTCATGAAAAACCAACTAACTCCTAATATTTTTTTTTATCAATTCCCATCCCTCATATGTTTAACTTTTAGTTAACCAATAATTAAACTCACCCTTGCAAACTCCTTACTTCTCTTACAAGTATCTCAGTTTTAAATAAATTTTAGATCTAAATTTTTTTTTATTGAATATTATGTTTTTAAATATTACACATAGACACAACTTAATTGAATTTTATTTGGAGTTCATCTTTGGTATTTTTTCCCATACTACATTGTTTTGAAGAAGGAAAGCCACTAGATCAACAACATGATCTTTGCTATTAGTGGCATATCCAATCACAATAATTTGATTCAATGATTAGGATTATGTTACCCCATATTATATTATTAAATTTAATTTAATTCCATACCATATCATATAATTCCAATGGTCATATTGAGTGGAAGAGTTAGCTTACTGAGGATGATCTACAACAACAATCTATTTGTTTCCATCTAGTCTCATCTTGATCAAGTTGGGGGTTTTCCATTTTAATTTTGATTATAATTTATTAGATTATATTAATTTATTAATTATATTATATACATTTTAAAAATACAAAGTAAAATAAAATAAACCTCTCTCTCTCTTTTCTCTATTGCACCAAAAACATAGTCTAGATATCTTCTTTGCAATTGCATTTTAGATTCTTGAACAAAACATAGTGTTATACATATTGTAGGGTAAATAAATTTTAAAAATAGGTAAAACCAACATATTTTAATTTTTTTTAGTTTTATAAAACCTTTTATTCATGAATAAATTTCCACCAAACATCCATAAAAATGTAGAAAAGCTAGATTATCACAACCTTTCATATTAGATCATAAATTTGTCCATTTTGTCAGTGAATAAAATTATTATAAGACATTAGATTCAAAAAATAATAGAATTAGGTTTTCATAATTTTGTTTGAATAAATAATTTAAATTCATAAATAGACATTCAATAGCATCAAGTTATTTTAGCTTGCATAAAAAAGCCAATTTCTAAATTTTTAGTGAATATACTTTATAAGGTTTTAGGGTTTGGTTTTCATATTTTCATGTTAGAAATATTATTTTAGTAACAAATCATATAATTTTCATATGAATAAACAAAAAAAAAATCAAATATTTTATAATAAATTTAAAAATAATCTCACAAACTAGGTGAAAACTAGAAAAATCAGCAATCACCTTTCTTCCAAAGTTTTATTTTCAGCATTGCATGCATCATAAGATATCATTGAAAAGAACAAAAAAATGTATATTTCCTTATTTTTTAGTTAATCATTATTTTTTAATTTTATCACTTAAATTTAAACAAGTTGTTTAGTTTGCTTCTTTCTAAAAAAACATTATGAAAACACCAGAAACAATAAGAAAGACTTATCTAGGTGAGCACATGTACTTGAACCTTACTTGCAATAGAGAAACAAGTACCACATTCCAAATCATATTATATAAAATATCTTACAATTATTCACCACATCACCTTGCATCTTAGGTGACACTCTTTGAGAGTCCATTCCTCCATAGAGTAGTTATTTTCCCCATTAGGTGCCATATTCCTAATAACAATTTACAAAGTGATATTAGTGTAGAAATCAGAGTAAAATTATTTCACTTAAGCCCCATCCCTCATCTCATTTTTAAACCCCTCAATGATCTCAATGAATAATAACATATCCATGATATTACCATTTTAATACTCTAAAACCAAGATGATAATATAATGTTATCCAAGTCCAGTCATCCATCTCCCCTTTTATTTGCTCCTTAGGATTAGCCTCATTGTATATATCATTCACTTTGTGTATGACATTGACAAGGCATATCCAAATTAGCAGAGTTGACCAAATCCCTAGAGTTATCCAACTTGATCACATTCCCTTTATTGTTTTCAACATTAATTATGAGCTTTGACTCATTGACATCACCAACACATAGGGACCTTAGAGTTTCGTCTCTTCCCAATCATATGTCCTCAACAAAAATAATGACATAGTAAATATTTTTTGGTTCTATCATGATCATCCCCTACCATCTATAATATAAAACCTCATTTCTTAAATCAATCAACCCATTTCATAGATAAACTCATCATCCATCTATTATGTTAGTTGTCTCAACCTAACCTTGAGAAGTTGAGTGCACATATTAGCGCATTGCTTTCTATGTTTACATAAATTGATGAACCTGACATGAAAGAATTATAATTTTATGTTTCCCCTTTTATTATATTATTTACCTTTATTACCATATTTATCTCCCCTTCCATTTATTTTTTTAATATTACTATACTCCCTGAAATATGCTCAATAATCTAACCAAACCATATAATACCAATTTCATTACTATCTCAACCCTAACTCACAAACTAGGAATGGGACACCAATCCATGAAGTGTGGGACATATCATAAACTTCTAGTAACCATAATGATTCTAAAAACATGAATTTTAATGGTGTTAGTGGAGCCACACATCACATTGCTACTGGGCATCAGTTAGTTTATGTAATATATATGAAAAAATATCAACTAGGTATGATCAATAAATTGAAAACAACTATGTACCCTTATAAAAAAACAAAACACATCAAACCCACAAGAATAATGGTTTATATTTACTCTTGAATCCTCCACCACAAATCAACATCTCCCTAATTACTATCCTTTCCATATGAACCCTCACACAAAGGAAGTCCCTAGACCTAATACCACTTCTACTTTGAATGAACTCATATCTACCTTGGTGGGTCACATTCACAATTTAGAGAACAACTAACTTTATCTAAATTAATGAGTGAAATATAACATTCCTAAATAAGTTCATTCCTCCTTCATACTAACCATAAAAATAACCCTCCACACTTCCATTACAATAATAAGCCTACCCACTTCCTCCCAATTATGTTTCTAATCAACACATAGGGGATATTCTTACTCATGGAATCCCCAACATAAGTGATTTCAATCTCCATCCACATTATAAAATAAAAACCCAAGTCCTAATTAGGAGTGTGTTAACATACACTCCTCCCAATAACATGGTATCCAAAAATATGCCACTCTACATTCATTTAAGTTATGTGCCACCCACATATACTTCCCTTCACAAAACAACAATCTAACACCTTACATTTATTCAAATTATGTGCCACCCATGTACACTCGTCATTTAAAATCACTTAACCTTTATTATTATTACATTGTTCTTTATTATTATCAAATTTTATTTAAGTATACGCAATCAAAAAAATATTTTCCAACTTGTTCTACACCACCCTTATCAAGTGCCCTCTTTTCCTCCTAGCAGTCATGTGAAGATACCTTATCCAACCCCCCTCCCCCTCAATAATTATTTCACTATGCCTTTGATGGGATTCAATTATATCTAGACTTATGCCAAATATATAAAGGAAACCATCAATCAAAGTGTATGAGGAGTTATTCTACCTTGACCCATACCTGAAATTCTAAAATTTAAAGGGTAAGGAAATCCTAATGTGCATGCCAAAGTGAATTCTACTACCATTAAGGAAATATTTCATTGGGATGGTATCAGAGGATTCACCAAGGTCTAAATAATGAGGATGCATGAGTCATGGTTGCATGGGACAAAGCAAGTGAATACCACAAAATGCTAAAGTAAATGAAATCAAACAAGAGACAATTACATAGACAATTTGGAGAAAAGCCAATATTCCATTAACATAAGATGACCAAAGTGAAGAATACATATAGGAGAACACGTAAGTAACTCCTCCATAAAAGGTGGTTAAAGCACCCCAAGAATAGACTGTAACTCCTCCATGAAAGGTGGTGACAGGGTGCTAAGAATAGAGAAGTAACTCCCATACCAAGAATAGCCGGTCAAAGGAATTACTTATGACATTATTATGACACCTATGACACATCTATGACACACATCTCCACATAATCTAGCCTATCCCATGAATGTATAAAAACTCCATGTAAGCACAAATATATAATTTCCCTAATTAAATAATAGGGAAAAATAAAAACCTACACTAACACCCCCCCATAAGCGCAACTTAGGTTGGTAGTGTGGAAATATAAAATGGGTTCCGGCAACTAGGCCTGATGAGGTACCCATGTACAAAAGAAATCTCCCATAAAATAGAGAAAAGGAAAAAACTTGTAGGAAAAAACTCCCCCCAAAAGAGAGACATAAATAAATGAGAAGGCTAGAAGGCCCCCCTGAAGATGATGATGTTGCAGATGTAGACCACACCCCAAGAAGAGCTCATAGATGAATGAACTTGATCTTGGTGAAAGGTTTGGTGAAGATGTCTGTAACTTGCTCTGAAGACTGGAAAAAGATTAAGTCAATGACCTAACTATGAAGAAGATCTTGAATGAAATGCATGTGAATCTCTATGTGCTTGGTCCATTGGTGCTGAACTAAATTCCTACAAATTTTAATGGTACTCTGGTTGTCACAATAAATGATGGTGGGCTTCCTGATAGGAATGCCAAACTCAAAAAGAATCTCCTGAAGCCAAATAGCCTCAGTAGCTGCATTAACAACTCCCCTATACTTTGCCTCTGTGGATGATATAACAATAGCATTCTGCTTCTTGCTAGACCAACTAATAAGACCAAAACCTAGAAAGAAATTGTAACCAAAAGTGGACTTGCGAGTCTATGAATCGCCAGCCCAGTCTGAATATGTATATCCAATGAAGTTAACCTCTATGCCAGATCTATAATGAATCTCGTATCTATGTAAACTCTATATGTAATGCAA
This sequence comes from Torreya grandis, assembly GCA_037957365.1. Classification (NCBI taxonomy): domain Eukaryota; kingdom Viridiplantae; phylum Streptophyta; class Pinopsida; order Cupressales; family Taxaceae; genus Torreya; species Torreya grandis. Next base: position 540,480 of record JARHVA010007844.1, read on the forward strand.
GATCCTCTTAGCTTCTTCCCAATGCAGCTCATGAGGTTCTTACATAAATTTGGAGACAAGTCCCACTACATATGATATGTTGGGCCTGGTGTGAGTCAAGTAGATGAGACTGTCAACAAGTTGTTGATACCGCGTGGCATCAACCAATGGTGAAGAACAGTCAGCCTCAAGCTTGACTCCTGATAGAAAGGGAGTCAGAGATGGTTTGTAATTAGCCATGTGAAATCGAGCCAATAAGTCAAGAGCATACTTAGGTTGTGCAAGAGAAATCCCTAAATCTGACTGTGAGATCTCGATGCCAAAGAATTAGTGTAACAAACCCAAGTCTATCATGTCAAATCTATCCTTGAAAGATGCTTTCACCACTGCAATAGCTGATGAAGAGCTCCTGATGATCAAAAGGTCATCAACATATAGAACCAAAATCAAGAGTGAATCATCTTGCCGCAAGAAGTAGACATTGGGGTCAGAATGGCACCTAGTGAAACCTGTTGTGAGAAGGAAGGAATCCATCTTGTCATACCAAGCCCGAGGGGCCTATTTGAGGCCATAGATAGATTTTCTAAGTCTGCATACTAAGGAAGAATCTTGAACAAATCTTGATGGCTACTCCATGTAGATCTCCTCATCTAGGTCTCTGTGAAGAAAGGCACTCTTCACATCTATCTGGTGCACATCCCAACCATGTGTTGTGGCAATAGCTAAGGTGAGTCAGATAGAAGTCATATTTGCAACAGGTGCAAAGGTCTCTGAGTAGTTAGTGCCTACCACCTGTGAGAAACCCTTGGCAACCAATCACACCTTGTACTTATCAACTAACCCATCTACTGCAAACTTGGTCTAATATATCCACCTACATCGAACCATCTTCCTTCCCTTAGGAAGTGAAGTCAAATCCCAAGTGTGATTTTTGATTAAGAAAGAATATTCTTCCTCCATAGCACTATCCCACTTAGGTACCCCTGATGCCTCTCAAAAAGTTTGTGGATCTAAAACTGAAGAAAATAAGGCATGTGGATCTCTTTGAAAATCCCTCCTAGTTTGTTTGTCATCTGCAGGATCTCCTACCCAAGTTCCAACACTCTCAAGTGTCTGTCTGGGCCAAAGTGGACCATAAGTGGGTGAGTCAGGTGCTAATTCCTCATCCTCTGACTGACTAGAGGTGATGACTCTACATCACTATCCTCACTATCTAAACTCTAAGAAGAAGAAGATGTCTCTGGCTCAAGAACCTACTATGGCTGATCTGAATCTGATGAGAAATCATTATGAAGAAGTAAATCCAATGAGGAAGAAGAAGTGCCAAGTGTTGAGTCTCTAAGACTCTCTTGAAAGTGGAAACTTCTCTTAATGAACAACTCATGAGTGGTTGGATCTAGAAGGCGATACCCCTTAACACCATCTAGATATCCTACAAAGATGCAAGGCTTGGACTGATGTTCCACAGCTTTGTGTTTTTTTTGGTATGCAGGCCATGGCTGGGGATTTGAAAATCCTAAGGTGCTCAACATCATGTTTATTTTTATGCCAATATTTAAAGGGTGTTATCCCTTTTAAAGCTTTGTGAGAAACCCTATTTTGAATGTAAAAATCACAATTGATGGCTTCAGCCCAATACTGTGGTGCTAAGGATTTGGAGTGAATCATACAACTACCCATCTCTTTCAAGAACCTATTTTTAAATTCTACAACCCCATTTTGTGAAGGACTGTAAGTGACTATGTGATGTAAATCAATCCCCTCTGTGGTGCAAAATTGCTCAAACCTGTTGCTGACATACTCCCCTCCATTATCGGTTCGAAGAACCTTGATGGATTTCTCACTCTGTTTCTCAATAAGAGCCTTGAAGTCTAAAAAATTTTCAAACACTTCAAACTTTTGTTTGAGAAAATATATCCAAGTGTACCTAGAGAAATCATCAATGAAAGTGAGGATGTACTTGGCCCTTGTGAAAGATGGTTTGGGAAAGGGTCCCGATACATCACTGTGGACTAACTCCAAAGGTTGTAAAGCCCTCCAAGCTTTGCTTTTGTCAAATTTTGCTTCGAGATGCTTTCCAAGAGAGCACCCCTCGCAAAGTCCTTTTGAGAATTGGACACGAGGCAAGCCAATGACCATGTCATGTTTACAAAGTTGCTCAAGGTAATGGTAGTTAAGGTGGCCAAATCGCTCATGCCATAATTTTCTAACTCCATCTGAATGAGTCAATAATTATATTGGAGAAGAATTAGGTGCAAAATGTGAGAAGGTGTATAACCTTGCTTGGTTATCTACCCTACCCACTGCCACTGTAGTATCACCATGCAACTCCTTGATAGCCATCGAATCTGGTGAAAACTCAACTCTCATGCCCCGACCAATGTGAGTGATTTGGTACAATGATAGGAGATTGGTTGAAAGAGAAAGAACACTTAAAACATTATTGAATGTTCCTCTTTTCAGTTCAATTGACCCTCTCCCTGCAACAAAAATTGATGTGTCATCACCCAAACTAATTAAAGTCATGCTATAAGGCTCTAAAGATGAAAATTCAACTAGTGAAGAGTCCATGTGGTGAGAAGCACCTGAATCAATGACCCATGATGTTGTATCTTTCTCCTTACCCTTGCCTTTTGCCTTGGTAGAATCTTGGGTAGATGAATTCTACTTGATGGACTCAGGAACACCTATGTTGTGCTTCTCTAGAAGATGAGTTAGGTGATCTATTTGTTTCTTCATGCATTTGTGTTCTTCATGCCCTGTCTTCTTACAATAGGCACACTTAACCTTATCCTTCTTAGGTTTAGCATTAGAGGAGGAAGACTCAGTGTTGTTTTTGGCAGGATTGTTGTTTTCTTTCTTCTTCTCCTAGTCCTTGTTCTTTTTCTTCTTCTCCTTTGTTGAAGTCTTATCCTTACCATTTCTAGCTATCAAATCTTGGGGTTGAGTAGACTTCATTGTGCCTATTTGAATTAGCTTATCTTGCCCCTTAGTCAAGTTGGCAATGAATGAATCCAAAGAAGGCATTTTCCATGTAGTGCCAAGGGCACTTTTTGTGGCATGGAAAGTGGAGACAAAGATTAAATAACATGGACCTAACTTTGTGAGAATAAAATAGATAAGTTGATCATCTTTCATCTCTATCCTACATTCTTTCAATTAAAATATAAGGGCCTTAAACTTAGTAAAGAAGTCTTGTAGGGTGTCAAAGTTGCTAAGACTTAGACTTATGAGTTTATTTTCGAGCTCATGACCTCTCATCTCATCAAGCTTCCCAAATAAGGTTTCTAGAGTGTCCCATATGTCTTTGAGAGTCTTGGAGGTTTCTAAATGGAAGAGAAGTTTTGGAGACACATATAAGCTCAATAATCTATAGGCTTCATCACTACGGTTGTTCCACTTGACCTTTTCAGCATCAGTGTTGGGTTCTACTTCAGTACCCATGGTGATCCTATACAACCCTTTGCTTCTAAGAATGATTAATATTTTAACCTTCCATTCATGATAGTTAAAGGGTGTTAGGGGTTTAAGTTTAAAATAATCTATTTTAAGCTAAATTTAGGTGAATTTGTGTTGATTGCAAGTTATGAAATTATGTAGAAAGGAGAATGAAAGCAAAGATTGCAAGTGTTGAAAAGCAATCACACCCCCCTAAAATGTTGAGCCCCCCTAAAATATGAAATTTCACACTCAAAAGATGTCAGGGTTAGTTGAGAATGCGTCTTAGAGCAATTAGTGCAAGACTTTAAGCAAACAGGACATCAGACTCAGCCGAAAATGCATCCCGAGAGACCTAAATTTTAGGCACTTTATAAACTAGTGTGTTTTTAACAAATAACAAGCCTACACTATGGAGAATTAAAATACAAACACTTTATCAAAAAATGGTACCCAAATTTGAGCTACCATTTGCAAGATATTAAAGATTCAATTTTCTGTAAATTAGTGTTTTTGTAAAAAAAATAACACTAAAACATTTTTAAAATGCCTATTTTGAGAGATAAAGTGGCCTTCCAACCACTCATTAGACTCGACACAGAGTGAGAAATCCAAAAGAGGTCTTTGTGAGGGGGAATTAGCCTTCTGCCAACTCGGGCCTCACCCTTTGTTTTGACAATCGAATATGCAAGCTTTTAAAAAAAACTCAAATATTGCTCAATCAAAGAACCCCCCCAAAAATATGATTTAACACTTTATATTAGTGCATTTACAACTACCACTAGTAAGAAATACTAAGTGGTCTTGATTTCAATGCATTACAAAATCTTCATGAAGAGCATATGTTGAAAATACAACTTTGGCATAATATCTAGAGAAATAAATACCACCACTATGATCTACTCAAAAAATTATGCACTTTTAAAAAAATAATCATCTTGATATGAGGTCTTATGTGAAAGTTATGATCCTCTGAAATTCCTAAAATGAGAACTGTGCAATGTCATGACTGAGAATCTGCTATTTCTAAAAAATATTAGAATCAAAATCAAAAAATTCTACACTAGTGCATAGAGCATGAAAAAATAGCCAAAATCAAAAAAAAATTTGTGGGAAAAGGAGTCCGTATGAGCAAGAACGAAGCATTTGAAAAATGCCTTCAAAATTGCAACTGCCAACGGAGATGGGTCCTACTGTATCTTTCTAATCACATTTTTGAAAAATATACAAAATGTATGCAAAAAATAAAAGATACCCAGATGGTTTTTTTGGGCTTCAAACAAAACCCAGAAGGCATTTTTTTTGTTGATGTACAAAAGATGTAGATTTAGTGTAAAATAGATGCCTTTAGCTAGAAAAAACGACCCTAGCAACCAAAAAATAGCATGAAAAGGTAAAATCAGCTACCAAGAGATTGAAAAGGCATGTGACAACCTACAATTTTGATTAAAACATAAAATATGCAAGCTGATTGACAGAAACAAGATTATTAGATCTTGCAAAATCCTGTCTGCATGTATATGGAGAAACCAAACAAGCCATGTAAGGAACAAGAGCATGGAGAACTAGCAATATCTCCCCAAAATTTTCAAATTTCACAAAAAAATGCCTTAACAAAGCTCTATATTTCAATGAAAGCAATAACAAAATAGATAACCAGTTACTGGGGTGGCTCTGATACCATATCGAAGGATTCACCAAGGTCTGAATAACGAGGATGCACGAGTCGTGGTTACACGGGATGAAGCAAGTGAATACCATAAAATGCTAAAGTAAATGAAATCAAACAAGAGACAATTACATAGACAATTTGGAGAAAAGCTAATATTCCATTAACATAAGATGGCCAAAGTGAAGAATACATATAAGAGAGCACGTAATTAACTCTTTCATAAAAGGTGGTCAAAGCACCGCAAGAATAGACTGTAACTCCTCCATGAAAGGTGGTGACAGGGTGCTAAGAATAGAGAAGTAACTCCTATACTGGGAATAGCTGGTCAAAGGAGTTACTTATGACATTTTTATGACACCTGTGACACATCTATGACACACATCCCCACATAAGCTAGCCTATCCCACGAATGTAGGAAAACTCCATGTAAGCACAAATATATAATTTCCCTAATTAAATAATATGGAAAAATAAAAACCTACACTAACAGATGGGTTATAAAATATTTCCAAAAATGATATAAGGAATTTACCTTGACTATTAATACTACCTTCCAGAGCTATTTATCCATTCGTTTAGGCAACTCATGAAAAATTTTGTTAAAGCCTTTTATATGAACAAGTTGTTGAAAAATGAAATTCAAGAATTCCTTCACATTAAACAAGAAAATAATGAATCCACTACCCTTTTCATCATGGCATGGTATAATTTTTACATTCATCTACTAGTGTTCCAAAAATGGATAAAAATGACATATGAGGTCCAAGGGAAGATATTCACAAGTTCCCTTATTGATCCTATGAATAAGCACTTGAGAAAAATTCATGAATTGACTAAGTAAAAATTGATAGTGGTCATTGAACCTATGGATCCAATGGACATATTTTCACCCTTAAACAAAAATAATGGGGGTTTTCAAAATGTGAACCACAATAATGCTAATAATAACCAAGGCCCTAAGGTTTTTAATAAAAATAGGAATGCCACCACTAACAATGTGACTTACCAAAACAAGAAACAAAACTAGTAAATAATAATCAACCACAACATATGAACAAAAATAATGTAAATAGTAATAACAAAATGAGGAACCTAAATCCTCCACCTAAAATTCATATCATTCATTTTAATTTCCCTCCACCATGTAATATACAATTTCAAAACTAAAACAAAAAACAAAAAACAATTCCAAAATGTCAACCATTTCCCATAGCTCCAAAACCACCCCTTATATCAGATGAATAATCAAGAGTGGTTTAGTAAATAAAGATATAACCAAATGCCCTATGAATATGACCCAAACATATATTTAATCTTCCATAGATTAGTTTTACATGACACTAATACCTATAAGGAGTATCATAATAAGTTAATTAAAAGACTCCCTAAAGAATAGAGGTAAACATTCATTCACATGTTCCTAGGGAATGAAAATTCGAACCCTTATACTAAATTAAATGGTCCTATAACCCATAAAAATTAGAACATACACATCTATCAAAACCTTTTCCCAAATCATCAGGCATAAGCTATCCTAAATTAACCATAGGGTAACCCACAAAACTCAACACAACCAACCTATGTCATCATGTACCAATGATGCCAAGGATTTTACTTTTGGTATATCCAACCTTGATGTATATCCCTAATTAAGGGTTTAAGGGAAAGACCAAATAATATGGGTGATATTTTTTAAACTAAAGAATAAGTGAATATCATTACTCACACACATGAATATCAACATCTAACTCTTGATTATTCTAACATATTGTATGAATATGTCATCTTGAAACATATGGGAAACTACAACTTAGTCTTATACCTTATGAAGACATTCTCACACATCTCATTTTTAATTTTCTCAAGAATTATCATGCCCACCATTTGGCATTACTATATTCCCCAGTGTTTGGGAACTTAGCTAATGTGACTCTTCCACCTCATGCACAATTCAACTATATTGATCTTGACATGTTTCTTCTAGGGTACATTTAGAGGGATATTGGTTACTTATTTAACCTCAAGATTCTCCCTCCTGACTCTAAGATGGATAGGAGGGGATCTAGAATTTTTTTTATAAGTATTTATTTATAAGAACTATGTAAAATAAATAATGGTTGATGATAGGGAATATGTGAACATAATTCCCTTTTTGTTCATAAAAAATATTGGTTATGGGTAAATTAATTTCTCAACAACTCATGACACCCTTCAAGTATATACTAACCTCAAATCCACTTAAATCATAACCATCATGTTTTTAATGACCCTTCATCTTAATATTGCATTTATATAATTATATGTAATTGATAATGACATAAATTACAACATGATCTTGGGTAGACCTTGGATTCATAGGATGAAGGTGATCACTTCTACCCTTTTCTAATAGATAATGTTCCTCCATCTTGGAGTGATTTGTACTACCTAATGGGAACCTAAAACATTTGATGTTCTTCACGAAACCATGCATAATGAATTTGATGACTTAAATGTAGAAGGTGAAGATGTTGATCTTCCTTCTACTCCCAAAAAATTTGAATAAGGGAATTCCTACCTTATATAATATATATTGATATAAACATAGGAACTAAAGAAAGACCTAGAATCTTCAAAATCATATCTTCATTCTCACCATAGGAGGTGGAAGATCACAAGCAATTACTTACTAAGATCTCCAAATCTTTTGCCTTTTTCTACATGGATATGGTACATATAAAGCCTAAAGTAGTCATTTATAATATAGTCATGATGTATAATGTAAAACCTATGAAATAAAATTTTAGGTATATCAATCCCAAATTTTTGTTAATAGTGAAGGAAGAGGTTATTAATGTTCTAAAATTAGGGTTCATAAACCCCATAGATTGTTCTGAATGGATGTCCAACATCATTTCCAATCTCAATAGTAATGACAAAATTGGGATATGCATCAATATTCATGATATTAATAAAGCATATCCCAAAGATTATTTCCCTCTTCTTTTTATTGATGTCATATTCAATGCTACAATAGATTGTGAGTTATTATCCATTATGGATGGTTTATTTGTATATAACTAGATCCACATCTTTGATGAAGAAAAAAGTAAGACCTCCTTAATTACACCATGGGAGACATTTTGTTATGTAGCCATTCCCTTCAACCTTAAAAATACTAAGGAAATATATCAAAGATCCATGATCCATATTTTCCATGATAATATTCATAAGATAGTCCAGGTTTATTTGGACTATCTTCTAGGAAAATCAAGGTGAAGGATTGGCCATTTAGAGGTACTACACACCATTCTCATATGATTGATCAAATATGGTGTCACCCTGAATCTATAAAAATGTATGTTTGGATTCGTAGGTGGAAAATCATTAGTTATATAATTTATTAGTGTAGGATTGATATTAACCCAATCAAAATTCTTGAAATCTTTGACATTATCCTCTATTTATGAGTCAAGAATTAGGTCATTTTTTGGGGAAGTTGGGGGCCATTTGATGATTTATACCTAAAATTAATTATGTAGTTCATCTAATAAAGAACTTGATTAAAAAGGTGAGTGGATTGACTTGGAAAAATGATTATCAAGATGTATTTGAAGTGATAAAATGTTTTCATATGTTTATTTTGATATTAATGGTGATAAAATATGATAAACCTCTCATAATTTACATTATGTAAAATGAGGTGTATTTCACCTACATGTTGGACCAAGAGGATGATGATGGCAAGGAATGTGTCATATATTTCATTATATGCACTCTAATCAAATATAAAACATGGTATACTCAAGTAACTAAGGAGTGTTTGGACATCACACTCACAACCAAGTGGTTGTGACATTACATTCTTAACTAAGAAATAAGGGTTATAGTAAATTCTCAAGTCTTATGAACATTATTAACCTAAAAAACCTTTTTGTGAATAGCTAGGTGTTTCATCACGCTTTTGAGTGAGTTCTAACTCATGTACATCAATCAAAAGTCCATTATGGGAGAAATCATCATTGAATGGTTATAAAATTCTCCCTTAGAGGTCGATGATCTCATAAATACCAATTTTACTAATGAGAAAATATAATACATAGAGAAACCTACTATTGTTTCCTCTCCTTCGTATAATAACATCATTAATTATTTCTTCGATTGTACTTATCACTAGGTGTCAATTCATAGTAGAGGTGACACCTTCTCATCATTTCATAAAAATGTATTTTAATAGACAAATTTTTATAATGCAAAGTGTTTGATGACATGTTATTAAGGTGTGTTGATAAAAAAGAGTCACAAAAGGTCCTCTTTCATTTTTATAACAATATTTTCAATGGGAATTTCAATGGCCATGTAACTTCTTACAAGATATACACTGTGGGATACTTTTGGCCTACTCTCTAACATAATGATATCAATTACATAAGAAAATGTGATAAATTTCAACATTTCTCCTCTGAGATTCATATCCCCACTAAGGCGTTGCATCCCATTGTCATCCTATGGACTTTTTCCACTTGGGGCTTGGATTTTTGTTGAAATATTTCTCCCACCTCATTAGATTGACACCATTTCATCATCATCACCATTGATTATTTTACCAAATGGGTGGAAGCTATGCCTTTAACCACTATCATTGATCATTCATCCCTAAATTTATTCTGAATCAAATAATTTGGTAATTCAGATCCTTATAGGTCATTATCATAAATAATGGGTCTCATTTCAAGAACCTTGAGGTCCATGAATTATGTAATAAATTATCTATATCTCATCACATGGCCTCTTTATACTACCCATAGTCCAATGACCATACCAAGGCCATGAATAAAACCCTAAAGTCAATCTTGGTCAAAATTGTTAAACACAATAAGAGAGACTATCACCTATAACTCTATCTAGCATTATGAGCATACAAGACAAGTGCTCACATACCCATAGGGGAAACCCCATATTCCATCATGTTTAGATTAGAAGTTATTCTAACCCTTGTGTTAGAAATACCTTACCCATGTGTTTCTCTTTAGGGTATTCTTGATGATGAAGAGTATAGAAACACACAAATAGAGTAGTTAGAGACCTTAGATGAACATTAGTTCATTGATGAACATAATCACATTGCTTACACATAATGTATGTGCTAGAAGTATAAAAATAAAAATTTATTGATACAAGTAAGAGACCTTGTCCTAAGGCTTGACAGTAGAATCAATAAAAATAAAGGATAAGATTGAAATTTTAGACCCAATTGGTTAGGTCCTTATTTAGTGATTGAATATTTTATGAATGGATCTTATTGGTTATGTACTTTGGAGGGAAAGGATTTTGGTGAGTCTATGAACTCTTTAAACCTTAAACTATTTTACATATAGTAATTTTTATTTCAAATTTCCCTCATTGCATTCTAATTTTCATTTTTTTACATTTATTTTCATAGCATGTCCTTCTTGTTGATTATTTAGTTGTTAGTTTGCACCCAAAAAAATTTCAAAATGAACCGCACCATCCCATTTTAATTTTCATATTACCCTATTATCCTATGAAAATTTTCTCAAAATCAAAATTACATTGGTTCTTGTCTTAGTTCCTATGAGTAGAGTATACCTCTATTTCTATACACCTTCTTACAAAACTTAGGAAATGCTAGCCTAAAACCTAGTCTAGAAGCTTATCCATGACAAAATCTTCCATTTATAATTCTATCTTATTAGAAAACATTAACATGCTAAAAAATAGGTAACCTTACTCACCTATCTTGGTATTTTATGTTGTTCCCTCACATCTTACTAGTTGTGAGGGGCCAATATTTGGGGATAAGGGACTTCCAAAAATATGAGATAAATAAAAAGGAAGACACTCATCTAAAAAAATCAAAATATTATGCAAACCAAATGTCAAATTCTACATCTCTCACCCTTCAGTGATCTTTGGTGTTGAGTCCTCACATCTCACTCATTGAGTGGGATTATCATTGGGGAGAAATGACATTACTCGCCTACATATAGTCTTTGGTGATGAGCCCATGTGTCTTCCTAGTCACATGAGACTGAGTGTATGGGGTCAAAAATAAAAATAAAATATAATTATAAAAGTAGTGTCAAATTATAAAATCTCCTAAAAGATTTATTCAAAAATATTTTTTACATGTCTATGTTGAAAAAAGGGTAAATTTATTGCATTTATCGATTATATTAGGGATATTCACCTCTAGGTGAATCCAATAAAGTTAGTGTTTTATGGGTTTATCAAGAATTACATTTACCCCTTTTTTATTGTAAGGATTAGGTAGTATTCTTTTTCCATGTGAAATTTTGATTGATAGTTTTCATTTTACTATCTCATGTATATCATATTTTCTCTTTTTATTCCTTTGTTGTAATTAAAAAGTCATATGTCGTGTAAAATAAATAAATTGATCATCACCTAAAAAATAGTTCACATCATTATTTCATACATATTCATCACATTACATAATTTACATACATTTTATTCTAAAATTTCACATATATAATAATTTTTATATCATTATCATTAGAACATAAGAGATACATGGTATATCATCACATGCCTAGTAATCTAAAGTGCATAAAATGAAAGGTCATACACAAAACTATACACATAACACTTCATGACAAGTAACTAAAATATACTAAAATACAAACACACACACACATACACACATATCATAATAACGTTGAGTTTGTATAATCGAGCCTCTAATACAATCTACCTTTGTATAGGGTAATGTATCTTAAAATGAAAAAATAAAAATACAATGTCTATATATTCATGTAAAATAATGGTCCTAAGACCCCATCCTAATCCTATGAGAGGGGCCTAATGTTGAAGATTGTCATGGGATATGACTATTGGGACACCTTATTCTAGTGTCTCACTGGGAGGCTATCTCTCCTCCTATCTATAAGGTCAAGGAATCCTGACCCCACTCCTATCTAGAGAATCAATTAGAGCTCACACCTGAGCCTCTTCTATAGTCATTTCCCTATCTAAACTACTATTCTCCATACTAAAATTGACTAGTGTCACATAAGCATTGTAGTCTGAGGAAAAAATGTCAATGTGCCTACCTATCTTGGCTAGTAATCCTAGATCAACCAACAACTAGTCATGATTAATGTCAATCCCCATTTGAAATAGGTTGATCAAGTCATACCTAATAATAGTAAACTATCCCATAGATGTATCTACAATAAAAATTAATAAAATAGACATCAAATCCAACCATATGAAAAAAGTAAATCAATTAAGTAATCATGCCAAAAAAATACATAAAAAGCTTAAGTGATAAAATGAATTGTTTCACTAGGGTTAACCTCATGCTAATGGGGGTCAGAGTCATATTTATGATCCTCCTCCTTCTATTATCTCTCTTCATCTAACTCAAAAAACTTTGTATACTCTCCCTCCACTACCTAATTTTATTGCAAGGGATCCTTTTGTGGTGGTGGTGGTGGATGATGCAAAATCTATTTATATTGGCATGCCATTAGTAGTGTCATTTGGATGGCCATAGGTATCTATCCTCCCCCCCTCTAATGAGTTCTTATTATACCCCTCTCATCCTATTTACCCTCATAATATGAACTCATGATGTCAATGGGTGTCACAAAAATCTCCCAAGTCTCCTAACCTTAGACATTTTGATGCCTCTACACACTACTAGAGGCACAAGGAGGTTTCTTGTGAAATAAAACCCAAACTACTATGGCACCCTATCAATGGGGTTCACCTCAAACTAGACCCATCTATCACTAATATATGTCACTCATGCATCTATCATAAGGCATAATCCCACATATTCTCATTAATAAACCATCCCATGGTAAGGTAGGTCCACAAAATTGGCCATAGTCAAAGTACTAATTTCTTGGGGTAGTACTCTGAAGGGTACCACATCTATCTAATGTGAGGCTCTTGTATCCTTAACATTCCCAATAATAATACCTCTCTAGTATGGGATTATCTTCTCATATAACCATATCATTATGAGTGTGGGGTGGATGATTGAGTGGGGGCCTAATTTCATGGTCTTATACATGTCCTTGTCTGTGTAGGAAAGGACATATTAAGCCCATAAATAGAGATCACCCATTTCTTTGATCTAGCACATGATGGGTGACCAACTATATAACAATATGTTTTTTCCCTTATCTCTGACCATATAGGAGGCAAGTATCATAATAATGACCTTTTAGAGGTTTAAGATCACATATCCCTCAACCCTCAAAAGTTTGACTTCACACTTTTCACCCATGTTAAGTGTGTCCACATCTGAAAAGTGCTCTTTTCAACTAGAAGTTGTTACCCTATTAGTGGCATCCCATAGGTTTATTATCCAACCTATCATTGACAAAATTTTAATATAATAAATATGAATGAGAGTGATGGCCCAATCTCTTATATCATTTGAAAACTATAAGGCATTCTAGTCCATATCCCAATATGTGAAGAGATCATATATTATCTTGATCGATGGAGGTATGATCCCTAACCAAATAATCCATATAATCCCCACTCTATCTAGGATGACTAACTCATATAACTTAAATATCACCATGATATGTGGGATTTTCTCCTAATTTTTGGCATATCTCCATCATACGCAACCTCACTACTATGAAAAATATAACAAATGAGTCCTTAACCCATTTTTTGGCTTAAATTTTTAATCAAAACTTCTCTTTTTCCCTTTAGGATGAGACAATCACCTTTTATAGGTTGTGGTTTTGAAACCACCTTGATTAAAACAATACATTAACAATGGTTACAAAACTACCCTACCTATGGGATGTGATGGTCATGCATCTATCGCATTGAAGACATAACCATCAGTTTGTGTAGACTAGTGGTTTCATTTTGATATGGTGGTTTTGAATACTGACTGTGCCCTACCTAAACTCCCCCTAGAAGCTAAAATTCACCTAAATAAGCGAAATTATAATATTTTCCTAGTCTAAAAACCCTCCCAAACCCATCCATGTATTAAAATTTAGGATCTAGCATAATTTTATGTAGTTTTAACTAAATATTCAAAATTGGTGTAGAAACACAAAAATGCTCATAACCAACCTTAACCTGACCCACTATTCTTCCCACTAGTTTGTTTTCCATCCTCTCATTTTTATCATCAATATGGATACTTCTTGGATCAAATCTATCATTGTGAATCTATAACTCAAAAATATATAAACTCAATTGTCATAAATGATTTATATTTTGGGCCAATTTTTAAATATATAGTCTTAAAAATAAGTTGTTATGATTAATTTTTTTTCCATTTTAGTATTTTTACTCCAAACTAATATTTCATGCATTTTAGATGCAATTGTTGCTAAATTAATGTGATTTATGTCTAAAATGAATAAATTTTAATAGTTTTTATTTTCAATAGCATGCTTGTATGTCGTTTTAGTTTTGTAAGTTCATGATACTTAGTGTCATATTTAGTCCCTTGATGGGATGGTGTATGTAGTATAATCATCCCCATATACACACTAAGTAATGACATCCATGTTTTTATTATTTATCATTCTTTTTCACTTTTCGTTAAACTACACTTAATTATCATATTTTATTCATAGGTTTTACAAAGTCTCAAATGGATTGGCTATGCCACATAGGTTTATAAGCCTTTTTCCATTTAGCATACCACTAGTTAGGACCACACCCTCATCAATCCATGACAAGGCTTCATCCTGAGGGGGAAATATGCATGCAACAAAAAATTACATGGTGATAATTTTCCAAAACAAACTTGTTGATGATTCAATGATATCTAAAAATAAACTCAAGCCCAATTCTATTTAACATTATTACACCCCATTCTCTTTTACTCCCCTTTTGGTGTTATTTTGACCTTTTGGTTTTCTATTCTAAGTTTTTTTGGCCTTATTTTTAAAGATCCCCAATTTGAGATGAAATTACCAGTTTATGTGATGAAATCACCCTTTACCATTACAAGTCAAACCCTATATGACACATTATGTTGTTGTGGTTGTGTTATGTCTAGGGAAATTTCATAATTTTTTTCATTGATCTCATGATGTGATGTGATAGTTTCATAATCTTAAGTGGCATTTTCATTCCCATCACCTGTATAATGTAATAGTTTCATCTCAATTTTCCCTTCTTCTAATTTTAGCATCAAAGACTTGAGTTTCTATGTATTTTTCATGTTTTATTCATATTTTATCATTTATTTTATTTATGTTCATCCTCATGATAGCCAAAATCACACTCTTTTTTTGATAACTCCCCACCCATCCTAATTTTGACTTTTAGTTAACCAATAGTTAAACTCACACTTAGAACCTCCTTGCTTATTCTAAAATTATCTCAATTTTAGATGAATTTTAGATTTAAATTTTTATCAAAGATTGGAGTTTTAAATATTACACATAGCCTCATATTTATTTCCTTTAATTTATATTTCCTCTTTGGTCATTTTTGTGCTATATTACACAATTTTGGAGAAGGAATTCCACTATCTCAAGAACCTTCTCATTAATATTAATGGACAATCAAGTGATAGTTAGTTGCTTCCTTTATTTGGATGGTTTTCCCATTTATTCTCTTCTTATAGATTCCATTCCTTTGATTCCATCCTCTTTTAGATAATTCCAATGGTCATATTGAGTGAAGGAGTAAACTTACTGAGAACAATCTACAAAAACAATCTTTTTGCTTCCATATGGTCTCACCTTGATTAGGTTGGGGTTTTTTAGTTTTTGTTTTGTTTATTATTTATTATATTAGTGGTTCCCATAATGGGAGATGAATTACATCATGAATAAATTTTTTCACATAAAATTTTATAATTTATAATTTATAGATATTATTAATAAAGAAAGTTAAAGCTTATAAATATTTCATGGTTGGTTATGAGATCCAACCAATTCTTAAGAACCCAAAAACTAACAAGTTTATTTAATTTATTTACTAACAACAAGATATAATAAAAAAACATAAGTAAATATGTTGTGGATCAAGTGACCCTACAAACCCCTTTGATCTAATAAGGGTTATAAAAGATGATTCAGAGCTATGACTATGAAGTCATCAAAAGTATCCAACATACCTACAACTAAAATGTTATACATAATGTTACTAACCAAAACTGATGTCACTCCATATAGAAGCCAACCCCATGAGTTGTGGAATATATGTTGATGAACATGATTAAGGCCTACTCATCCCCTATGATCATCATACCATACTATATTAAAATGCTATAAATGCATGTTTAATGACATCAATCCACATAAGGTTTCACATAGAAACCCATCCAAGTGACTATCCATTAATGTGTATAACACATCTCCCTTATTTTCAAAAAAAAATGATGACCTTTTCTCAACACTAAAGGTGCTAGAAACCCATGTAAACTCGTATAATTATCAAAAAATAATTGAAATCCATGCAATATCTCCCCCCCTATTAGGTAAGAGGTGAGAAGCCATTATAGTAAAAATAAAAAATCAAAACTACTATTTACTCCTCAACAAGAATATCAATGAAGTGAATAAAACCAAAACTAAAATAAACATACTACTACCACCAAAAATTCCATTCAAGCATTGACTTCAAATTCAAAATGAATAACTAACTAAAAAAAGGTATATTCATGATTTTAATTAACTATTGTATCTACTACAAGTGGAGATATGAAAAGAAGATTACACGTGTGACAGGAGGTGCAAAGGAGAAGGAAGGAATGATGGACAAGGAGTAGTGAAAGGGAGATGAGCATAACAAAAAAAAGGTATCAGTGGATCAAAAAGGTTTAGATCCTTTGTAGTTTCAAAAATTGGCCATCGTGAAAGGCAAATCAAGTGGTAATCATGGAAAAAGACCATAGGAAGGTTTTGGAAGTTATGATCAAGAAAGATAGAGATTGGTGGGATGAAGAGGTGAGTGTGATTAGAATTGGCACTAGTTTGAAAGGTAAGATGGTAGGGAAACATAATCATATTTTAGAGAATAAATAAGGATTTAATCAACCTTTGGGTCATGCCAACTTGGAGGGGCAGGCTAGGCTAGAGTCTTTTGAATATCCTTAATAGGAGGAGAGTAGAGCTAAGAAGGCAGCTAATCAGGAGGTAAATTTTGAGATTTCTTTGGGAGATGGCATGAAAATTGGAGAAGCCAAAATGCTAGACTGGTCTTCAAAGCTTTTTGATGTGAATATTAAACTTCTATTTGACTGTGCCTTAATTTTCAAATGTGCTAGTAAATAGCCAGTGGTGGGAGTCATTAAAATATAGATCAAATACAATTGGGGTGTGGAGGTGAAGGTGACATTTCTACCAAAAGGTTTTTTTTTTTGCAACCTTTTTATCCAAAGAAGAAAAATAAAAGGTCTTCAATGCTAAAACTTGGTCTATTAATGGTTTGGGTCTTTGGGTTCAAAAATGGAGCCCTAATTTTGATCCATTAAAAGCTAGGAGGGTAGTTATCTAGTTTGGATAAGATTTTATGGCATTCATCTATAATATTGGAGTGAAGATTGTTTGATTGCTTTGGGAGGATTGGTGGGTGTGGTAGCATATATTGATGTAGCTTCATTGAAAGGTGGTATATCTATTTATGCATGAGTTATTGTTGAATTAGATTTGGATCAAGAGATTATAGAGTTAGTCATCATAAAAATAACAAGTAGGGTATGCCATTAGAGAATTTATGTGGAGAATATCCCCTTTAGATGTTACATTTGCCATCAACTAGGGTATATCTAAACATTTTGTAAAAATAAGAGGAGCCCTCTTCAAACCAAATTTACCAAGATGAGGCCTCAATAGAAACCTAAGGTGGATTCAAAAGGGAAGAAGTCTTTTTAGAAGGGATTAGAGATTTGGGCAAATCAGAGGTAGAAGGAAAAGGATGCTTGGAAAAGTCTTCTAGAAAAAATCAAGGCAACAAAGGATTTTTTAATAAATATTGGTACAACTAAAGTAATATCCCCTAATTCGATGATAAAAATTTGTGATTTTATTGAGAAAGAATCAATAAACATTAGATATTTGGTTTTGAAAAATCAATTGAACTTTGATAATAATAAAGAGATGAAAATTCTAGAGATTGAAACATAGGACTTCAACAATTCATACGAGCAAGGGTCAAATAGGGAAGAAGAAGTGAAAGAAGATTCAGAAGGAGATTTAACCTCTAAATAAATTATGATAATTTTGTAGTATCAAATTAATATCTTGAACCATAATTAGGGTCTTAAAATTAAGCAAAGTAGAAAAAAGAAGAAAGACCACACTAAAGGAGAAGTTTTAGTAGGAACTTAGGGCACTCTAAAAGGGTTTTTGAATGTTACAAAGAGGGGTGGAATTCCCTCCTCTGGAATCATGAAGATGATCTCTTGAAATGTTAGGGGATTGAATGCACCTAACAAAATTCACCTTTTTAAGTGTCTAATAAATATAGAAAAGCCTAGATATCTTGTTGTTGTACGAAACTAAACTATAAAAGATAGAAGCAGAAGGCTTCTTGAGTTCTTTAGGATCATTTGGCTTGGAGTCCTTATGGAGTATATGGGAGCATCAAGGGTTTTAGCCATTATATTGTTACCTTTTTTTACTAGAGTAGAACTATTGGCTTTAGGTCAAAATTGGCAAGTAGGAAAAATATTGAGCATTCAATCAGATTTGTAGTTTTTGTGTTCAATATCTATGGGCCATAAGGTGGTTTATTTAAATATGTTCTGTGGGTAGATATTTCATCCTTTATTAAATATTTTTAGTAGTAAAATATTGTGTTAGGGGTTGATTTTAATTTTATTCTAAGTCAAAAGGATAAGAAAGGATTTTTTTCAGTATCTCAGGTGAATCAAGACTTTGGTCTATTTATTGAATAGAATAATCTTGAAGATGTTACACCTAATTCAACATGGTTTACTTAAAATAATAGATGGATGGGTGAGGACAATATTTTGGAAAGGTTGGATAGATTTTCGTATTATTCTAATTGGAATCAAAGTAATAGAAAATTGGATTATTGGGTGTCTCAATGTATTGGATTAGATCATCAACCTATTATTTTGTCCATTGATTTTGATCCTCCTTCAGAAAGATGACCTTTCAAATTTGAATTAATGTGGCTTCATGATAATTCTATTTTGGAGCTAGTTAAGGCTTGGTAGTTCCAATGTCTAGTTAATCAAGGATATAAGATGTTTTAGATGTTTAAGATATTGAAATTTGTGAAGAAAATTTTAAAATCTAGAATTATGAACACTTTAAGAACATTTTTCAAGAATAAGTAAGGATAAAAGCCAAGTTGAATATATTGAATGATAAAGTTTTCAAGAGGGGGATGGATGTGGAAGCTTATCAACTAAAAAAATATCTAAAAAGTGAGTATGAATAAATTCTTTGTAGGGAATAAATATTTTGAAAATAGAAATCAAGGGAGAACTGGCTCAAAGAAGGGGATATAAATTTAGCCTTTTTTCATTAGTCAGATTAGGCTAAAAAGAAGGTAACTAGGATAACTCATATCTTTTCAAGGTAAGGGGTGGCCCTCGATTCTCTTGAAGATATTAGGTGGTAAGTAGTTATTTTCTTCTAAAATTTGTTAAATGATGAATCCTTATCTAATGTGAAGGCTCGAAATGATCTTCTTCAGCTTATTCTAGAAGTTATTTCTCAAGACATGAATGATAAAATGATGACTTCTTTCTCTTTGTAATAAATAATGAGGGTGGTATTTTTTATGGCCAAATATAAATCCCCTAGCCTTGATGAATTTCCTACTACTTTCTTTCAACATTTTTGGGAGGTGGTTGGCAATGATGTATGGGAGATGGTAGAAGAATCCAAAAATAAGAAACAAGTGAAACCAAAACTAAATGACTTTTATTTCTTTATTTCCAAAAGGTGAATCTCAATTTTTTTTTGGATTTTATAATTGTGGCTCTTTGTAGAACTAATTATAAGATCATTTCAAAAGCAATTTCAGAAATAATGAAAACTTTTCTTGACAAATTGATTTCTAGAGAACAAGTGGGTTTTGTGCCCTGAAGAAGTATTCAAGAAGTTATTAGTATAGCACATGAAATAATACATTCCCTAATCCATAATCATCAAAAATTTATAATGATAAAACTATACATAAGTAAAGTATATGACATAGTTAATTAGAGATTTATGTTTAATATTTTGCTAAAATTTGGGTTTAGTAAAAATTGGTGTGATTGGGTATTTAGTTTTGTTTCAAATCCAAAATTATTAGTGTTAGTGAATGGGAGTCCTATTTTTTTCTCCATTATAAGAGGCTTGAGGAAAGGGGATCCTCTATCCCATTTTCTTTTTATTCTCATGGTAGAAGCCTCA
Organism: Torreya grandis; assembly: GCA_037957365.1. Lineage (NCBI taxonomy): Eukaryota > Viridiplantae > Streptophyta > Pinopsida > Cupressales > Taxaceae > Torreya > Torreya grandis. The sequence continues at coordinate 560,913 of JARHVA010007844.1, forward strand.
AGAAGAGTTATTTGTAAGGTGCATTCTCAAGATAAGTTGCATGGTCTTCAAATTATGGATAATTTGAAACTCTAAAACATCATCAATTCATAAGTGATACTTTTATTTTTGGTAAAGCATCAGTTGTGGAAGCTTTGGAGTTTAAAATAATTCTGAGAAGTTATAAAGAAGCTTTTGGGCAAAGAGTCAATGAAGTTAAGTCTGAAATATACTTTGTAAATTGTAGTCATAGGATTGAAATAAACTTAATTAGAATTCTTGGTTTTAAAATGGGGAAACTTCCATGTAAATATATAGTGGTACCTTTTTTCAAATGGGTTGACTCTATATATATTTGGAATAATCTACTGGAAAATTTTAAATCTCATCTTAGTTCCTATAAAATAAGATGGATATCATTGGTTGGTAGAATAACTCTTATAAAGGTTATTCTTAGTTCCCTTCCAACATACTACTTTTCAATGTTAAGTCCTCTAGATCAAGTTATTAAATCTATGAATAATATCACGAGGAATTTTATTTTTCAAGGCTATGGTGAAGATAAAAAAATTCCCCTGATGAAGTGGAAGAGTGTGTGCAAAATAAAAAAGAAAGGAGGGGTGGGTATTAAGGATATTTGTCTTCAAAATTTAGATTTAGGAGCTATACTGATCTAGAAAATGGTTGTAGATTTAGATAGATTATGGTGTAGGATTCTTAGAGCTAATTATCTATATTCAAATTCTCTATATAAAATGGTCTCCATTGTGAATCCTCCTCTAGGATCTCACATCTAGAACTTTATGTTGAAATGTCAATCAGTTATTGCTCAACATGTGTCCTAAATAGTTAATGACAGTCATAAGGTAGATTTTTGGCATGACTCATGGAATGGTCATCATCCTTTGGTGGAGGAGTTCATTGATAGTCAAATTATAATTTTTCTAGAAAATTAGTGGGGAAAGAAAGTAAGTGATTATGTTTTATATGATTCTCAGTCTAGGAGATGAGATTTTAGTTAGAAAAGTTTACAAGACCTACTGGTCCCATGTGAAGAGGTATTATATTTAGAATCATGTCTCAAAAAAAGGATTTTTTTACGAAAATCAAGAAGACCAGCTTCACTAGATTAGATCAAAATCAGGTTTGTACTCAGTCAAATTAGGTTATCAACTCATAGAAGCTAAAGATGATGCTTTAATCTAGGCAAGTTATATTTATTGGAGTAAAGAAGGTTTATAAAAAGTATGGGATTTTACATGGTTGGCTATTCATGGTTGTATTTTGACTCAAGATCGATTGAAGAATATTGGGTTTATAGGCCCCTCCAGATGTTGCTTATGTGAAGAAGTGGAAGAATCTATTGATCACATTCTTTTTAATTGATATTTTTTTGTTGGTGGTGGATTTAGATTTTTAATAAGTTCAATTGGTCTTGGGCTTGGCCAAAGTCACTGTCTTAAGATTTTTCTTCCTAGTTGGTAGGTGATGTGAAGAAATATTTATTCAGTCATTATAGATGTAGTCCAACTATCCTTATTTAGATAGTGTATAAATAAAAGAATGCCTAGATTTTTGAAAACAAATCTAGCCCTTTGCATGTTTTATTGAGAGAAATAGAACTATCCATTTTTGAAGTTGTCTCATCTCATCTCCAAAGAAAAAAGGTATGTTGACTCAATGGGATATGAAAATGTGTTCAAAATGAAAACATATTAAAATCCATCCCATTAATGGGTCAATGGTAGATAATTAAGTTAAGAAAAGTAGAAAGGAGGCAATGTGGAATCCTCCTAAATTGGGATGGTTTAAATTAAACTTTGATGGGGCTTATAGAGGAAATTTAGGGGCTTTTGGTACTAGATGTGTCATAAAGGATTAAAATGGTTCTGTGATTAGATTCCTATCTCTCAAGCTTCTATATGGAACCAATAATGAAGATGAAGTATAGGATTTAACAACTAAAGTAAATATGGCTATAGAATGTGGCATTTCCTTTCTATAAATCAAAGGGGATTCTCAAGTGGTGATTCAAGATTTGACTATTCAAATGGATAAATCTTGGAAGATAGATAATATTTTAGATATTATTTGGCCAAAATTAGAATTATTTGAAGAATGGTCTTACTCCCATTTCTTTCAATAAATTAATAAAGTTGTAGACTTTCTATTAAATGTTACAATAGATAAAAGGATGGAAGAGGAAATGGATAATATTAGAGAAAGTTGGGTAGACTACAAGGACTTTGATCAAAATAAGTTTTAATTTAGAGGAAGATGATGTGTATGGTTTTTATATTTCATTAAAATAACTCTTTCACATTATTTTTTAGTAGTTTTTGGTAAATTTTTTATATGTTTAAAAAAAATTAATGAAAAAATAGTCTATTTTTTGTATTTTGTTCTCTAGGTTTTTTGACAAATGTATTGGAAAATATGTTGATTTTGGGTTTTGATGATAGAGGAATCCTATCTTCAAAGAAAAATGACGTTCCTTGTCATTTCATTATGGCCACCACAAGATTTTAAGCATGTACATTGATTGCTAAAGTTTGTTTAGTGTGCACAATGATAACATGATGGCTTTCTTTTTGGTTTGGCATTTGGTATTGAGGCATTTTTACATGGTGATTTGGTAGGATGGATAACTTCAATGCAAGTCTATAGGGTGGTCATTGATTTTTTATCATACTAAGAATAGATAAATGAGGTTTATAGGCATGGTATCTAGGATGCATTTGTTTAATGTTTTCTAGATTATTATGATGGAGGTGGCAAAAGCTATAGAGCAGGTTCTTGGGATGACAAATTTGGTTACCAGTAAAATGGTAAGAATGAATTCGTATTTGGACTCTCTTTTTACAAGTAATGTTTGTTTGGTTATGTCAGAATTAGAGTAAGTTTAAGAATTCGTATAATTTTTCATGTGGCCTGAATATAGACTAGATCTTCTGTCAGAGATTGAAACCCTCCCTTTTGGTCCATCTCCCATGCTTCTGTTATCTTGAAGGGACAATTTGGGTTTTATCCCTTTGTCTCTTTTTCATGAACTTGAATCCAAATTTTTGGCTCTAGTGAATTTTTCCCAAGAAGTGGATGAGCTCTGTGAAGGTAAGTAAGAAAATTTAGGGAACAAGGTTATCTGTATCCCTAATGTTGAAGATTTCTTAAAACTCATCCCAGGATTAGAGGAGTGGTGGGCTCAAAGGAGGAAACCAAAAAGAATCAAGGAAATTAAGTGGCTGGCCAAAAGTATAGTGAGGGGGGCATTAAAATCTCCTCCTTGGTGGAAAGGTAAAAATCAGGTGTATAAGGATATAGGTAGCTCCTAAAAATGTTTTGTCTTCTCACTCTCAAAGAAGGTGGTAGGAGAAAATTCAAAGAAGGTATTAGCGTCAAGTGGAACATCTCTTGAGGTGAAGAATTAGGAACTACACATGACCAGCTTCAATAAGTTTGCTAAAGTAATAGAGGTGGGTGACTTGATACCCAGTAATGGTAAATTGGTGAAGCTAGTTATTTTGGAATGATTTTAGGTAGTTTGGTCTTTTTGATAAATATTGTGGACAATAAGATAAATATAAGTTGTTAAACTAATGAATGTTTTGTAATAAGTATGGTTTTTATCAAAACCATTTTTGTTTTTAGGTTTGGTCATTATGTCTTAACACTATCAGATGTTAAGCCATAATTATTTCTGTTATTTTGATTTTCTTATGTTAAAAGGGATAGGGACCCGTTAAATCTCTAGCATCGATAAAAAAACTAACTAGAGAAAGGGAATAGTCTTCTAGCCTTCGATGTATCCTTCAACCTCCATTTTGAAACTTACACTATGTCAGTCATAAGGATCCTAAATGACTTGTAAAGGATGAGATGGTCACTGATATCATAAGAAAGATGTGACATTATGAAAAATTTAATTGTGAAGATGTCAGTTTCCATAAAAAATGTACCTTTATACATAATTTATAATACATTTATCACAAAAAAATGGAGAATCATAAAAATAACTTTATATCATCTTTATTATGAAACAAAAATCAAGATACTAAATTTGATCAAAATATTAAGTTTGACCAAAAAATCATTTAGAAGGGTTTTGAACTTGAAACTTATTTTTTGGAAAGTAACTATCAAAAATTTAACCAATTAACCCATAAATATTTTGAATGTATAGAGACAAGAAAATATACTTATCCTTTGTTTTTTGGTTATGAAGAATAATAAAAAATTACATATATTATAAAATTTTAATGAATTTTTAATGCACCTTTTATTTTCCCATGGTAAAAAACTTCACTTTAATTTTAGGTTTTTGAAAGACTAGAATCAAGGTAATTTGGCCACCTACCATGTCTACAATGTGGCCATTCTACCTGGGACCAATAATTAGAAAAAAACTTTCAATAAATAAAATGAATTATTCTTATTTTTTTGTTGTGCCCTGATGATTGGCGAATGTCATACGACTATGGAAAGAATTTAATCCACTTAAAAGAAAATCAAAAATTTAAAATCTTCATAGGCATAAATGGATCTACACTAGATTCTTATATTGATAGTTTTAAATGTATCAACTTAGTATGTAACTTTGTTCTTCTACACAATGGTAATCATGATAATCTAAGCCTCCATAGATATTAAACAATTAATTTGGTAGGACTCCATAGGAAGTTGTTATAATTTTTTTTAAGGATTTTATTATTCTTTATTTAGATGTCAAAAAAATCTCTTCAATTCATGTGCCATGGACTTCAAAATCTTCAATCCTTTGTGTTGAGACATGGACCAGCTAGGACTCGAACCTAGGACCTTCCATACATTGTTGGATTGCTCTACCACTGAGCTACTAGTCCCTCTTGGACTAGTCCATCTTTGGTCTGAGTGTGGCTTAACACCAACACCCCCCATTAAGCCACACCTCTCATGTGCTTGGGGCTCCTAGCCTGGGCCTGGCTCTAATACCATGTTAGTTTTATGATCAGATTTGAAACAATCAGAAAACGCAAAACAATGAATAATGAACACAACAATATATCTTGGGAAAACCATTCAACTTGAAGGGAAAAACCCAGCAACAATATATCTCTTATATATTGAATGATAAGAATAGTAATCTGCTTGACAATGGCCAAATCCAAGGCCTATAGAGCTGGCTTCACTTCTTGAAGCACAAAGAATAAGATCACACTTGATAAATCTGATTTGCTCTTGAAATAACTTGATCTACTCCTTAGAAGTCTGCTTTGCCTTGTGAATTATCCTTCTCCTTATTCTTATTGAACAATGAGAAACCACTCTATATATATACAAGTGAGAGGAAAGAGACGCATCTCTTCAATTTCCTTGTTGGCCTCCACCAAACAAATTATGTGTTAAATAATATAATAAGTTAGGCTGGAAGTGAGAACCTGATGCTACTCCTTAAACATCAACACTCCCTCTCAGCTAGGGAGGATACTTCCAGCTACATAAGACATATCACCTCATCATGATGTCAACCACAATGGCTACAACAATGTATATTATGTACAAGTGTTCATCACTTTACATGACATCCACCATGGTTCTCCTAGAGAGTGGAATCAAGGGATTTCACCTTGAACTTCTCTCATATAGAAGAACTTGTTATCAAGGGATTTCACCTTGAACTTCTCTCACAAAGAAGAACTCTTTATCAAGAGATTTCACCTCGAACTTATCTCACAGAGAAGAACTCGCTATTAAGGGATTTCACCTCAAACTTCTCTCATAAATAAGAACTCGTTATCAAGGGATTTCACCTCGAACTTATCTCACAAAGAAGAACTCGTTATCAAGGGATTTCACCTCAAACTTCTCTCACAAATAACTCGTTATCAAGGGATTTCACCTTGAACTTATCTCATAGAGAAGAACTCGCTATCAAGGGATTTCACCTCGAACTTCTCTCATAAAGAAGAACTTGTTATCAAAGCTTTGGCATCTTTTATAATAGATCTATTCTACCTTTTTACAACACCATTCTATTAAGGGTTGTAAAGGACATAGAACTCCCTCTTAATTCCTGCTTCAATGCAAAAATTATGATATCCTTCAGAGGTGTACTCCCCTCTGTTGTCGGATCTCATAACTTTGATTTTTTTTCCCTTATTTTCACTTGCTTTCTTGCAAGGGCATTTGAAGAATACCCTCCCCTCATAGTAGTCATAAGTTAAAATCCATGCCAGAATTCACATAAGGATCCTGTTATATTGATCAAGCTCATTTCTTTTAAGTACAATAGGAGCACCGACCCAGCTCAGGCTTGAGTTGTGTAAATCGACACAGGGGAACATAGTTTCCCCCATTTGTTCACTATTTCTTTCACAAACTAGCTCATGATGGCAGTCCAACTTAGGCTAGAAATATAGCTTGGGTTCTATCCACAATACAAAAATCCAAGGAAAAAAATAAAGTTCCACGTAATAATAGATCTCACATTACAGAGGAAACATGGTTTTCATTTCTTTCGCAACATAGCTTGAGGTTGGAAGCCCAGTTCTAGATGACAGTCCAACTTGTGCTAGAAATTTGGCTTGAGTTCCATCCACAATATAAAAATCTGAGGCAAAAATAAAGTCCCATGCAATAAACGATCTCACATTATATAAAAAACATGGTTTCCATTTCTTTCTCGACTAGAGTATCCAGAATTGTTTGTGGGTAAAAAAGGGGGGAATAATATCTCTCCTGTGTTTTCACTTGCTTTCCCCTAAAGGCATTTGAAGAACACCCTCCCCCCATAGTAGGTATAAGTTAAAATCACAACAATGAAAGGACATGAAGAGCTTCCCCCTCTGGAGTCCCATAGGTAGCTTATCTTACACAACATGTAGAATAACATCAATGCATTCATGAAATGGGCAATCAACAATATCTCACTAGTTCTTTCGCCTACTCCATATTTGGCTGCCATGAAATACAAAATTTATGGCACCTATGATACCACTGCACCTCAGGACTTCTGCACACCCCGTGACTACAACATCACTATTCCCCTGAGATTTCCAGGGGGATATTCTGATGGCCATGGGAATTTTTCTTCACTGCAAATGCTGACTTTATCTTCTAACTCTTTGTATGGCACCATTCTGGTAGAATTGGGTTCCCTTACTTTATTTCAAGATCTATAGCTCCAAAGAAATAACCTCAAAGTAGAACAACTAAATCAAACCCAATCTAGTAGTGTCAGTGGCCTCAAATATGAGCTTGACTGCTTCACTTTCCCCCTCCATCTTGATAACCATTGCCCTCCGCTCTTGCTCTACTTTGGTGATGACAAACCTTGACCTCTCTGCCTCCTACTATGCCACCTACTTCTACTCCATAGCTCATGAGAAATCCAGCCCATATGATAGGTGCGTGATTGCCATATCATCCAGCATAATGTTGAAGTCCTTAGCATGGCAAACTAGGGGCTCCCTTACCATAGCAAAGACATATGGGCATTTAATGAGCAGTTGGTCTATGTTGAACTGTGCCACCATGGACTTGACAACCTCATTATTGATGGAAGGCAAGATGTGCTCATCATAATCGAGACTGAGATGCTGGAATATGTCTGGTAGGGAAGCCTCCTCTAGCCTCAATAACATCTTGAGTGAAAGGTTCACCATCTGTAGTTCCTTTGTGCCCATGATGGTGTTGATGTTACAAGGCTTCAACCTGATCTCAAAGATGTAGGGTTTCTACAACCATGGCACAAAAAAATGGGTTCCCTCTCCCACACTCTCGTCTAAGATGCCTCTGAACCTATCAAAGAGGATGGCCCTGTGACCTCCATCTACGGTGTAAATCGAGGCGTTTAACATGCTCACTCCTATTCCTATGCTAATGGAAGTCATCACTAGCCTATCCAATACCCTCTATGCAGACATACCTAAAGCTGATACTGATACTGGCACCAATCAAGATTTTACCTCTGCCAACATATACCTTCTAAAATCCTTGCAAACAAAAGCCTTTGTCAAGCATCATGAGGTTTTCCTACGTTTAAAGCATAACCATTTAAAATTTTATCATGATATTCTTCAAACCATTCAACTTGAAGGGAAAAACCCAACAACAATATATCTCTTATATATTGAATGATAAAAAATAATGATCTACTTGAAAATGGCCAAATCTAAGGCCTATAGGGCTGGCTTCACTTCTTGAAGCACAAAGAATAAGATCACACTTGATAAATCTAATTTTCTCTTGAAATAAATTGATCTACTCCTTAGAAGTCTACTTTGCCTTGTGAATTATCCTTCTCCTTATTCTTATTGAACAATGAGAAACCACTCTATATATATACAAGTGAGAGGAAAGAGATGCATCTCTTCAATTTCCTTATCGGCCTCCACCAAATAAATTATGTGTTAAATAATATAATAAGTTGGGCTGGAAGTGAGAACCCGATGCTGCTCCTTCAACATCAACACTCCCTCTCAGCTAAGGAGGATACTTCCAGCTACATAAGACATATCACCTCATCGTGATGTCAACCACAATGGCTACAACAATGTATAGTATGTACAAGTGTTCATCACTTTACATGACATCCACCATGGTTCTCTTAGAGAGTGGAATCAAGGGATTTCACCTTGAACTTCTCTCATATAGAATAACTTGTTATCAAGGGATTTCACCTCGAACTTCTCTCACAAAGAAGAACTCGTTATCAAGGGATTTCACCTCAAACTTCTCTCACAGAGAAGAACTCGCTATCAAGGGATTTCACCTTGAACTACTCTCATAAAGAAGAACTCGTTATCAAGGGATTTCACCTCAAACTTCTCTCACAAATAAGAACTTGTTATCAAGGGATTTCACCTCAAACTTCTCTCACAAAGAAGAACTCGTTATCAAGGGATTTCACATCGAACTTCTCTCACAGAGAAGAACTCATTATCAAGGGATTTCACCTCGAACTTCTCTCATAAAGAAGAACTTGTTATCAAAGCTTTGGCATCTTTTATAATAGATCTGTTCTGCCTTTTTGCAACACCATTCTGTTGAGGGTTGTAAAGGACATAGAACTCCCTCTTAATTCCTACTTCAATGCAAAAATTATGAGGGAGTTATGTGTCCTTTACAAACCTCAACATAATGTTGTTACAAAAAGGCATAATATATCTATTATAAAAGATGCCAAATCTTTGATAACAAGTTCTTCTTTATATCCTAGGAAAACCATTCAACCTGAAGGGAAAAACCCAGCAACAATATATCTCTTATATATTGAATGATAAGAATAACAATCTACTTGACAATGGCCAAATCCAAGGCCTACAGGGCTGGCTTCACTTCTTGAAGCACAAAGAATAAGCTCACACTTGATAAATCTAATTTGCTCTTGAAATAAATTGATCTACTCCTTAAAAGTCTACTTTGCCTTGTGAATTATCCTTCTCCTTATTCTTATTGAACAATGAGAAACCACTCTATATATATACAAGTGAGAGGAAAGAGACGCAGTTCTTGAGTTTCCTTGTCATCCTCCACCAAACAAATTATGTCTTAAATAATACAATAAGTTGGGCTAGAAGTGAGAAACTGATGCTGCTCCTTCAACATCAACATCCCTCTTAGCTAGGGAGGATACTTCCAGCTACATAAGACATATCACCTCATCATGATGTCAACCACAATGGCTACAACAATTTATAGTATGTACAAGTGTTCATCACTTTACATGACATCCACCATGGTTCTCCTAGAGAGTGGAATCAAGGGATTTCACCTTGAACTTCTCTCATATAGAATAACTTGTTATCAAGGGATTTCACCTCAAACTTCTCTCACAAAGAAGAACTCGTTATCAAGGGATTTCACCTCAAACTTATCTCACAGAGAAGAACTCGCATTCAAGGGATTTCACCTCAAACTTTTCTCATAAATAAGAACTCGTTATCAAGGGATTTCACCTTGAACTTCTCTCACAAAGAAGAACTCGTTATCAAGGGATTACACCTTGAGCTTCTCTCATAAAGAAGAACTCGTTATCAAGGTATTTCACCTCGAACTTCTCTCATAGAGAAGAACTCGCTATCAAGGGATTTCACCTCGAACTTCTCTTAGAAAGAAGAACTCATTATCAAAGATTTGGCATCTTTTATAATAGATCTATTCTACCTTTTTGCAACACCATTCTATTGAGGGTTGTAAAGGACACAGAACTCCCTCTTAATTTCTACTTCAATGCAAAAATTATGATATCCTTTAGAGGTGTACTCCCCTCCATTTTTGGATCTCATAACTTTGATTCTTTTCCCTTGTTTTCACTTGCTTTCCTGTAAGGGCATTCGAAGAACACCCTCCCCTCATAGTAGTCATAAGTTAAAATCCATGCCATAGTTTGCATAAGGATCCTATTATATTGATCAAGATCATTTTTTTAAGTACAATAGGAGCACTGACCCAGCTCGGGCTTGAGTTGTGCAAATCGACACAATGGAAACATAGTTTCCCCCATCTGTTCACTATTTATTTTGCAAACAAGCTCGTGATGGTAGTCCAACTCAGGCTATAAATCCAGCTTGGGTTCCATCCGCAATACAGAAATCTGAGGCAAAAAATAAAGTTCCATGCAATAATAGATCTTGCATTACAGAGGAAATGTGGTTTCCATTTCTTTCACAACCCAGCTCGAGGCTGGAAGCCCGATTCTGGATAGCAGTCCAACTCATGTTGGAAATCTAGCTTGAGTTCCATTTGCAATACAAAAATTTGAGGCAAAAATAAAGTCCCACATAATAAACAATCTCGCATTACAGAAAAATCATGGTTTCCATTTCTTTCCCAACTAGAGTATCTGGAATTGTTTGTGGGTAAAAAGGGGGGAACAATATCTCTCTCATGTTTTCACTTGCTTTCCCCTAAAGGCATTCGAAGAACACCCTCCCCCCCATAGTAGGTATAAGTTAAAATCATAGCGATGAAAGGACATGAAGAGCTTCCCCCTCTGGAATCCCATAGGTAGCTTATCTTACACAACACACAAAACAACATCAACGGATTCATGAAATGGGAAATCAACAATATCTCATTGGTTCTTCTGCCAACTCCATATTTGGCTGCCATGAAATACAAAATTCATGGTGCCTATGATACCACTATGCCTCATGACTTTTACACACCCCGTGACTACAACATCACTATTCCCCTGAGATCTCTAGGGGGATATTCTGATAGCCATGGGAATTTTTCTTCACTGCAAATGTTGACTTTATCTTCTAACTCTTTGTATGGCACCATTCTGGTAGAATTGGGTTCCCTTACCTGATTATAGGATCTACAGCTCTAGAGAAATAGCCTCAAAGTGGCACAGCTAAATCAAACCCAATCCAACAGTGCCAGTGGCCTTAGATATGAGCTTGACCACTTTGCTTTCCCCCTCCATCATGATAACCATCACCCTCCACTCCTGCTTTACTTTGGCAATGACAAACCTTGACCTCTCTACCTCCTATTGCACCACCTGCTTCTACTCCATAGCTCACGAGAACTTTGGCCCATATGATAGGTGCATGATCACCACATCATCCACCATAATGTTGAAGTCCTTGGCATGGCAAACCAGGGACTCCCTTACCATATCAGAGACATATAGGTGTTTGGTGAGCAGTTGGTCTGCATTGAACTATGCCACCACGGACTTGACAACCTCATTGTTGATGGAAGGCAAGATACACTTATCATAATTGAGACTAAGCCACTAGAATATGTCTAGTAGGGAAGCTTCTTCTAGCCTTAAAAGCATCTTAAGCAAAAGGTTCACCATCTATAGGTCCTTTGTGCCTGTGATGGTGCTGATGTTATGAGGCTTCAACCTAATCTTGAAGATGTAGGGTTTTTGTAACCATGGCACAAAAAAAATGGGCTCCCTCTCCCATGCTCTTGTCTAAGATGCCTCTAAACCTGTAGAAGAGGACAGCCCTATGACCTCTATCTATGGTGTAAAGCGAGGCATTTAACATGCTCACTCTTATTCCTATTCTAATGGTGGCCATCACTAGCCTACCTAATGCCCTCTACACAGACATACCTGAACTTGATACTGATACTGGTACCAATCAAGATTTTACCTCTGCCAACATATACCTTCTAAAACCCTCGTAAATAAAAGCCTCTGTCAATCATTGTGAGGTTTGCCTACGTTTAAAGCATAACCATTTGAAATCTAATCATGATATTCTTCAAACCATTCAACTTGAAGGGAAAAACCCAACAATAATATATCTCTTATATATTGAATGATAAAAATAGTGATATGCTTGACAATGGCCAAATCCAAGGCTTATAGGGCTAGCATCACTTCTTGAAGCACAAAGAATAAGATCACACTTGATAAATCTGATTTGCTCTTGAAATAACCTAATCTACTCCTTAGAAGTCTGCTTTGCCTTGTGAATTATCCTTCTCCTTATTCTTATTGAACAATGAGAAACCACTCTATATATACAAGTGAGAGGAAAGAGACACATCTCTTCAATTTCCTTATCGGCCTCCACCAAACAAATTATGTCTTAAATAATACAATAAGTTGGGCTGGAAGTGAGAACCTAATGCTACTCATTCAACATCAACACTCCCTCTCAGCTAGGGAGGATGCTTCCAGCTACATAAGACATATCACCTCATCGTGATGTCAAACACAATGGCTACAACAATGTATAGTATGTACAAGTGTTCATCACATGACATCCACCATGGTTCTCTTAGAGAGTGGAATCAAGGGATTTCACCTTGAACTTCTCTCATATAGAATAAATTGTTATCAAGGGATTTCACCTCAAACTTCTCTTATAAATAAGAACTCATTATCAAGGGATTTCACCTCAAACTTATCTCACAGAGAAGAACTCGCTATCAAGGGATTTCACCTCAAACTTATCTCACAGAGAAGAACTCGTTATCAAGGGATTTCACCTCATACTTCTCTCACAAATAAGAACTCATTATAAAGGGATTTCACCTCAAAATTCTCTCACAAAGAAGAACTCGTTATCAAGGGATTTCACCTCAACTTCTCTCACAGAGAAGAACTCGCTATCAAGGGATTTCACCTCGAACTTCTCTCATAAAGAAGAACTCGTTATCAAAGCTTTGGCATCTTTTATAATAGATCTATTCTATCTTTCTGTAACACCATTCTATTGAGGGTTGTAAAGGACATAGAACTCCCTCTTAATTCCTACTTCAATGCAAAAATTATGAGGGAGTTATGTGTCCTTTACAACCCTTAACAAAATGGTGTTGCAGAAAGGCAGAACATATCTATTATAAAAGATGCCAAAGCTTTGATAACGAGTTCTTCTTTATATCCTAGGAAAACCATTCAACTTGAAGGGAAAAACCTAGAAACAATATATCTCTTATATATTGAATGATAAGAATATCAATCTACTTGACAATGGCCAAATCCAAGGCCTACAGGGCTGGCTTCACTTCTTGAAGCACAAAGAATAAGATCACACTTGATAAATCTGATTTACTCTTGAAATAAATTGATCTACTCCTTAGAATTTTTCTTTGCCTTGTGAATTATCCTTCTCCTTATTCTTATTAAACAATGAGAAACCACTCTATATATATGCAAGTGAGAGGAAAGAGACGCATCTCTTTAATTTCCTTGTCGGCCTCCACCAAACAAATTATGTCTTAAATAATATAATAAGTTGGGCTGAAAGTGAGAACCCAATGCTACTCCTTCAACATCAACACTCCCTCTCAGTTAGGGAGGATACTTCCAGCTACATGAGACATATCACCTCATCGTGATGTCAACCATAATGGCTACAACAATGTATAGTATGTACAAGTGTTCATCACTTTACATGACATCCACCCTTGTTCTCTTAGAGAGTGGAATCAAGGGATTTCACCTTGAACTTCTCTCATATAGAAGAACTTGTTATCAAGGGATTCCACCTTGAAATTCTCTCACAAAGAAGAACTCGTTATCAAGGGATTTCACCTCGAACTTCTCTCAGAGAGAAGAACTCGCTATCAAGGGATTTCAACTCAAACTTCTCTCATAAAAAAGAAATCATTATCAAGGGATTTCATCTCAAACTTCTCTCACAAATAATAACTCATTATCAAGGGATTTCTATGTCATAGATCTCCCTCTTAATTCCTGCTTTAATGCAAAAATTACGAGGGAGTTCTATGTCCTTTACAACCCTCAATAGAATGGTGTTGCAGAAAGGTAGAATAGATCTATTATAAAAGATGCCAAAGCTTTGATAACGAGTTATTTATGAGAGAATTTTGAGGTGAAATCCCTTGATAGCGAGTTCTTCTCTGTGAGAGAAGTTCGAGGTGAAATCCCTTGATAATGAGTTCTTCTTTGTGAGAGAAGTTCGAGGTGAAATCCCTTGATAACGAATTCTTATTTGTGAGATAAGTTTGAGGTGAAATCCCTTGATAATGAGTTCTTTATGAGAGATGTTTGAGGTGAAATCCCTTGATAGCGAGTTCTTCTCTGTGAGATAATTTTCAGGTGAAATCCCTTGATAACGAGTTCTTCTTTGTGAGAGAAGTTCGAGGTGAAATCCCTTGATAACAAGTTCTTCTATATGAGAGAATTTCATGGTGAAATCCCTTGATTCCACTCTCTAGGAGAACCATGGTGGATGTCATGTAAAGTGATGAACACTTGTACATACTATACATTATTGTAGCCATTGTGGTTGACATCACGATGAGGTGATATGTCTTATGTAGCGGGAAGTATCCTCCCTAGCTGAGAGGGAGTGTTGATTTTGAAGGAGCAACATCGGGTTCTCACTTTCAGCCCAACTTATTGTGTTATTTAAGACATAATTTGTTTGGTGGAGGCTGACAAGGAAATTGAAGAGATGCATCTCTTTCCTCTCACTTGTATATATATAGAGTGGTTTCTCATTGTTCAATAAGAATAAGGAGAATGATAATTCACAAGGCAAAGCAAACTTCTAAGGAGTAGATCAATTTATTTCAAGAGCAAATTAGATTTATCAAGTGTGATCTTATTCTTTGTGCTTTAAGAAGTGAAGCCAGCCCTGTAGGCCTTGGATTTGGCCATTTTCAAGTAGATTGTTGTTCTTATCATTCAATATATAAGAGATATATTATTGCTAACTTTTTTTCCCTTCAAGTTGATGGTTTTCCTAGGATATATTTTTGTGTTCATTGTTCATTGTTTTGCATTTTTTGATTGTTTCAAATCTGATCATAAAACTAACACTTTATGCCACTCTTATTCAAATATCCAGGATTGGTAAGAGTCTACAAAACTTGATTGGTATTATAACTGGAATAAATGCAAAAGGATAATGGAAATAATATTATCCATAATTTTCCTTAAAAACTTACAATATGAAATTAAGGCCATACAAGTTCATAATTCTCTCTCTCATCCATGTCTTTAATCCTATGGCTCTCATACCATGTTGAATCTAGGAATGAGATAAGAATTACATCATGAATAAATATTTCCACAAAAAAATTTATAATTTATTATTTTGAGATGTTATTCACAAATAAGGTGAAATATTATAAAGTTTCCAACTAATTACCATGAACTAAAAAACTCACTAACAATCTTATTTAATTTATTTACTAACAATAAGCTATACTAACAAAAACATAAGTATATGTGTTTTGGATCATCTAGCCCAACATAGATTATATATATTTATATTTCATTTATTCATTAATTATATTCATTAAAAAAATAAAAAGTAAAATAAAAGAAACCTCTCTCTCTTTTCTCTATTGCATAAAAAACATAGTATAGATCTCTCTTTTGCAATTGCATTTTAGATTATTGAATAAAACATAGTGTTGAACATATTTTAGGGTAAATAAATTTTAAAAAAATATGTATAACCATCATACAATAGTTTTGTTTTCCATTTTAATAATCATTTCATTTATGAATAACTTCAAATCAAACATCCATAAAATGTAGACAAGCTAGATAGTCACAACCTTTCATAGTAGATCATAAATTTATCCATTTTTAGTGAAATAATGTTGTTATAAGACATTTTATTCACAAAATAATAACATTATGTTTTAATAATTTTATTCATAAATAATTTAAATTCATAAATAAGCATTCAATGTCACCAAAAATCATTTTAGCTTGCATAGAAAATCTAATTTCTAAATTTATAGTGAGTATAACTTTTTTAGGGTTGTAGTGTTTGATTTTCATATTTCCATGTTAGAAAATATTATTTTTAGTATCACATAATACCATTTGTTTATTAATTTAAAAAAAAATCAACTTTTTTAGAGTGCATTGAACAATCATCTCATAAAATAGGTGAAACTTGGAAAAATTGACAATCACACCTTTCTTTAAGAGTTTATTTTTAACATTTAATGCATCATAAGTTATAATTAAAAATGAAAAAAAGTATCTTTACTTTATTTTCAGTTATTAATTTACTTTTTACTTTCAAAACTTTAATTTTATAAAGTATTTTAATTTTTTTCTTTCTACCAAAACATTGTGGAAAAAAAAAAAAAAAACCTTGTCTAAATGAGCACAAACAATTGAAAATTACTTTCAATAGAAAATAAGTACCACATTCCAAATAAAATTCTATAAAATCTCTTATAATCATTCACCACATTATTTTTCATTTTATATGGCACTCCCTATTCATCCACTTCTCCAAAGAGTACATATTTTCCTCAAGGTAATATCCCTTGTTCCTAATAGCAATGTAAAAAGTGACATTAGTGTAGAAATAAAAGTATAAGTATTTTATTCAACCCCCATCCATCATCTAATTATTAATTTTTTTAATGATCTTGATGCATTATAGTAGACACCTAATCCTTCCATCATCATTTTACCCCAAAACTAAGGTAACTATTACAACATTATCCAAACATAGTCATCTACTTCTCATTTTATTTTCTTCTCAAGATTAGCCTCGTCAAATATTATTCACTTCATGAATGACATTGATAAGTATTTTAAAAATTGATAGATTTGACTACATACATATAGTTATCCAAATTTATCGCATTCCCTTAATTATCCCGAACATTGATTAGGATCTTTGCCTCTTTATCATCACCAACACATAGGGATGTTAGAGTTCTATCTCTTCCCATTTGGATGCCATCAATAAATTCCATAACATGGGAGATATTTTTTGGTTTTGTAATGATCATCCCCTACTACCTATCATCTAAAACCCCATTCCTAAAATCAATCCACCCATTCCATAGATCAACCCATCATTCATCCATTACATTGATTATCTTGTCTTGACCTCAAATTTTGAGTACATAGGTTAGCATGTTATTTTATACATATACATGTACCATCATGACCAATGCATAACATAATGCAATTGTATTTTGAAACTTGGCATCATGAAAATTTAACCTATGTTTTCATCTAAAATTGGATCTAAAAATTCTCTTTTAAGTGATATTAAAATATGTATGCTTCTTGAGCCCAGAATGGGTGGTGGTTTTATAATCCAGACCAAATGGGAGGTCAAAAACTTGGTCCTAGACATTATTTTCCCCTTTGGATGTGTTGGAAGTGCCATTTTTCAACCAAATAACACTAAAAATTGAGTTCTCAGAGCATAACTTCAACTTTGACAACATTTGTTGTCAGTGTTTCCATGCTCTAGAACAGTAGTGAAAATTCACTTGCAAGTAGAAGTGGTTATAAAGGTTATTGGAACACATGAAATTTACCTAGATAGACATGATAAAAGTGGTATATTTTCACCTTCCAATCCTAATGTTAATGGATTTCTTAATATTTCAAGTGATTCTCAATGTAATAACCATGTAGTGAACAAGCGAGTATGATCTTAGGATTGATTTGTAATTATATACAACTCTTTAATATTAATTTCTATGAACAACACATGAAATGTGTCTAAGGATGCCTAATTGATAATTTTCAATTTGAAAAATAGATTTTGAGTGTTCCTATACACTTTTGATAGATACAACCTCCTTTGGAAAAACAAATTTATGCAACTATTTCTAGTACTTTCCTTAGATGGAAAACCAATGACTTGAGATATGGAGACATTCTATTTAGGATTATATAAGGTTATTGCATATAAAAGGCTGATATTTTATATTGTGTTTAGTAAATTAGGTTGCCCAAGATAATATGTGGGTAGACAAATAGATAAAATTCTACATAAGAGTCAAACATTTGTACAAGGTTCAAGAATTTCAAAGTGTGCTAAAGTGTCTAATGCAAAATTTTGGTTTCAATAAATGCATCCCTTTTTTCACTAGGTATGGACTACAAGATTTATAAATATATTGGTGCAAATCAAAATTATATTGATTAATTAAATGATAAGAGTAAAGTATAATAGATAGTCTACACATGTGGTTTTTTAGTTCATCTTCTAAAATGACTATTCATATCATGTCATATGATAAAATCATACTCCTATGATTAGTATATTAATATTTTTAATAATATTACATCCCTAATTTAATCTATATGGATTATAGTGAGATAAATCATGCATCTCAATTTTTTTTTTAAATTGTGCTAAGTGATTTTATCAGGATATCTATTGGTTTTTGTGTAATTGGATAATTTATAAGTTCTATACTACTAAAAATCACATAATGCCAAATCAAATAGAATTTGGTGTTGATGTGTTAAGTTTAGTTATAATATATTTATTACCATTTTAATGTTTGAAGTTGTATCCATCGTGAGTGGAATTTATGAATCCTTTGTTACCTAAAAATATACAAGAATCCTTCTAAGCCATAATATTTCCCTAGTTACCTCTGAAGATACTATATATTTTAATTATGATGAATAAATTATTGGCACTAATTACTTATTTAAATTCTAAGAGATGACTACTATTATAAAATTTATTTAAAAACCTAGGTAAATCTCCCCTCTTCAAAATCACCTGCTTACCTAGAATCTCAATATCCCACTAGTTTAAATTTTGTTGCGCTTGAGTATTTGAAACCAAAATTTTGTGTTCCTTTTAGATGCCAAATAACTCTCTTTTCTAATACCTAGAGAATTTATCTAGGTTGTTTAATGAATATTTAAAGAACATCAATATCAAAATAAATAGTTGGTCTAGTTGCGATTACATAGATCAGACTTCTAATGAGGTGTATATACATAGTTACTTCTATAATTTTTTATATCATCTAATATCAAATTCAATTTTTTTCCATTGGTGTTTTGAATGGTTTACACTCTATCATTCAAAATTTTCTCAAAATTTCACTAGTGTACTTTTGTTGTATGATGAAAATGTACTTAGGTTTTTAATCATTTCAATACACAAATAGTAGTGAAGGTATCTTAGAACTATCATTTCCAAACTTTTCATCAATTCTTATTTTATTTTTTTAGTATACCTTCCATTATTCCTATGAAGAGTAGATCATCATATACAATTAGAAAATAAACTATTTTGTCAACTATTTTGATAAAAAAATAATTACATATTAAAATTTAAAATGCTTAAAATTCATGCTCAATATGTGCTCAGTGAGTTTTTCATACCATTATCATAGGGTTTGTTTTTATCCATGCAATGATCATAGTAACATGAACACTTTATTTTCTTAGCCATCAGCTACAAAAACTTTTATCTGATTCATGTAAAATGTTTCTTTGATATTTTTTATGTCCATTTTATGAAATTTTCTTTTTTTTGGTTAATAAAGCCAAAAAAATCTTTGATAGTAGTATATTTCCTTATTGGTGCAAAGGTTCATTGTATTATATTCCTTATTTTTTAGCATATCCATTTGTAACAATGCTTGTTTTATGTTTTTGAAGTGAGACATATAATTTTAATTTGTTTCAAGTGACCCACTTACAACCAATGAGTTTAAGACCAATTAGAGGATTAAATAACTCTAAGGTTCCATTTTTTACTAAAGCATCATATTCAATTTCCATTTTTTATTTATAAATCAAGATTTTTAGCTTGTTTGAAGGAAGTAGGTTATGAATCAAAATAAATTTTGACTTATTATTATGGATGGACATCAAATTTAATATTTTATATCTTATTTGAATTTATTCTATGAACTTGTTTTATGTGCTACTACATGTGCACTTCAAGTGCCTATTTTTCCAACTTCATTAGGCATAACATATTTTAATGTCTATGTAGCCAAATTTGGCATATGTTTTTGAGATTATTTTATAATATTTGGTGCCTTATTTTATTTATTTTAATCTCCTTAATTCTATAACATATTTTCACCTTTTGATGAAGTTTCATTTTCTTCCATGAGGGGGAGTGTCATTTTCATATACAAGAGTCAATAGAGATTTAACTATTTCCAAATTATAAGTCCCTCATTTAATGTTTGTAACCTCAATATTAATATCCTTTAAAACATCAAAATCATAATATTTTTAAATTTTATTCAATTATTTGATTAAAGTTGTGTACTTTGCATTTTCACATAAGACAACATCTCTTGTGAAGAGAAATTTCTTAGTTTTTTCATCGTATATTTTGTATACCTTTAAATATTTTGATTATCTTAGAATAATGTATTTTTTATTCATATGATACAACTTATTCCTTTTCATCTTGGGAATCAATCCATATAAATTACATCCAAAGGATTGAATATGTCCAACTGAAGAAAGGTGACCACACCAAATTTCATATTGACTCTTCATTTAAAGGGTTGATGATGGTGAAATATTATAAAGATATATTTAAGTTTATCATGATTAAATAGAGAAGTTCATATTTGATCCTTTGAAAAATAAAATTTCTTGAACCATGTTCATCATAGTTTTTTAATTCTCTCAACTACTCCATTTTGTTGAGGAGTCTAAGGAATTATGAGATGATGCTTGATCCCATTTTCGTTTAGATAGTATTTAGACACTTTTAATGTGAATTCAACTCCATTTTTAGTATTTGGTGTCCCAATGTGGGATTGAGCTTCATTTTAAACCATTTTTGAAAATTATTGAAAAGTTTCAAAGGTTCCTAATTTTTTATTTAAAAAATAGATCCAAGTCATTATGATGTAGTGATTAATAAAAAAACATGAATTACTTATGACCATTAGTGGAAAGAATCGGTATTTAAAACAAATAAGAGTGAATAAACTATAGTTTTTTATTAAATTTTCATTTTGACCTTTGAAATGTTTCTCTTTGATGTTTAGCCAACATACAAGCTTCACATATTTCAATATTTTCTATTAGATTTGGGAAAAATTAAACACAATTCATTTACATTATTAAAGTATTTTCATAGTGAGTACACCTAAATATTGCATGCCATAAAATTATTGATGACATTCCTTTTTCAACAAGATGAACAAATTTTCTTGGAATTGAAGGTTCGCATATGAGTTTCATCAATTTTTCTTCCTCAAATGTAGTTAAGATGACTACATTATCACTTTTTCTTTTGATTTGTACCTCTCCACAATCTATAAAAATGGAGTGGACTTGTTTTTGAATGATCATAAGAGAAAAAAAAAATCTTTTCAATTGAGGAATGTATAGGACATTGTTTAGAATGAAATTTGGAAACCCCTTTGACTTGAGTTGAATTGTTCTTTTTCATTTAGTTTCTAGACTTGTTCTATTTACCAAATACATTAGACCACATATTTATTCATGAAAACACTCAAATAATTCCATTAATAAATTCATATGGTGTGGAATAAATATATATTATCTGATCATTCTCCCATGTTGAATTGACAAAGGTTCATATATAAAAAAAAAACATACATTCACTTGTGAACTGAGTTGACTTTGATTTTGAGGTTTTATTGTTTTACTTTTATTATTTGTGTTTGTGATGGGCCTCAAATTTTCCCATGATTTTTTTAATTCATGATACTCATGATTCAATTTTCTTACACAACATTTTCAAAATAATTATTTTTTATCATTTTATTTTTCCAGATGTTGACCACTATTTTTGCTAGTTTTGCCTTTTCATCCCTTATTTTTCCCATTCACCTTTATTGTTTCCTTAATTTTTGAAAGATGAATATTTATTGGAATATTCCTTAGAATAATTTCCATTTTTATGAACATAAAAAAAAAATTCACCTATGGTGTTAGTATTTATTCTAAAAGCCTTTTATCTTTCAACCATATTTTTAACCAACTGATCAAAATTGAGAATCTTTAATTAATTAAATTATTGAAAAGATTCAAAATAGGCTGAATATGTGGTAAGATATTTTATGAAATCAATCATGTATATATCATTTTTTACACTAGTAACTTCCACATCATGCTTGATAACTTATATTTTAGAGGTCAAACTCATTACATTACCATTTTTCAACTCAAGGTTGAAAATTTTCAAATGAAATTGTATGTATTCCAATTATGAATAGGAATCATATAAATATTTAAAATTTTATAGCTTTTACCATGGACTGTTGAACCCTTTTATGTAAAAAAAACTTCACCATCAACTGAGGCCTTTATTTTTACCATTGTTTACTTAATTTGTTTGATATTCTTATTTTGATTTTAGTTTAGCTAATTTTTTGTCACCATATAAAATTTCAAACCATGATTAATTGAAGATGAAACTATTCTCAACTTACCTAGACCATTCTAACCAATTTTCCTTCATAATTAGTGTTGTGCCATTTTTTTTTATTAAATACATTTTTTGCTATGAAGGGAGATGGATTGGTTCCTTATCATTCCAAAAGGTTTCATTTTATATATAAAAAAAAACCAATATGACAAACCTATTTATATGCTCACCCTTCCTATATGCATGATGGTACATGGAAGAAGTTCATCCTTTATATATACCCAATGGTATGTGAAAGAGATGTTAAATTACTTGAGAGAAGAATGATACATAGTACTTAGGTGGTACATGAAAATTGATTCATTATATCCATGACATTTGATTAATGATAAATAATTATATGTGGGTATAAAAAAATTATATACTCATAATTTATTACTTTTAAGATTTAAATCTAGTGATAGAGACAAATGGGTAATGGAGGAAAAATGTAATTTTTATCCTTATTCTTGGTTGATTTGTAGGGATAAAGCCTCAAACATTGTTATTGTAGATATATTAGGCATAATATATAGTATTTCAAGTGATATTATCCATAATCATGAGCCAAATGAATCATTAATATTAAATATTATGATAAGATTATCCCCACATTTGATAACTGGTGTAGATACCAGCCCCAGACACATTAGGAGGTCTAGGTGTCCCCCTAGCCATATTAAACTATCCAAGTAAAAAATGACCCTACAAAAGTATACATTAGGAGAATTGGGTCACCTCCTAGTCAGAAACAATTGACCATGATCTTAAGGGAACTATTTGTAATATGCATCAATAATGAAGTAAAAAGAGGGCCTAAAAAGAAAAAAATAATAACCACCACCAAAACATGTAGGAAATTTGTATGGGTTCCAGCTTGGATAGAAAAAGAAAAGGCACACGACTCAGAAACTATCACATTTGACTAGTGTTGTAACTAACCAATTTTACTAGATTAGGAACTAGTTTGGGTAAAAAGAGTTAGAGACCCAAGTCTCATAAAGAACTCTCAGAGCGCTAAAAGAACCAAAAAGATATTTTTTTATAGATAAAGAACCAACCTAGACACAAATGGAGGTCTAGGTCTCCTTACATTTTCCAAATAAGAACCCACTAATTTTGAATGGATTGGTAACTAGTAGGGGAAGAGTAAGAGACACATTTGAATAATGAGGTAACTAGCTAGTTTGGGATGGATCAGAAACCATCCTAGGATAAAATGAGTCTTAGGACATTGGAAACCAACAAAGTCCCCAGGGGATTGATGAGATTATTTTTTATAGATCAAAAACTAGCTTGAACACAAAAAGAGGTCCAAGTCTCCACATTAGGGTCCTCAAGGGACCAAAAAAATGATTTTCACTAGATCGATAACTATCCTAGACATAAAAGGAGGTCCAAGTCTTTATTACATAACCATATGTAGATAAAATACCCCATCGAGACCCAACAATAGTATAACATCCATTAGTTTTAACTAGGTTGATAACCATCTTGAGTTGAAGAAGCATGAGGCCTAGGTTCCCATAAGGTCTATGAAGAACAAACCCACAATATAACCATAACTAAGTAAATAAATAATAACAAAGATTAAGACCCTTCTAGTTTTAATATGGTCCAAAAACTATCTTGGGATAAAGAAACATGAGGCCTAGGTCTCTAAAATGACTAGTAACCATTAGTTTTAGCTGGGCCAAAAACCAACCTAGATAGGAGAATATAGAGGTCCAAGTCTCAAGGGGCTCAAAAGAGCTATTAAGTTTATAAGATACCAACTGACCATTTTGACTAGATCAAGGACCAACCTAGACATAACTAGAGATCTAAGTCTCCAGGAGTAATCACCAATGACTTAATGTGTCCCTAATAGGATAAAAAATGAGCATATCACTAAGAAAAATAAATATAGAGGACCTTAATACCAATCATGGTCTTGAATCATCCCTTAGCTTCAAATAAATTAAAATATGCCTGGGTCCAAACCTAGCCTGGGCATAGAGGGTGTCCCAAGTTTTTAAAAAGGTAAAGCCCTCTACCCTGAAGACCAAAATAGGTAATTCCAAATACAAATCATTTCATATGGATTTGAAACAACCCCATAAATTCATTTCTATAAAGAATTTATGGCATGCAACATAATTCCTTTCCCACTAGTAAAACATAAACCAACAAAATATAACCTAGGAAAAACCATAACTTAAACTAGAGTCCCAAAAAATATTAACCAACCTAGAAAAACTAGATATTTTCACAAGATCACCCAAAATAAAACTTGGAAAAGAAATACTGTAGTGATTTATCTTCTCCCTTTTATACAGATTCACATGATGTATGATCTATTTTAGAGCCATTATATCTCAATCCATCAAGGTTAATAGCAACCGATCAATAATTTCTTAGAGGAGCTCAATCTAAGGTGAATCCTCATAAGGAAAAAACCCCTTCTCCCTTTTATCCATAAGAGAATCTTGAAGAACTAACCTTGGATCAAGAAAGGGTCTCATTTATGTGACATCCAAAGCTAATCTTTTTCCAAAAGTTTTCCCAAAAGCCGGGTCACCACCATTATCCACCTAAGATAGGGGGAAATAGAACTCAGGTACAATAGTTCTAGTTTTATGGAGGATCTTCCAATTAGGCTTATCCCCAAGATAATATCCCCTCAAAATAAGCATGAGATCTAATGTAGTAGCCCAAACCAAAACACCATGCCACTCAACTCTAAAATTGAAAATTCTATCCATATCAAGGGGGTTATATGAGGAGAAAGACATATCAAGTCTCATATTTATCCACTATGGAGTCCAAAGCATCTCTAGATAAGATTAATTTATGACCATCACTATGGACCAAATGCATTGGTGCTAGATAAAAACACCCATAGTCATGACAAATTCAATATAAAAACACTTTTCTATAAAAGGATCCTGATTGGTAATGAACTTTGGGTCTCCTAAACACACCCACTTATAAGGCCATAATAGAGTGATGAAAGTTATACTCCTAGTGGGAATGAATCAAATCTGAATACACTCCTTCCCCTAATCCTCAAATAATGACCAATCTACACAACTAAATTATACTAACTCATAGGAGATTCCCTTCATCCAAGCCATCTGAGTCATTATCTTCCTTATCATCACTCTCCTTACCAAATCTTTCCCACCCACCTACAATTTTGAATTTCTTCCCATTTACCCCTCCACTCCATATTTCTCAAAAATTGGGGGTTTGTAATGTCCACCGAGTGATGCATACCTAGATTCAACCCATTATGCCCTATGTGGAACATATGGAAAAGTACAACCCCTACCTGAAAGTGCCCACATGACCACTTTGAGAATAACTCACACTAAATGTGTACCATGGGAATTCAACTTAGGTTGATGAGTACAAAATACTTGTACTTCACCAATATACCAAGCCCCTTGTGCATGTTACGATTTTTGGGTTTTCATAATTTCTTTTCAAAATTTGATTTATTATGTAAAAGAATTTTCTCTGATTGATTTTCACATTAAATTAATTGTTTACATTTTTATATATGTCATTAATCCTACAAATTTACTATATCCTCTAAATTGACTATATGATTTTAATTTGAAAAAGAATAAACAATAT
Organism: Torreya grandis; assembly: GCA_037957365.1. Taxonomy (NCBI): domain Eukaryota; kingdom Viridiplantae; phylum Streptophyta; class Pinopsida; order Cupressales; family Taxaceae; genus Torreya; species Torreya grandis. Next base: position 587,090 of record JARHVA010007844.1, read on the forward strand.
TAAAATTAAATGAAACTTATCTAATGTTTGGCATTGATTTGTTTTATGAAAAAAAATATTAGATTAGTGTCATACACCCTTCTTCTCATGGACATTGATGTCCTCTTCTTATGTTGATATATGGATAAATATAAATGATACATTTCAATTGAAATTCTAAACTCACATTACTTTCATGTAAAACACCAATATCAATATTTTCAAGTAAAACATTTGATAGAGAATATAGAGGAAGATATAACCAATAATATTATTATTGTAGGAAAAACACTCTCAAAACAGTCTTCTCACGAAATATCTTGATTTTAGTAATACAAGTATCCTCACATGGCATGTGATTATTCAAAAAATGTAACTCACTATTGTATAAACCAACTAATTCACCTTTGAAAATTTACTTAACATACAAAATTTTATACTTTGTTGTATAAATTACACACAAAATGCATATTTAATAAAATATATTTGCACAAAAATTTAAATGACAAGAAATAATAATTTTTTGTATCAAAAGGAGAGAAACGGAGGATAAAAAATTGAATGAATAAACCTAAGCTCTGATATCAATGTCAAATTAGGTATGGACTATGTAATTTATAAATATATTGGTGCAAACCAAAACTATATTGATGCATTGAATGAGAAGAATAAAACACAATAAATAGGCTAAAAATGTAGATATTTAGTTTAGCTTCTAAGATTAATGTTCATATCCTAAAATACGATAAAATATTACTCCTATTCGCATTAGTATTACATTAATGTAGTATTTTTAATGCTATATTAAAAGGATAAAATAATAAAGTTGATACCTATGATTAACTACACCTGGTATTGACAAGTATGATCCAAATGTCCCATTTTATCTATGAAAAACTACAAGGAAGCATGCATATATCAATATCCTTTCATGATAGAAAATTTGAAATAATATAGATAATTGAATCATTTAAAGTTGAAAAGTCAAGGAATGAATACAACTAAGGGTATGTGAACCAAGATTCCACTTATTGTAATAAATTAGAGACTATCATGGGGTGATTATTACTCAAGGAGATGTAACCAATTAAACGTGAGTTAAGGAGTGTTAAGTCCTCAATTACCATTGGATAAGGACAAGTGATAGAATTTGAGTGTCATAGAAACATAAATGCACTACTCTAAATAACATAATAATTTTTAAACCCAAAAATTAAGTTTGTATATAAATAAAATACCCCAAAATAAGTTCCTAATGTAAAAATGGAGCCCCAAAATAGGTTTTTATGTTAACATGGAACTCCAGATCAAACACCATAGATGGATTATAGATCTAATATGCTTACATATTACCATCATTCTCCATCTTTCAAAAATATAGAAAATATAAAATTTATTACATGAACAAGAATTGTGCCCCAAATATGATCCATCTATACCTCAAAGTGATATAGAATGCCCTAATTTATTTTTCATAATGTCACATAATGTCTCTCAACTACTCGATCTGATAAATCTTTTGAATTTGGCCTATATAATATGTCTTAGAATATAATATTCATAATAATTATGTATAATTCACTACATATGCCTCAATCTATCCCATATGAGACACATAATCTAATCCAAAGTATGAAATATCCATATTTCATGGCCTAAATATTTAAGAAAAACCCACTATATTCCCCCCTTTGATATGATGGATGAAAGCTTATGAATCAAAAAATTTATTCACACCATGTGTTATATATAAAGAGGCAATCATGTAAATTATGTATAAAAAATGATAATATATACCATGAAATAAATATTTGATCATTAATACATGTATAAAAGATATAATCTAAGGCAATAAACATGCAGTCCATCAAGAAGTGTGTGTGTGTGTGTGTGTGTGTGTGTGTGTGTGTGTGTGTGTGTGTGTGTGTGTGTAGACACACACACACACACACACACACACACACACACTTAACAGCAATAAACATGCAATCCATCATGTTAAGAGTGTGTGTGTGTGTGTGTGTGTGTGTGTGTGTGTGTGTGTGTGTGTGTGTGTGTGTGTGTGTGTGTGTGTGTGTGTGTGTGTGTGTGTGTGTGTGTGTGTGTGTGTGTGTGTGTGTGTGTGTAGATATAGACACACACACACACATTATGGATTTCATGTTTATTGCCTTAGATTACATGTTTTATACATGTATTAATGATCAAATATTTATTTTATGGTATATCTTATCATTTTTTATACATAATTTATATATATATATATATATATATATATCAATTAGGAATAATGTAATAATCATCACAAGATATACATGATTTAAATCATGGAATTACATAAAATAAAAGTATACATAATATAAATTATGGCATCTAGATCAACAAAAGTCATATATGTAACCAAATAGATAAACACAATATCATGATTATGAATCACAAAAAAACTCAAGACATGACTCAAATCTAACTCAACATAGACACAACATGGTCATGACTCAAACTAGAGGATCCTTTGACACAACTGACACATGACATGATAATACAAAAATCAATGCACTCATACAACATGAAATATAACACAAATCAATGATCACATAATGTAATAATCATCAACATCAATCATGTATGTAGCATAGAATTTTAATATACATAATTAATCAATGTTATCATCCAATATATAAAATCATAATATCTATAATCAATAGTTTAATATAAATTTTAATCAAGAGAAATTCATGTACACTAGTGTTTATGTGGGTTATATATATATATATATATATATATATATATATATATATATATCAAGTAATATTATGAGGTAACATCTAACATTTTAGGATCAGTGAAAATATTCAATCTAAGGCTCAAGTTTTGGGGTATTTGGTATTGTAAATAACCTGGTGGTGGAATAGTAGTGAGCAATGGGTTATTTACCTTAGATGGTTTAGATGTATGGAATCTAAAAGAAACCAAATTCTACTCGAGATGGATGGGTATATTCTAACCTAAGGTGGACTATAAAAAAGTATAAAAAGAGGGAAAGTTAGGGAAAATAAGAGGTTTTATTAATCAAATATAGATTAGACCCTTCCAAAATATAACCTACACTATGGGTTGGACAAGTGATTGATAACTAATTCTTGATGAAAGTTGTTATCAACACATAAGACACACAAACATAGCTAGGATTCCAAGAAATAAATACAGTAAAATTCATTGTTCATAACTAAAGATTTATTCCAATGTATGATTGAAATTTTACAACTTCAAAGGGAGATTATGATTAATAAATATAAATAATTTAAATTAGATACAATATAATCTAAATAAATTTATTAAAAATACTTCTGCACAACCCAAATAATAATAATAATATTAGAATGATAAAAATTATTTAATGAATCACAAGATTTGGAGAATAAAAAATAAATCACATCAAGATGAACTTGTAGAACAATCCATATAAATTTGTATTCACCTTAATTTAAAAAATTATCCTAAATTTGGAATGGATAGGTTACAAGTATATATAGGCTTTCGGAGGGATTACCTCATCCTCCAAATAGTGTCTAATTTTACACTTCCAATTATAGAGCCAAGAGTTATAATTCATGCAGAACATGTATGAACAAGATATTCATAAGAAAACCAACCAAACTTGAATAATTATAATATTAATACACACACACATATGTATGTATGTATATGTATATGTATATCTATCATATACATATACACACACACACATATATATATACATATATCTAAATATATCTATATGTATATGTACGTACATACATACATATGGTTCCAACTTGGTATAACTAGAAAAGGAAGGTGGTTCTATGATCAATGTAGTTATAAAATTAGATTAAGGCCTTGTTTGTGAAGATTTAGTTGAAGTGGGCCTAGTAGGAATATGCAACATACTTTGAGATATAACTTAAGTTTGAGTGTTGGTAGGAGGTAATGGTAATGTACTATGCATTATAGTAGTAGCCTCCTCATCATATTTGAGTTTTCTGTATAATGTATAGGTAGTGTCAAATTTAATATTAATAATGCCAAAATTAATTCTAGATTACTTGAATATTCATGTTATTTCCTCCATAAGACTTTTATGCTTAGATTCTGAATCTATGAATTCATAAAATTAATCAACTGTAGAATATCTACAATAGTCTTATGTATCATGAATATTACTTTAGCCTTGAATCTTTCTATAGTGGCTTTGAGTAATCCTTTAAAATTAGGCATATTTACCAATTTCCTTATAGAGGTAATCACACCTATGACCCTCATATACCTGATAATTTTTATATCCTCTCTCTTGAATCATAAACTGTGTTATCAATGCCTTCATCTATTGGTGTCAACTAAAGGCATGGTCTCTTTTAGAAATCACATAATTCAAGGCCCACATAGTCTCTTAGGTATTCATTAGGTTTAAATTATTAGATTAACTATTTATTGCACAAGATAACAAAAAATTAAGCCTCTTTTCTAGTTTCTTCAATTGGTTCCATAAGCTTAACACCATTACCTAATGAGGCTAGGGCTCACCCCTTGAAGTCCTTATTATGGTTAGGATATTATACAATTTATTTACATCACTTTAAACTTGATCTACTATTTATCTCATAACCTAAATAATCTACCTTTGTATACGCCTTTGTCTAGCTTGGTTATGCATCATGTACATTTCTTTCATGGCTTCCCTAATTGATTTCATGAAAGCACAAAAGTCATCTTCATACTCATTAGGGTCATTGGGGTTCAAAAGTCCTCTAGTATTATTTCCTCCCCTTTCTTTTCCACTATATCTTTTTGTTACCCTCTGTATAGTGTTAGTTTTCTTATCAAAGCATATACTTATTGTTGGCAAATTTGAGAGGACCAGGTCCATTATATCTTTTTTTCATTCTTGGGACTCTTTGATCCAATAAAGGACAATGAGTTATCCTTTTTATTTAGGATAAATAGCCTCTACATAAGTGGAAGTTGGGATGGATCCTAGTAGGAAAATTGAGGCACTTATTTGTATAGGTATTTGAAGAGGTGGTTGACTTCCCATATTCCATCCTGAGATATCATTCTAGGGTGTATTTTTTACCACATATCTTTTCTACCCTAGAGTCTTTAAGATTGACATAATAGAAGACTCAACCTGAGTGGACTAGGGAATGGATACGCCTAATTGGGTAAATGGAATTAAGAGTGAAGGTAGTGTTTGAAGGTCAAAAATGGAAATAGACACCAAGTCTTCAAAATGAACACTCCTTATAGGGGATTGGGGTCTAATTATTATTAAAGAAGTGGTTAAAAGAATTAAAGAATCAAAATAACTATAGGGTTGTTTCCCAATTTCCTCAATATTGGTAGGGGTTTAAAATGGATCAATTTTTAAGTAATATTATTATAATGACTCATATTGATAAAGGGGTGTAACAGTTGGACTAGTAGATGACAAACTAATTATATTAGTATCTATGATTGTAATGGATGAGGTGAAATAATACATTACCTTATCAAGGGCCTAGGTTGTGTAGAGGTTGGTCTATCATCTCCTTCCAACAACTATGTGTCTACTAATATATATTCTTACTTAATTTATTTAGACTTTATAGCCTCTACCATTTTAATTATCTTAATTTGGACCTTTTTTTCTTCTTCCTCCATAGTTTTGGTTCCTCCTCTTCCTCATCATTGGTGTAATATATCAATTAAACTACCTCTTCTTACTATTCCTCTTATTCCTCACCAAAAAAAAATCCATGAATGAATAAACCCTATATAGGTATCTATTGTACTTGGGTAATCTTATGAGATACTAGAAGAGTTATATGCTTCCTCTGGTAAGTAACAATGAGTGGTTCAATAGAAATGGGGGATTTCCCTAAAGTGGATGGAATTTAAAATTAAAGGGATTTATTAATGGATGGAAATTAACCATATATCATAGGTGGAGGTGAAGTGGAAATGGAAGAGGTGGTAGAAGGTGAAATGGATGGGAGAACCACAATAGATGGAGGTAGAGGAAGTGAAACTATAGGTGCCACTAGTAGAGTGTTGGAGGTGATGAGAGGATAATGTGGATGGTATTGATACAAAATAAATCTATTTTTTTTACAAAGACTTGATGAATTATAGTCAAATGGGGTATAAGTTCTAAATAAATTACTCCTACTTGCCCACATATAAGAGTTGATGCCTTTGAAGTTACCATAGAGGGTTACATTGTAACCTCTAGTTGAGGATTTAGAAGTCCCTTATGAATATTTTTCCTAATTTTGGGATCCATATCCCTTTGAATGTCATGTTATTCTAATGGGTCAACTTCTTCTAGTTGAGGAGAGGAAATATCCTCTAGGGATGATTGGGCTTATAGTTGGGGCCATTGGTAACTTGTAGATCTATTTACCTCCTTTACAATTTTTCTCTCCTCTTCTCTGGTGACCAAAGGATTATAATGAATATTATATGTAAACACCATTATCATGTTTTGTTTATTCATCAAAATGTAAACCTTAGAGTCATCTAGAGCATTGATGAAGATTTAATCATGCTCAAAAAATTTATAACTACAGGGAATATGAAATCCCTTTTTCCTAAGGTCATTGAGATATTACATGACTCTACCCCTAGGGTTCCAATCTATGTATCATTATTATTATAAACTAAAATAGGCCATAAATTTTCCAACTATATTGAGGTGATTCCTCAATAGGTAATGAACTTGATCAATGATTATATGGGTCTTCTGGTAGTACCCTTGGTGTTTAAAACAAATATATTCATCCACATTATTATATATTTGATGTGATATTTCCTTCTCTACCACCTTATTAGGGACATAATGAGGTAACTATAGGGGAGGTTCCCTAGTTACCTCTATCATGATTATGATATAATTAAGATATTACCAAAAATACCCTCTTTTCTCTATACTCATATTCTCAAAAATCCTAAGCATTTGATGCCCATAGATGGCTTGGTAGACATGTGGATAAATGTCTTCTAAAATTATTTTGATTTCACTTATAAACCTATAAACATGCAATAATATTCATGGAACCTATTATTTATGTATTAATTGTATGGTTCTAGTGTTTTCTATGAGTCTTATATGTTATCCCCATGACTGTGTATACTACACAAGACATCATATATAAATTCCCATCATAGGGTCTTTGGTCAAGCTAGAACATTTGTGGCCTTAGCCTCACACTAATAACTTTATCTAGTGTAAATTTTTTATCTATGGTCAAAATAATATCTTATTAGGGTACCCATTCCTCATGCACATAAGTATTGCTAAGAAAACCATACAATTTATTCATTAGTTATATTTCTAATCAAATTCTTGGTCTAAACTTAACTATGGGGACTGAGGAGATAACACCTTGAATATTTAATTTTTATCCTTTATTGAGCCATTGCTTGAGTTTAACCTCAATTATGTTATGTTATAACCAAATTTTTATTGAAACCTAATCATAAGTCACCTTAAGCATTAAAAGTTATAAATATTTCTTTAACGCTTCCCTATTAATATATGCTTCTAAGTTTTTATGAAGTCTAAAGTGTAGGTTATTCCTGATAATAAAAAAATTAATAAATAAATCATGAAATAAATTGATGTAAGGCACTACATTAGATATTACTACCATGCTATGTTATGTCATTGCCTTGATTGGTAGTAAGTCATTAATATATCTTTAGTCATCTTTATATAATTTATTGTGCGATGAATATGGCATTACATTGTGCACCTCATCCCAAATGTCTTAGTAATAAAGGAATATAAATTCAAGTGCTCCTTTTTCAAATACTATGTCTATATATTTATGTTTGATTATGATGGCTTATGGGGAAGAGGTTGATTCTGAAATGCTTGTAATGAATAATCCATTATTATACTATAAAGCACTATAAAATTTCTCTTAGGATGACTGAAAGTACTCACAAATTCATTAGGAGAAAATCTAGGGATTTTGATAATAAGATAGCTCAAATTGATAGTTTACTCATATTAAATTTATTTTAGTGGTGACTTGATGTCATTTGAAAATTTTCATATATTGCCAAAAATCTTAAGACTTGAATACTCAATTCATACATAGTTAATGCAATAATGACTTTAATTTTTGTTTCCTATTTCAATTTGAATTTTATAGTCATATTTGGAAGGAACCTATAGCCATTCAATAGATTTTTCATTCATCATGAGTGCTTTATTATTACCTTAAGATAAATGTCCACTTATTGTATGACTTTTAGCCTAACTATCAAAATTTACATTTATTTTCAGCTATGGATCTCTGTGGTTATAACACTTATCACAATATTGATTACCTAAGTTATTTAGATTTATAATATTTATTCACGCCTATTAAAATAAATTATTTAATGAGATTCTAACACTTGGCATGATCTCAAAGATGTAGGGTCCTTTTGACTATCAATTGTATACATTTTGACAAAAGGTTCTAAGTGAATCAAATGGTGCCAAGTGGATGGTCCTCAAAACTCTAGAGGCTCCTCTTTATTTTACTCTTGTACCTTATGATGATAAGTTATAGTCTTTTAAAATGATGAAATGTTGTCTAATCTTGATTATCTATAAAAAAAAAATATAATCTTGATGATGTATCTATAATTGCTATGCTTTGAGTTAATGATATCAAGCCATGTAGACAACTCTCATTAATCTAGGGTCTTTTAAAAATTCTATGTATTATGGTATATAGTGTTTTGAGTGAAAAGGACCATTCCATGTGGAATGATTTATGGGATCCAAGGATTCTTTGGAACTTTGATAATGTACTCTCCCTTAACTAGTTTTTAAGCTTTTGAATTGACATGATGATGACACCTATCTGAATCTCAGGGAATCAAAAAAGTATGAAAATAAAAATAGGTGTGATTATTGAATTGTAATATTATAGGTAACCATGATGTCAACATGTGTATTACTCTCAGGGTTCCATAGGTATACAATAAACTATAGCCTAGGGAACTTAGAATCAATGAGACGCGAACATGTAGTTGTATAGTTTATCTAAGGACCAAATGGGGAATAATCTTAAGTCTCGAAAGTAATCCTATGAATAAAAAAAAATTATTTGCATTTATAACATTGTATCATTAAATATTTTAGTTAAATAAATCTAAAAATTTGATTATAAAGTAACAATTCAAGATAAAATCAAATTTGATAAATAAAATAATCCTATATCATTCCCAATATTTGAAATTTTAATTTTAAATGAAAAATTAAACCCAAAAATAACCTTAGGCTACATAAATTAAGTATTGGAATTTTAAGGTTCATCTAAACCATAAAATGAATATTTTTTTATAATAATGGGTCCCTATATGAATTTGGAAAATGGGGTGTGTTGGGGCACAACAAATGATGACTCAATGGGGAAATTCTCTCTTTACTATTTAAGAAACCCATAAACTTGATTAATACATTATAATAAAACTTCAAATCTTATAAGAAAATAATAAATATACTAGATAACTAAATGAGACTCCAAATCCCTTATGAAACATACTAATCCTTTTCATTTCTATGATTTATGTGTGATTATTTAGAATTCATTTACCCCTTATTATGAGAGTTTTGATAGA